>MU130558.1:29856-200095 GCA_015039465.1 Phlegmacium glaucopus
AGAGATATGAAGACTGCAATGCTAAAAACATCATAATTAGATAGTACTCTGACTACTATGTAATTATGATGTTTTTAGCATTGCAATCTTCATATCTCTGTTCTGACTCCATAGTTCTTTCTAATTATTTTTGGATCATCTTCTTAATACTGTATTCATGATTTATATCCATTCATATATTTTTTACCTTACTCTGGTATGTCACAGTATGACAATTTTGCAATTTTCACACATACTTACTCCATTCCAACAGATCATTTCCATAGGCTATCCTCCAGGTATCTTGTAGTAACAAATGAGTATAAAGGAACTATTTAGTATATGAATCAATGGTTATATATAGTAGATACAGGGCATTAGTATGTAGGGACTTGTGCTAGTACTATTGATGATGGTCCCCCTGCTCCCTGTGCTGAGGCCCCTCCATACCTGTGAAAACATTAGAGAGTAAAGTATATACCAGTAATCAGAGCTATAGCTGGCATGTTCAGACCCAGACTGCTTTGAAAACAAGTCAGAAAGTAGGTCAGATGTGCATAATTACATTATTTGAATGAGCTGCCAACTGAGCCTCATACTTGTTAAATGGAAGGATAGAATAATAGAGTCAACTTAGGATTATCTACATCAGGTGGGGGCAACTGATTAAGGCACTGGAATTCTTAAAAAATTGAAAAAACTTGGTCAGTCTGGATAATTATGTTATTTGAATGAGTTGCTGATTGGGCCACAGAGGTTTAATTGAATGGAAATTTTGACAGAGTTAGCTTTACACTATGTATATGAGCTGGGGCCGACCGATTGAGCCCACAGAATCTTTAAAAAATTGAAAAAACTCGGTCAGTATTTGAATAACTGTGTTATGTGAATGAGTTGCCGATCGGGCCACAGATGTTTAATTGGATTGAAATTTTGACAGAGTCGGCTTTACACTATGTACATGAGCTGGGGCCGACCGATTAAGCCCGCACAATCTTTAAAAAAATTGAAAAAACTCGGTCAGTATTTGAATAACTGTGTTATTTGAATGAGTTGCCGATCGGGCCACAGATGTTTAATTGGATTGAAATTTTGACAGAGTCGGCTTTTCACTATGTACATGAGCTGGGGCCGACCAATTAAGCCCTCACAATCTTTAAAAAAATTGAAAAAACTCGGCCAGTATTTGAATAACTGTGTTATTTGAATCAGTTGCAGATTGGGCCACAGATTTTTAATTGGATTGAAATTTAACAGAGTCGGCTTTACACTATGTACATGAGCTGGGGCCGACCGATTGAGCTGGCAGAATTCTTAAAAAATTGAAAAAACTCGGTCAGTATTTGGATAACTTTACTATTTGAATGACCTCCGATTGGGCCCCAGATTTTTAATTGGACTGAAAATTTGACCCAGTTAGCCTTACTGTATGTACATGAGCTGGGGCCGACCAATTAAGCCACTTGAATTGTGTAAAACGGTCACTAAAGCACCCATTAGTGGGCTAGATCTCACAAGATCGCCTGAATGCCAGCCAGAACATGTTTTCTTGCTGTTTTTCGGATAATATCCTGAGAACCAGCCAGAAAACACATTTTCTGGCTGGTTTTCAGGGGATATCCTAAACACCCAGCCCGAACGTGTTTTCTGGCTGGTATTCAGGTGATATCCTGAACGCCCAGCCTGAACAGTGTTTTCTGGCTGGTTTTTGGATAATATCCTGAGCACCAGCCAGAAAATGTCTGCTCTGGCTGGTTGTTGGGTTGTATCCCGAATGCCCAGCCAGAACCGTCTTTTCTGGTTGGTATTTGGGTGGTATCCCGAATGCCCGAATGCCCAGCCAGAATGTGTTTTCTGGCTGGTTTTGGATGATATCCCGAGCACTGCCCAGGAAATGTGTGTTCTGGCTGGTCGTTGGGTTGTATCCCAAACACCCACCAGCAGCCAGAACCATTTGTTCTGGTCGGTATTCGGGTGGTATCCCGAATGGCCAGCCAGAAAAGACAGTTTCTGGCTGGTATTCGGGTGATATCCCGAATGCCCGAGTGCCCAGCCCAGAATGTGTTTTCTGGCTGGTCCTGGGGTATCCCGAGCGCCCAGCCAGAAACCGCTTTCTGGCTAATTTTTGAGTAGATAATTGGTTTGGATACCTGATTAGTGCTCACTGAGTCACCTGCACCCATTACCCCCCATATGTGTAGGGGCATCAGCTTATCGGTCAATGACGGACATATTCCCAGCATCAGCTTAGTCCGCTGCTGGGTCTATGACGGTACATTTTAACAGTTCGCGCTTCTGTCTGAGACGGAAAAAGTGGGCTAACATATGTGGTAGTGGTCATATACTTCAGATCTCCACGACATTCGTGCTGCATCTTAAAGAATTCATTTATTTATATTTAGTAATAAAGTTTATCAAATATACATACCAACAATCTCTTCATCACTCATCTCCCAGACCTCCAGATCAGTGAGCCGATTGATTGTGGGAGCAGCTTGCCTCTGGCATTGCTTGATGGGTGAGATAAGGACTGGAGGAGCAAAAACATCCTCAGTAACAAGCATTCTGTTAGGGGACGTCTCTGTGTTAGTACACTAAGACTTTAGAGAGAAGGAGTATCGCCAGGAACCAAGTTTAATATCAAGGTGTCGTTCTAGGAACGACACCTGCTACCTTTATACTAAATACAAGATGGGCCCAGGTAACGACATGACAGTAGGTAAAATAGAAATAGGACACACATTCCATAAGAACGTGTGATAGGTATCTACTCGGGGACACACGTGTGTCAGTACTAAGCAACATTCGTCGGAACTACTAGTAACGGTTCGTGTACAATACTTAGGGGAGGGTGTGATGGAGCATGTAAGCATTTGTGTATGTACCTACGTAGTGTCCTCTGACACATTCCTACATCTGAATCACTTGAGCCTGGGGATACTGAAGGAAAGCGCTCTCCTGGGGTCTCAAACTGGAGCTGATGTGCCCAGACCTGTGGCCATGGGGGTGGAGTAACAGGTGGGTTCAGTGGTACATGATCAGCATGATCAGTAAGGGCTACAGAAGCTGCAGGCACTACAGTAGCAGATTTTCCAGCCTTACGAGACTTAGGAGCAGCCCTGGGAGGCATAATGTCTGACAAGCAGGGGGGAAAGGAAGCAAAGTCCCGAAACCGCGCACAGCAATTGATAAGACTACAGAATCACGCGTGACAGCGGAAATTGAAAATTGATCTATATTTAGTACTAGCTTATCCGGATATCCCCAGTTTGCTATATTTAGTTATGGATACCCATAAATAGTTATCCGGATAAAACGGTCACGGGTAGCAACCGGATCTTGTCGGTCCGTGTTAGTCCCTAGTTACATCAGCCATCTAACCCATCACTGCTGTATCTTTTCGTCACACCTGGCCCTGGTCGGCAACGGTAACCTGTTCTTCCAAATGAATGTTATCAAACAAAAAATTTGAGACAGTCGCAAGCATGTCCGATGTCGCATACCTTAGTGCCTCACTGTGTCACACCACGACAGGCTTTCGTCATTTCTCAACCTTTATCAACTGATCCAAAAATACCATTACAAATTTATGTCGAAGTTAACAAAATCTCCGCCCAACGCATTGGCAACAAGTTGCTTGCGTATAAATAGTGAATTTTCAGCTCTCAAGTCGGCTCACTTCCATTTCATACTAGCATCACGAGTCAGGAATGGCTCGTGTCCCAACCCAATTTTCCTTTCTCCTCCCTCAAATCAGCTGCCCCTTTCCTGTCTCATATCACCCAAACGGAGACATCATTGCAGCAGCTTCCGATAAATGGTTTGAAGCAGAAAGTTACTATTTCACAGAAGCGAGACGTCGTCGTTTACATCAACTCAAAGTGGGGAGACTAGTAACATGTTGCTATCACAGGGTGATCAATGATAACCGTCTCCGCATTGTCTGTGACTTCATGAATGTCCTTTTCCATATGGACGATTTGTGCGATTTTCTATCGACGAGCGAGGCAGTCACGTTCTCGGAAGTTATTATGAATGCCCTTGCATCCCCTCATGAGTATCGGACAATACTCCCGTCTGGCAGGAACCTTCCCGCGGTGGAACCAGAGGCGAGTAAATTGATTCGCAAGTGAGTAACATCCTTGCCTTTTATTGTTCGTATGATTAACCTACCACGACGTGCCAAGCTTTTGGCAGCGTTGTATTGTAGACATGGCGCCCGGCATTCAAGCTCGTTTCTGCGAGAATGTTAGCGCCACAGTGAAATCGATCGAAACGGAACGGAAGTTTCGGGGCAAGGATTCGCTGCCAGATTTTGCAGCATATATTGCGTTTCGACGTGATAACAGTTCTTGCCGCAATGCCTTGGACTTGCTGGAATATTCCATGGAGATAGAGCTTCCTAACTTTGTGAGGAATGACCCTAGCTTTACGGTTTTATCGAACTGCGCAATTGATTTCATTGCGCTGTGTAATGTGAGAAATGCTCTCTATAAATTTACGTATAACGTTTACATGTTTGCAGGATGTCTTTTCATACAACGTTGAACAATCGCGCGGAGATATCTGTCACAGCGTGCCGATTATTATGAAAATCTACAAATTGGACCTCCAAGGCGCCGTTGATCACATCGCAGACATGTGCCGAGAAAGTATAGAATCATTCCAGGCAGCCAAGGCTTTACTGCCGTCGTGGGGTACTGAAATCGACAAAGACGTCGCACTGTACATCGGGGGCATTGAAGACTGGATGTCAGGCAATATCGAATGGAGTCTCCTCTCAGAACGTTACTTTCCACCTGGTTCCATGAAGGAAGGTGTGGTGACATTACTCCCACGCCAAACCGATGTGTATAAGTAGAGATTTAACAGGAGATACTAGTAGCATAGAATCTCGAGTCATTGCCATTTGTTTTGGTAGATAACATAGGCCTGCTTTTCCACACCCCGGGCCCGACGGGGTGTTTGAAGACCAGGACTTTGTTTGCCCACATATATTTCATCGTTGTATCTATTATTTGGGCTCTGGCATGCGTGTGTTGTGCTAAAGAAGTGCTGAAGCGCACACCTGGATGTCAGCGCTCAATTTACCGTCATGTCTCTCCTCACCTCTCGTCCTGGGAGAGCATACACCACCCCCTCACTCATCCGGGATCTCTTTTGTTTTTACTGTTAAACACACCTACCATTCTTCCTTTTTTTACGTTTTTTATGTGAACAGATTGAATGATTTGATATGCTATTGCCCTATTCTTTCGATCTTCAAACTTCAAAACTCAAGCTCCAACAATTCGAGCGGGAAGGCAACGTGTTCTGAATGCAGCAACTTACCAACAACAAGAAGTCTTATATCTTCAACATGAGTAAGCTGAAGTGATATGCGTGCTACCCATGTTCGATTTATCAAGTTTATCGGGCTTCCAAGCTAGTACCTGTGTGATAGGAAGAATTTCGCGAATCTGAACGAATTGACTACATCATGTCCACAGCCGACAGTCCAACACATAAGACCAAGATATCAGTTTCGAAGCTCCACTGCAGACCATACATTCAAGACAAAAAAGCGCAAGATGGGAATTTTAATCAAAAATGTTTACATGAGATTTTGGTCAACGATGACTATTTGACTTCGCAATCCTATGGTTCTGGTTATGGCTACAAAATACATGAGAAATAATTATGGTTGTTTTCTTGGTGGCGGGTTCCAGCCGAGTCAAAGATTAATGCTAATGGGATATTGATATCGACAAGAAAGCGGAAAATCAATACTGATTCGACGAAAAGTCGTATTTTTTTTGGCGAGAAAGCGCGGAGAACATGAACCAATTCAAACACCGGCGGCGACGGAGGGGCTCGTGGTCCTGACACCAAGAAATCTTTGCCCGATCAATTTGAGTTTTCGAACGATCATGTGCTACAAGCCAGAAAAAAAAAAGAACGAATGAGAAGGGGACACGCACAAGAGGCTGGTCCTCACCCAAATTGACATGCTAATTCCATGGAAAGTATCTAGGACCGAACAGGTGTCGCAACACATAATCGCAGTGGGGGGAACCTGAAATTGATGAAGGGTTAACGTCAGCGTCAGATTTACGATCAAAGAAAGTATAACTAACTGGAACATTGGGTGTAACAGTGGCGATTGTCATCTCCGGACGCGTGGTTTTCTGAGGGAAGAAAAAAAGAATAAGGCTGTGGCAAAACGCGAAGAAAAAGTCTGACTAACCACGAAGAGGAGAGGTGCCGAAGACCCAGACCAAGGAACATGTGCAATGGGGCGAGATGGGTATGAGAAATTGGGTAAGATAGTTTTGTGCTGGTCTGGACGGAGGGCTAAATTAAATGAAGGCAAAAGTTGAGAGTGTTGGATGGGTGGCATGATGATGGCACGAATATTGATGGAGGTATATTGGCAGTAGCAGTAGTTCCAAAAGAGTGAGAATGAGTAAGAAGTGAAAACGAACGATGACCTGAAATCGGTATATAGGTTGAGTGGTGATAAGACGAAACCTCGACGGCGAAGGAAGACAGAGGAATGGGGTCAAAAAAAAAGACCCTGTGCCTTTATAAATTATATACCCAATTTTATGGGGAATCTGCTCCCGAGATATGGTTCGTTTGGGAAGATTTGTGTCCAAATAAAGGATCACCGTCGTCGATTGATACCAAAACTTTGCCTTTGATGGGTACTTTGCCTTCCCTGGCGCGAACCATGTGGCTTGTAAATGATGGTGGCGCCCTCTGCCAAGTGAGTTACCTCTTCATAATTCATACAAGCTCGCTGATTTGTCAGAGTGGTGGAACTTGGACCGTGGATACTCCTTTTAGGGTTGCAGCCGTCGCCTTGCTCTGCAACTGAAGTGGCTCCAGGCTCCGGCTAGATCCCCTGTTACTCGTAGACCGGGTATACTGACACGAAGTCGGTGGCCGTCGTCCGGAAAGCTTCTAGAGTCGAGAAGGCTTTAGTTGGATTCTGACATGAAGACTCAGGACCCTGGTTCGCTGGACTCTCACCTGGCGTCTGTTAGTCTATCTTCATTGAAGCATGGTATGGGTCCTTATCCGAAGTTTCAATGGGAACAGTCGGCGCCATTCACATCAGGGAAGTTTTCATGGGAATCTTCACACCTAATGCCTCAGAAGAATATATCTTGGGAACTGGGGTAGCCACATCCATGATGTTTCCGCTCTTGGCTCCACCACTGGCAAAAATACTTTTGAATCCTTCATTTCCACCATTTTGTGCCTGCTGGATCAGCTAGGACAATTATTCTGGGAGGCGAATGACGCTGTCACGTCACGTCACGTCACGCTATTGTCAAACGGCTGGATCCCCGCTGGTTTCCGGTAGGCAGGCCTAAGACTTCCAACCAGAAAGCGCAATAGAAGGGGTCCTCCAGAGAATAAACTGGCGAAGCTAAGTCTCAGCGACGTGGGGGATCAAATGCCGCCATGACTATTTCACAGAAAACGAGTCGAGGAGGTAGTCCTAGGTCACAAAGCTAAAGCCTTGCAGACTCAAAAAGTTAGCTAACGATAACAGAAGTGAAAAATGGGACTCGCTTGAAAATTCTTGGCTAACCGTGTGACGCAAATATGCTTCGCCGATAGCTTGTCCCAAGATTTGTTTCAAAACAAGGACTATTAAGCTGGAGAGCCGGATATGACGCTGGAAGCCCATCCAAAAAGGGTGACCATTTGTTATGGAAAAGCGCCTGATATCTTTCGGGCCCCTCAGCTTTCGATTCGTCTGAAAAAAGAGCAGGCGTCCGTGCCAAGGGCATGTGTAGCCCATACCCAGACCTCACTGACCACTTTCTAAGTGGCTACCTTGATCCGGTGGCTAGAAGAGAGATTCCCGATGGCGATATCCTCCCAAAAAAATGTGAAGTGCTGGCGAAGATGGAACCGAGGATTTGAATGAAGGGATGCAGACTGTGGCAATTTCGGATGCTCTTTCACTGCGTTACCTGAAGCTGTTGACATGATTTTTTGTCCGTGAGTGGTCGAGGTTTCGTTTTGTTTGGTGGTTTGGAATATCCAACCTACGGGATTTTGTCGAAAAAGAAATAGCGCAAGTGTTGTGTCCTTCAGCCCCCCTGATCGACCCGCAAAGTTTCCCAATTTCCGTCCTACAATCGTTTGTTATCGACATAGTTTTGGTCTGAACCCGCGACTTGAAGCTTGAAGGTCGTGCGTGATACCATGAATTCGAGGATGTCGGTTGCAGTATTTCTTCACCCCCTGTGGCATCTGGAATTCGCATATCTTGAGAGTCAGACATTTTAGCGTTCGATGAAATTACGGTGAAAAATACGATAACAATCCGTTGGGCGTGGCGTTAATATTCACTGGCCGTCTAGAAGCGGGCGACTTTGGTGCACAGGGTGAGCGGGGATCCAATTTGTATTTTGCATCGCTCGCTTACCAGTCTTTCTGACTCTCCATCGACCATGACATTGGGGTTTAATTCTGACTATTCATTTTCCTGGACGGCTTCTCGTGTTGAATCATAGTCATGACGGCAGTACCTCAAGGGCGTATTCAATTCTCGAGTTGGTTTGAGCACAGGTCCGGTCGAGACATTGTTCAAGTTGTATATTCTCATCCTTCCTTATACTGGAACAAAATATAAGCTAACCGAACTCTTCCAGAGACTTGCTATCATTTCCAGTCACAGGACGTTGGATGAAATAAAGTACTATCAATCAGATGACTTTCTGCACTTGCCGTCAGGAAATATTAAATGGAGGATTTGCAACCCAACGTCTAATTCGGTGGACCAAGGAAGGTTGGTGGGTGGCACGCAATGTGGATATGCGAGGTATTTATTTTACCTCTTTATCTCAGTGAAATTTTGACGAGCAACTTAGATTTTCAACTAGCTTCTTGTTATGGTCACAACACGGCTAAATGCAACCAGTGAAAGAACGATTAGGCTATTAACCGGCGGTGAATATTAACGCAATTGGAATGTTGCAAAGTCTTACGGTAGACAAAAGACGTGAGTATGATGGAACAGCTTGAAGAAGTACGCGGTACGTCAGCTTACTCCTCTCCCAACTAAACTGACGACATTAATAGCAGAGATCATAGATGGTCGATCTTCATTCGGTAATGCAAAACCTAGCCTAGTCTCTAGCAATATTTATGTAAAAGCAAATTACGGCATTTATTCTTTGTGGGCGCTGGCAGACGCGCTTGACTCCCAACTAGAAAAGGCGGTCAGTTTATATTTCTTCTTAATAGTCGCTACCAGACTTATAGTTTTTTTCCTCCAGTTCTGATATTTCCGCGACGATCAGGACACTTCCTGCTTACTTGGAAGCAACAGGCATCTCCTCTTGCATCTCCTCTTGTCACCAATAGGTCTTTCAGAATAACCTATCTTCTTCGTCTTACGGGAGATGTCGTTTTTGCAATCCCAGGCTCCCGGTCCGAGACTTCAAATACTTCTGTTCAAGAAGCACTCCGAGAATTTCTTGGTGATCTTGACCAAGCCTGCCCCGCTGTTCTGCAATCCCTAGTCTGTTATCACGTATCTATATGCGCGCAGGTCACACGTTCGCTTCTTGATACAGCCCTGAAGACTTTACAAAAATTTGGCGATCGTGCTGCTGTAACAGAGTGTCTGAAGTGAAGTAGTCCAACAACTGCGAAATCCAGGGAGAGGACCAGACAAGCCACGACTTACTCTTCGGAACAACAAGAATCTTCTCGATTCATGGAGGGTATAAGTCCTAGACGCCCTTGCGGAATTCCAAAAAGTTTGCTTTGTCGAAAACCATGACCGACAACAACACGCATGCTCTTCTCCATGCTCTTCTCCATCATCCCCCATGCCCCCCTGGGGAGCTGAACGTAGATGATTCTGGTCGAGGCAGATAACTCTTCCACCCCAGAAGTCTGCCACCGATCTGAATAGCTGATGAAGAGGACTTCCAGCATCCACTTTCGCTCTTACCTAGGGAAAACTTTGTTTCTGGATCCTCGAATACGCTTATTAATGCTTCAAATTGATCCTTGTTCCTTCAAGATTTCTAAGGCTACCCGTTATAATTCTGTGCCGCCTTCTCCTTGATTTCAATAACTCAAGGGGCTGGTATTCAAATTGTATCGTGTTAAAATGCCTACTGGCCTACAAGTCATCTATAAAGAGAGCTTGCTTAAACACAAGAAACGTCTTCTGATCCACCAAGACTGTTGATGCGATTGCCGTAAAGATACCCACAGTTGACAGATCGTCACCTTGACGACCCCTGTTTCTTTGAACTTAACGGTCCTCACTGCTCGCTTCAGTCTTCCATTATATGTTGCCGGCTCTCCCAGATGGTTTGGAAAGAGAGTACGTCCACGTGGGCTCTGGTGGGCTTCCGGGCTTGTTTGGCGAATTGCAATTCTTGATCCAATTCACCACCATGGACCTACTCTTGTCCTGACTCCGCAGTGCTGCGAAGATATCAGTCCTCCCGCCATATTTCAGTCCTTTCTGCTTCATCTCTTTTAGGACTATCGAGAATCTTCCTGCGGATTCGTCTCTGATTTGTGTGCACCGACTGGTCCTAGGAGATAATATAGACCGCTGCAAGGTTCTATCGATGGTGGATCCACGCTTCGCAAACTTCTTGAAGTTCTCCATCACAACTTATCCAAGTCGACTTCCTCTTTGCAATACTTCTGTCCGTATCACCCTCTGGAGGCATGGATTTGAATATATGTATCACCTGGCCATGATGCTGGTGGGCTTCAATTTTTGCATTAAACCTACTCCTTCAGAATGTCAACTTGGAGCTTGAGCATGAGTATCGCTGGAGCCATTGCCCGCGGAGACGTCGACGTTTTGTGCACAGGTGCAAAGCAGGTTGACGACGGAAAGGTGCCAGCTTGAGGAAGCAATGCGCCTTTTACGCTGACTTGTATTCCTTTTTTACTTCCGTCCCTTTCCGCAATTACTTCCTGTACCACATTCGCGTCTTTCTTTTTCAGCGTTGCTTATAACTCTTGACGAGACCCTCTTCTGCATTCCCATCAGCTATTTTTCCCCCTCAATTGCATCACTTCGTCGTATCCAACTTCATCGACGTGATACTCAAACACAACTTCACGCTAAACAACTACCGAACTACCACAAGCATGTCGTACAAATCCTTCCTTATCTTCACCGTCAACTTCGTCATTCTTGGCATCGTTTCTGGTTTGGCACGGCCCATTCCAATCTCTACCTCTGGCAGCAGCAATCTCAGGCTCATGGGACGAGGTGTCACTTACTTCAACCATGACGTTGCCATAACGTCTTCGTTCCCCGCTTCCAACTTCCTCAGAGACCCAGACGAGCTCCCTATCACTCGTGAAGAAAGATTTCACCACCAACTAACTCAGTCGCACCAACGTATGCAGATGGGGACGGTTACCCATACACCTGTTACTGCTGCCGACGAGTAAATCACCCTACCTCCATCTTTGTTTGTTTTCGGCTTTGTAAGGTCTAGCTGGCTACCTGGGACGAGGGCGAGGACGAGGGCGAGGGCGAAAGCCAAAATGACGATGACTGAAAGAAGAAAGCTTTTGATATTAGACTACGTTCCGCCTTGGACGGCCGGGATGTATAACACCCCCCCCAAAAAAAATTCACGCATGCAAGTTCATGCTACATAAGTTCGTCAATGTCGTTGTACGACACCATCTTCAATATCAATCACACCAATCCATTCAACACTCTTTTATTCCCATCTTGTCTACCTGCCTTTCTTTTTTCAATAGACAGCTTGAAGTTCGACAATGCCAAAATTTGCACCCCAAGTTCGTATTTCGACAGTAATCGTCATGATCGGTCTGACGCTAGGTAATAATACATGTAAAACAAGAAAATCATGTATAGGAGGACAAAGAAGAGGACCAGTTAACCGTCATTTAGCACTTCTTCCCATGGCTAGTCACCTTTTCAAACTAACTTCTGGTCATTGCAATCCTCAGCCTGCCTCGAATGTCGATTCATGATCCTGAGGACCGTCCTTGAGCATATGCTATTCTTGGAAGGGGTTAATAGCTGCGGGATTAATATATGATCAAGAAGTACAGTAAGCGAGGCAAAATAGTATGTCTTGCCCACCTTTATCTGTAGGTGATTTCCGCGTAAGCTTTCGTGCGTACAGTTTTTATTACATCATAGTAATATTGCTGGGCTCACCTTCCTTCTTCTCCGCAGCCGCTTCGCCTCCAAGCGCAGGATCTATCTCCAATAGTCCATCAGGTTTCGCAGGTGGTTCGTCCTTCTTACCCATAATATCATCCGCAACTTTATCTAACAAGCCTTCGTCTTTCTCCGGAGCCGGCAGAGTGGCAGTCTCGTTTCCTCCATGCAATAGATCTCCAATTTTATCATACAAACCTTCCGGCTCATCGTTCGCTATTGGAGGGGCCGTTGAGAGAGAAGATTGGATCGCAATCTGCTGTAACGCATCCCCTATCTTGTCTAAGAAACTTTCTTGCTTGAGGGAGGCAGTCGGGGGCGGCGTGGGAGCAGCAGCAGCACTAGACATGATATGTCCGCCAATTTTATCGAGGATGCTTATAGGTTTAGGAGGTCGAGCATTACCACTTTTGGATTTAGGAACTCTGTTTAGCGCGTCGTTAATTTTGTCAAAAAGACCTTCGTGTAACAGCTCTCGCGTCGGCGCTACGTCCTCAGGAGCGGCAGCAGCAGGGGAAGGACCAGATGCGTGGCCGTCGTTAATGTTGAGATCCTTCGAGAAATCCATGAATATCAAATAATGTATGATCCTTTCTTTTCGAATCGATCTGAGTAGTTTCAGTTACTGCGAAGTTGACCTACCGTAAGATTTCACTCACTTACCAAGTGGGATAGTGGCGAAGTATTGGGAAGAAAAGATGTGATTTTAACTTAGGTTATTTATAGCGCCGAGCCTTGTGCCACAATTTGATCAGAATCCGATTGTAACCTGATCGATGATGCACTTTCATGATATTGGAACACCGTGTCAGTCCGTGTCGTTTTGTCCAAAAGAACCTGCTGTTGAGTAATCCAAGGAAAGAAAGCCATTCTTGTTTTTAGTTCAAGAGCATTACCGTGACCAAGTTGAGCTTGAACGTTTGAAACGCCATCACTGATGGACTTGATGGCGCATCAAATTTATCCTAACGCCTCCTTGGCTCAGTCGGTTAGAGCGCAGGTCTCATATCATGATATGAGTAACGAATCGTTACGCAAACCTGAGGTCGCAAGTTCGAACCTTGCAGGGGGCAGCTGCCTTTTTATTATTCCATTGTCAAATATAACGGACGTCTCGGACCTGACTGAAGTCATACTTGCAGGGAAGCTTTTCCCATGAATACAGCTTGCGTAATGAGAAATGCACAGGTGGGATGTATGATGAAATTCATGGAAGGTGCTTGAGAAAATATAATTGTTCTGAATCAAGAGCAGGACCGATGCCTTTTAATTTCCTCTCTAAAGTACTTACGTTCTAAGTACGCATTTTTGTGAAAAGGAGGGGTTACATTACTAGGGGGTCTAAACGGCCGGTCATCCAAGTGTCACAACTCCTCAATATGTCGCTTGCTCCTCGTCTCCAAGACCTGGACTTCCACGTGCAGTACTCCATCGCTCCCTATCAATCGCTGTAATACAGCATTGCCGTCTCGCAACCAATCTGCATTTGGCATGCTAAGCAGATGAACATCGGAAAACTCTCCCACTTGACCACAATAGCCGAGCGATGGATGTATAGATGTAATGCCTGAAGGATGATCGTAATATAGGGAATGTGGCGAGAAAGTGATGGCGATGTATCTGTAGTTATTGTGGTCCATCGTAAAGGTTCAAGTTATTCGTGACTTGGATGAAGTCAGTTTACATAAGGCGGATATCGGTTTCTAAAAATAAGTGGACCTCAAAGAAACGTTGAAATCAACGATATCGTTTGACCTCGTGGGGCCAACGTGGGCTCTTGAGGGTTACAACCAGTTTACAACCTGGTACAACAGAAACTACTAGCTTAGTTGCTGACTCAGTAAGATATTTAACTGCCAAGAGAATGGAAAGCTTGGCAGTGCATGGGACAGTCGTCTCTTTGATGATAAAATGATGACAATCGATCACCATGGAGAGAGCCTCCTCATATTCCAACAAGATATGATATTGCCGTAGAATAGACTTGCTATGTTGTACATACATCTATTCTTGCATTTACTGTTCATTGATTAATTTGGTCACTTTGAACAAAAAACTGTTGAACATGTATAAGGGCACACAGAGCGTGAAAGTAAGTTTCTGAATATATATACTCTATTATGCCGAAGAATGCCGAGAATCGCCGTGACTCGCCGCATTTTGCCTGCAACCCCAGACCTTTTCGGTTGCAAATGTGATGATTGCTGAAATCCGGCAATCCAAGTGGGGATGGGATGTCCTCTAGGCTCTAAACACCCAAAACCCTACAGATCCCTGGTTTTGAGATTTGAAACACGTCACCATGGCGATCAGCGCTGACAACGGGAACATATGTCAGATGCCAAGATTTTCTACTTACAACATCTCCCCTGTATTTCATTTGTTTTATATCACGGTAAATGGGCTCAGGGCAAACCTTGCCTTATAGCAAGGTGGTATATCCTATCCTTAATGAGCTCATCTAAATATCGTGCTTGATAGTTAGATACATTGGGATACGAGACCTCTCTGTAACATGCCTTGGAATGCCGTTTTTTTATATATTCGGATCAATCAAAGTTGATCACCGCCCGCATGATGATGAGCCTGAGTTACTAGTTAGATTTCGTAATATTGGAGCCGTGATATGCGTCGCTGACTAAACTAAGGCTGCGCAACCTTCATTTATAAACACATATCACAAAGTATCGATACAGTAATAATAAAATTTATTCATATGTCTGTATTAGCCGTTTCGACTTGTGAGGAGGCAAAAAGTTGGGTTTACAAATTCGACTCCTTGCCGGTAGTAGTACTGCCAGCGCATAACTGATGCGATCAATGGCGTTTTTACGTTTTCTAGATCCTGGGATTTCAAATACTCGGATTCAGGTATAAAACCCAACGCTCTTTCCATTTTCGTTTCTTTCCAAGCCTGGTGCTCTCCCACACACAAACAGACAACTGTGGGATTTCTGTCATTTCACTTTTTTACCTCTTTTCATGACTGATTCTATTATAGTCTTAGGCCGGTCCTTAGAATCAATCTTTATCACCTCATTATCGAATTCCGTCTGACGTATGTTCTTCAATGTCTTGCGTAAAGCGGATTGACTGACTGCACTTTGTTCAGTCTACTCCAAACTTATCTAATTTTCGACATGCAATTCACCACCAAATTCGCTTTCCTTGCTGCTGCCGTTGCTAGCGCACTCGCTGTCCCTCTTGCACCCCGCAATGTCGAGTACGAACTTGACACCCGTGAGGTCCTTGACCTCTCGGCCCGCGAGTTTTACGAGATGTACTTGCAAGTCCGTGCTGACCCTGCACTTGACGCCCGTACCCTCGGCGCCATGGACTTAGAGGCTCGAGAATATCTCGAATACCTCGAGGCTCGTGAGGCTGCTGCCGTAAGTCTGCTATCATGATCGCCTAATTATTTTTGGCTAAGTGGGTTGTATTCGTAGGCCGCCGTCCAAAAGCCTCTAGGCACCACTGTAACGCCCACTGCTATCGTTCCTAGTCACACCGAAGTCCATGCTGAGATAAAAACTGAGACAAAACCTAAGGTTGACACTGTCCATCCCGCGGTAGGAGCTTCCGAAAAGGGGGCCGACGGTACCACCAAGCCTGCTCATGTCCTGGACGCTACTCACAAAGACGTTACCCACAAAGACGTTACCCACAAAGCTGCAACTGCCCACCCTCTCCATTTCCTCTTCAAGCCCAGTCCAAAGCAGAACGCGGCTCTGGCCAGTCCTGAAGCCATGGCCGCGGCTCTCGCTGACCCAAAGAACAAACTTCACAGCGCTGCCAAATATCTCCACGCCAAGGAAGTTGCGACTACCTCTCTCAAGGAGTCTCCTGAGCTCTACAAGGCCGCACTCGCTGACAGGACCAACAACCTCCACAGGTTAGCGGTGGGTATGGAGTTCGCTGATAAGACCAAGTTAGCAGCTGCGCTCAAGGACAAGAAAAACCCTCTCTACAAGGACGCCAAGCGCTACAATCATCGCCAAGAGGCCGAGAAGTACTTCGAAAACCCATCCGACTATGCCAAAGCCCTGTCGCACAAGAAGAACAAGTACCACAGGGAAGCTGTGCACCGCTACCTCAATGACAAGGCGCATTTCGAGGAAGCCTTGGAGAACAAGAAGAGCAAATACCACAGGTCCGCTGTCAGGAGGTTACTCCTCTCTGACCCTGCCATCTACAAAGACGCTCTGGCTGACAAGACACACTGCTACCACAAGATTGCTGAGCGCATTCATCGCCGCAGAAAACTGCACAAGAAGCTCTTACTCGAGAAGGAGGCCAAAAACCCCTCTCCTTCAACTCCCCCTGCCGCACCCTCTAGTGCTGCTGGTACCGGAGCGGGTGCTGCGGCTACACCCCCTGCAACTCATCCCGTTGGAGCTGCTGCCGCCCCTCCGAAAGCTACCTCCACTCCTACTTCGACTTCCTCCAAGCTTGTCCGTCGCCGCTTGTAAGGGTTCCATTCTGATTTGTAGTCGATGTTTTCGATAGTTTGATCCCACAATCGTAAATCGTTATTGAGGTGACTTATTTCCTTACGGACGGTTTGAGAGAGTTGTAAGAGTGAGCAGATATGCCTTTCTTTGGTTATGGTTGGGCTACCTATCCGCTTGAAAGTATCACAACAAGATTTCAAGCGAAGTCGGGTTATGCTAGTCCTGTTAGCCAGGCAATCTTTTTAATAGACTGGGGGAGAAGAGGTTTTTTATTTAAGTTTATTGACGGTAACATGTCATATTGGTACAATGTCTGGCAATTTGGCTTGCACCACAAAAATTCGCGGCGCAACGTTTGAATGCCAGAGCCTTGTTTGACGAGCCTTCAGTTTAAACTTTAAGGATCTTATCTGTCCGGGGCTAGTTTACGATTATCTATCAATACCGTGAAGCTCCTCGATCCCAATCGGACCCTATATTCGGCTAAATTAAAAACATTGCAAGACCCTGTAATCCCACGATAGTTTGACGGCCCAGGGTACTAGGTACTATGTGGAGACTCTTCAATCCACCGAAGATGACGACTTCATTGCCGGTACATAGCACTGCCAGCGAATAACTCATGCTATTTACGTCAGCTAAATCCTGGGATTTCAGCTAATCGGATTCTGTGTGTCAATTGGTATAAAAGCCAGCGCTCTTTGCCTTCTTTTTCCCCCCAAGCCTGGTGCTCTTCTCTCACACAAACACACATCTGTGCGATATCCTTCTCTTCCTTTCCCTCATCTAATGACTGACCTTCTTGATTATAGTCTTAGGCTGGTCCTTAGAACAATCTTTATCACCTCCTTATCGAATTCCCTTAGAGGTATGTTCGTCATGTCTCGTCCACGTACACCGGATTGACTGACTGCACTTTCGTTCAGTCTACTCCAAACTTATCTAATTTTCGACATGCAATTCACCACCAAATTCGCTTTCCTCGCTGCTGCCGTCACTGGTGCGCTCGCTGTCCCTCTTGCCCCCCGCAATGTCGAGTACGAAATCGATACTCGTGAGGTCGCCGATCTCTCCGCCCGCGAGTTTTACGAGATGTACTTGCAAACTCGTGCTGACTCTGCCCTTGACGCTCGTGCCCTCGGTGCTATGGACCTAGAGGCCCGGGAATACCTTGAATACCTTGAGGCTCGTGATGCTGCTGCCGTAAGTTTGCTATTATGATCACTGTACCTACTTTCAGCTAAGTGGCTCGTACTTCTAGGCCCCTGAGCAAAAGCCACTTGGCACTGCACCGCCCCCTGCTAACACTCCCGACCACACCGGAGCACCTGCTGAGACTAACCCTAAGGCTGACGCTGTCCCTCCCGCTGCTGGAGCTTCCGAGAAGGGAGCCGCCGGTCCCAAGCCTGCTCATGAACTCCTCGACCCGACTCACAAGCTTGCAAAAGACCCTAGCCACCCTGACCAGTTCCTCTTCAAGCCCACTCCAAAGGAGAAGGCGGCTCTTGCTACTCCTGAAGCCATTGCCGCGGCTCTCGCCGACCCAAAGAGCCCACTTCACAGCGCTGCCACTTATCTCCACTACAAGGAAGAGGCGACTACTTCTCTCAAAGGGTCCCCTGAGCTTTTCAAGGCCGCACTCGCTGACAAGACCAACAACCTCCACAGGTTGGCGTTGAAGATGGAGTTCACTGATAAGGCCAAGTTGACAGCTGCGCTCGAGGACAAGACAAGCCCTCTCCACAAAGAGGCCAAGGTTTTCGCGCATCACCAAGAGGCCACGAAGTACTTCGAAAATCCCGCCGACTACGCCAAGGCCCTGTCGCACAAGAAGAACAAGTACCACAAGGAAGCTGTGCGTCGCTACCTCAACAACAGGGAGCATTTCGAAGAAGCCTTACACAACAAGAAGAGCAAATACCACAAGAGGGCTGTCAGCAGGGTACTCCTCGCTGACCCTGCCTCCTACAAAGCTGCTCTGGCTGACGAGACAAACCCCTACCACAAGATTGCTGAGAGCATCCACCGCCGCAAAAAACTCCACAAGAAGCTCCAACTCGCGAAGGAGGCCGTCAACCCCTCTTCAACTCCCCCTGCCACCCCACCCTCTGATGCCCCTGGTACTGGAGCGGGCGCTGCAGGTGCACCTCCTCACGTTGATGCTGCTGCTGGAGCTGCTGCCCCTCCCCCTGAGAAAGCTACCACCCCTCCTTCGACTTCCTCCAAGCTTGTCCGCCGTCGTTTGTAAGGATTCGATTCTGATTTGTAGCCGATGTTTTCGATAGTTTGATCCTATAATCTTAATTCGTTATTGAGGTGACTCATTTCTTCGCGGTTTGAGTCGTAAGAGTGAGCAAATGTACGTTGCTTTTGGTTATGGCCTCGTTGCGATGGTATACGAGTTTACTTTGTCTTTGAGCATGCTTAGTGTCCTTAGCAAGTTCTAACGTGCAGACCTCGGCGGTGCTGCTTATTGGACTCAGTGTCGATGCGATGTAGTCTAGTTGTTGTGGTTATGGGTTCACCGTTTCACAACTTTGGGGTCACGTGTTGGAACCACTTTGCGTTGTCGCGTCAATAAGGAAGATCTCAGAAATCACCGTTATCCATTGTCCACACATGACAACGCCTCCAAGACTGAGCAAATGGTCTGTTTAGGACATTTTTGGCAGTGAAGAAGTGTGAAGCAGTAAACCTGACGCGATCAAAAGCAGACCAATATAGGTGGGAACGACTGTCAAAATCCTGCCGTCCGTCTATTAGAACCGTGACCCAGACTATTATTGGGATGTAGACATTACTACGTTTGAAGAAGGGGATACACATGCAAGCAAGTGTGTCACCACCCACGAAAGAGTCTAGTATATCCTTCTTTCCCGAGCTTATGCGAACTGTTATTTGAGGGAGCCAATAATATGCCTGTAAGTGCCAGTGTAACGCGGCGCCCGGCGTGTTATGTAATACTAGACGAGTTTTCGTAATAAGTAAGGGAAAATTTTGAGCCACTTGAAACTGCCGCAACCAAGATTTTAAATAAACTGGATTGTGTCAGGCAATGCCATTTTTTTTAATAGACTGACGCCAAGATTTTTTTCAAGCTGTCAACGAGTAGGGTGTCGGACACATAAATTTTACGGTTTTTTTTTTCACTTTGGGTCTAAATATCGAATCGAGGTGCTACTTACCTACCACCCCATTATGATTATGCCTCGCAAACGACATGCTGCATGTACAACTTGAACTTGGGGTCCCTTTCAGACCAGGCTGATTGTCGAAGTGAAAAAACTGCTCTTGCAGATTGTCATTGAAGAAGCAGGACATAAATGTTTATTTTCTTCCTAAATTCCATTGGGAACTCTCAGCCCAGTTGGGGCCATCCAAATTTACTGGGGATGGATAAAGCTCCGTAAGTGGTTTTTCAGCTAAATATCCTTCAATGGTCCTGTTAACGATGAAATGTCTTCACAGGTTATCGATTGCCTTGCCAATGGCACCTGTCAATGGAAGACAGCAAAAAGATAAGTCCCGGAGCGTATTATACTAGATGCATACGTATTCAAGTTACGAGTGCATAGTTATTTTTCGGGGGTATCTTGTTCCAACTTCCTGGCTCTGTTGCAGCAAGGGTCTCCATGCGCGACAGGCTGAATATGCCGTTCGCAAGTACCACGCCCACCGCAGAATTGGTGCAGGAATGATGACGGATGTTGGATAATTCTAGACTCTGGAGGGTTTGAGTTACAAAACCCGGAGCTTTCGGAGAGGTCGACTTTGAGCATCTGACACACTGTGACATAGTACCCTGGGTCGTTGTGGGGTTACAGAAGGTTACAGATGTGATCACCCGTCAATCGAATAGGGTCCGATTGGGTAGATACCAGTGGTCGGGCCTTGGCCTTCGAGATTACGACCTCTTCTTCGCCTCAAACTCAATCCACCGAAGATGTCGAAATTAAATATGCAATTTTGCTGGTTCTTGGTCCACCTTATACGAGTCGGATTCGCCCACAATACATGATACCAATCTCCGTATCGACACGGACCCTCGAGTTTCGGCGGCGAGTTTCGGAGACCCCAGGTTTTGTCAGTTTGTGTGCGTCCTCCCATGTGCCGTTAAAGTTTTCAGCTTTCCAGGATTTTCAGCTTTCCAGGAATATGATCCACCTCATCAACTCTCGAGTTTTCCTTATTTATTTATAATTCATCGTTCCGAGGAGACCGGGTCCAAGTTCCTATTACATACTATATACGGTTTGGGACATGCAATAGGACGGTGGACCAGACATGCAAAATTGTCGATGTCTACCACTTCCCAGGCTCAAAAAAAAAAAGCATATTTTGTTGTACTAAAGAAATCAATCTGCAAAGAAATTTGAGCCCTACACTGAGCGGATGGAACTATAAACTGCAAAATACACAAAAAATACATTGTTTTTTGCTTGGTGCAAACATTGATCCCCATTCGTGTACGCACTTCAAAAATGCTGGTTCTTAGCATGACAATATAGACTACATATTCCTTTGTACCCCTTGCGGAGCCTGAATGCCTCCATGACCTGCCTGCGACGGCGTTTTGCATGACTAGTTTTTTTTGCATAAAAAATGAGTCATTGCCCCACATTGCCATTTCTTATTCAAAAAAATTCACTGAAGGTGCCAATGGTATCTAAGTAGTAAGAATGGTTCTGTAAATTATCGTAGGGTAATATAACTTTTGTGGCTCAGTATAAATGATCAAAGTTCTGCATGTCCCACACGCGTGCTAGAAAATCGTTATGTAATAATCCTCTGACTTTGGATTCTCGTCCTGTCAAGCTCACACGACGACGGAGGCCTTTTGCTATTTTCTAGTGTGAAGTTGTTATATTTATCTTAGGCACAAAAAATTGGGGCTTAAAGGATGGATGTTTATATGACTTCCTCGAGGTTCTTCGTCGGTAAGAAATGAAGCCAAAAGTGGTGCACGTGATCTGGAGCTGAGCCACAAGCTTGCACTGACACTGTTCTATTATTTATCCCACTATTCACATTGAATGAAGTTCAATCCCACCCTTTCTGGTGTGTATTTACCATCCCACTACCACTCATCTAGTATATACTCCTTATGGATGCATGTCCATTATCCAAGCATTTTATCGAAAGACATACTGTCGAAACGTGGGGAATATTTTCTAATTAGAAACATTCTATATAAGCAAACGACAAACTGCCGAGATTGTTCAAAAATGTCTCAATCCGTGGATATTCCGGGTGTGTTTGCAGGAAATTTGGAGGGGTTATAAAATCCGGGACCTTCGGAGGTCGGGTTCATGTGACCGACACTGTGAAGGCCAAAGATCCGACCATCTTACCCAATCGGATCCTATTCGGAGTTTGATTGACATGTAACCCCACAATAGTCCGACGTCGAGGTATAACACACCTCTTCGCCTCGAACTCAATCCACCGAAAATATCGAAATTAAATATACGATTTGCTAGTTCTTCGAGGCGAGTTGGAATTCGCCCAAAATACATGATTACCAATCTCCGCATCGATTCGGAGCCTCGAGTTTCGGCACCGAGTTTCGCAGTCCCCATGTTTTGCCAGTTGTGTGCGTCTGCGATGCGCCGTTACTTTCAGCTTTCCAGTAATATGAATCCACCTAATCAACTCCAAGTTCTCTTTATTCATAATTCATCGTTCCGAGCAGACCGGGTATAAATAAGTCTAGCTTTCCAGGTGCGCGCTTTCCTATTATCCTTGGCCTCATTTCAATCTTACAACTATGTCGCACTCAAGTTCAACTGATATTCTTCGAGAGTCTGTAGGGATAATAGGTGCTGGCGTCTCAGGACTCATCTGTGCTCATGTCTTGCTACAAGACCGGTTCACAGATGTTACCCTCATATCCAGGGATAAGTCTGTTGGCGGCACATGGATGCGAGATCGTGTATACCATGGCCTTTACATCAACAAGTAAGCATTTTATCGAGTTTGGCATCCAGACTACTTAGTCGCTAACATCTTAACAGCGTTCATGGTGAATATAGATTTTCGAGCATGCATATGCCTCCTCCACAAGATTCTACTATCGACAACGGTCATCGACTTTCTGGCATTGATCTGTGTGATTACATGGAGAATTTCGCGGAAAATTTCCTTATTGGCACGGCCAAATTCAAGATGGAGACAGAGGTTCTGAACATAGAACGGGACGAGAAAGGCAAATGGAAGATCACCATTGAAGATCTCCTTGATGGCTCTTTTAGTATTTTAACTTTTTCGCGTATCATCCTTGCTACTGGAGTGCGTCACTTAAAATTTTTGACGTTCTGGATTGTTCTTTGACTAACACGTTTTCTTTGCCTTTTGGCAGGGATGTAGTGCACCGAGTATACCTTCCTCTTTATCTCAGGAAGCTGCAGATAAAGCAAGTTTCCGTGGCCTCGTCATTCATTCATCCGATTTTGGCTCTCACCTTGACGAGATACTTGATACCGTAAAGCCTGTTTCCAAAGACGAGAATGAAACCATACTTGTCGTAGGTGGTGGAAAATCTGCACAAGAGTAAGGAAGCCTCCGAAAGTGTCCAAAATTTCATTTCTTAATGTTTTTTCGTCGTTCTATTTTTTCAGTATTGCCGCCAAATTGACAAACGAAGGTCGCAAAGTGGTGATGGTATCCAAAACCATAGGCGGCTTTATCGCCCGTTCCACCCCAGCTCCAGCATTTATACGTAAAAGCAGGTTCGTCCGTTTCTCCTCTCACTTTAAATAATAATATTGACCAATTTTTTTCAAAAAGATTACTACCTATTCTAACCCCGCATTCAACGTTAAATACTCGCATAGAGTTAGTCCAGCCAAATTTACCAGTTTCTATCTTATAAGCTGACAATCCCTAACGGATGATAATTAGACGATTTTTCCATACTACAACGATTGGAAGTGCAATTGTACGATACATTTGGAATAAAGTGGAACAATCTTCGGTTTGTGGTTTCTCATCAGTCTCTCTTTTTTCCACCCGACCCTTACCTTGAAACCTACACACATATCACAGTTCACCGCATATGGAGTTCCAGTCGACTCCGTCTTACGACGCACACCATATCCTCTATTCTGGAGTATCCGATCAAGTGATGTAGGAGCAGTCCGTCCGGATAGCTTTCAAGCCCTTGCCTTAACTGGCAAAATCAAAATAATCGCTCCAGCTCACGCTTTGGGTTATTCAAATGACGGAAAATGTGTCATATTGAGCAATGGACAAGAAATATCTGCTAAAGCCGTCATTTTGGCTACTGGTTATCAATCTTCTTGGTCTAACGTCTTTTCGCGTACGTCTATATATTTTCAGGGGGTATGTATATAATTCACTCGATTGTCTAGCTGAAATGGCGGAAGAAATTGGAATTGCCAAACATTCTCCGAAGACGCATGTAAAGACAAAGTGGAATTACAAATCCCTAAAGCACCGGCCTACCGAGGCTCCCGAACACGGTAGAGACAATTGGGTGCTTTCGATATATCGCGGTCTGGTGCCCGCTAAAAATATCGAGAAACGCGATTTTGCAATTGCTGGAGCTTTCGTAAGTGGTTCTTCTACGCTATCAAAAATTCATTTATAGCCAAACGATAATCGCTCTTTTGTCTTTATAGGCCGTTACCAATTTTAGCTATACGGCCGAAGTAGCTGCGCATTGGATTTCGTCATATTTCCAAGGTGACAAGACGTTGAAGGTTCCATCACCAGAAGAGGCCACGGCTAAAGCAGAGGAGCATGCTGCTTGGTTGAGAATTCGGTTTCCTCATATTTTGCCTTGGACAAATCCGAGTTGGCTGGCAGGTGTATATACTTATGGGTGAGCCAGGCATTTTTTTTTTCTTTCTCTTTTTTTTCTTTTTTTCCTCTGGCTAACTTATCAATGTCTCTCTCCGTCCTTGTTAGATGGCCTCAAGCTGTAGAAGAACTTTTACAAGATATGTCTCTACCTATCTATCGGAGCGGTGGGAATTGGTTTAATTGGATTTTCCAAGTCATTGATTCCAAGGAGATTGCTAACCTCTCTGAAGAACGTCGTGTTAATCGAGAGGCTTCTTATCCCTTGCTAGACTAGATTTTTTTTTGATTTTTTTTTTTACATACGTTGCTGTTACGCATGAACTTTGTACAATGAACACACATTCTTACTCGGTCTGTTAGAGATGACCAATCATTTGAAAGGCCTAAGTGTGTTTGTGTCTCCTGCGTGCGACACTGCGAGACAGCGTTGAATGTGAATATGTGGACCCCTTCGTAATTTTGAGTTATGTCATATCGTTGAAGGTGGCCGTATGGGATTAAAGGGCGAAAATCAACCCATTTCATTTCGAAGCAACGGGAGCCTGACGTCAAAGGACTAGTTTATTCACATTCTCGTCGTAGCGCAGCGTAGATCACCTTGCTGTAAAGCAAGGTCTCTCCTGGGTCTAAAGTCAACATTTGTTGTGTCACGTTCTCATGAATCAACACAAATAAACATTCCACTTTTTCTTCCTGGTCGAAACTCGCAAAAGCTTCCGAAATGTTGAAACACTCTTTGTACTTGTTTGTTTTATTGGTTTATGGTACAATTCATCCTCCTTGTACATGTTCTTACAGCCCAAAATGAAGGTTGTCGCCTTAAAACATACTCACACCCCTAAAATCCCCTAGTTGGTTTATGAAATTTTCATATATAGACGCAAATATCATCATCGACGACCACGTGCGGGCTTCTGTGGTTTTCCTTTCATTGTTGTAAAGCTCGTGTTTAACATCCCATGTTTTGTTTAATAGGTCTATAATGTGACGCTGTCTGCGATCTGGTTTCCAGTACTCCTGTTTGATTTCATATACACCCCATGGAGTTGTTTGCTATACGCTTTTAAGCGTTCATCTTTTCACCTCTATCTAAACCTATCGTTTCTTTTGTTCGCATGCTATTCCTGCCCTCGTTCTCACCCCCCTTTCTTATCCAGGTCCTTCTTTTTTCCAACCACGCTGATCAACATCAAATCATCTGGAGCTGTCGTCGGCCTTGCTCTTTTGATAGGTGCGTTTGGTATGAAGTTGCCCTTCATTTGTATCCTACACCCCATGTCTTAATCTTCAACATTCCCTTTCAGCACCAGTCGTGCTTCACCTCAACATGCCATTGCCATCCACGATTATGAACATTTTCTTATCATTTTGACGCCTTTTTATGCTTATTTGCAACTCGAACTTCATCTTTGTATGTTAAGCATTGAAAGAAACTTATATACGAAACCATCTTTCGCCTTTCCCTTCAACCAGTACGTTTTCATCCACTTCTTCTCTGTTCCTGTCTTACCTTATTTCCCTCTAAGTTGCTTTTGCAATAAAACATGTCGAGGACCTTCAAACCAAGGCAATCACAGATGGCCCTAATGCTAAATATTTCGTAATGTGGGATGACAAAAAAAAAGTGTTAAAGTTCTCTTGACCATTATTAGAAAGAAGGGTATGTAAATATTTGATTTCAAATTCATATACGCACTAACAATGAGCATAATTGTATAGACGAAACAATATGATCATAGGTTATTTCCATTTTTGATAGCTACAATCGATTTAAACCTGTAAATCCCAGCAACGAACGAGGAAGATTGGACAAATGGTTACCCAATGACTGAGTGATATAAAGACGCGTTCCAAGACATTATTCCTAGATGGCGCATCTCACCATTACCCACATACAACACTACCAAAAAATTCATCAAAGCAAACAATCTGGAAACCAAACTGAGAGACTCATTGGTCCTTGTTTACTTCAAATTAAAACACTACACTATCAAGGACAAGACGACGAACAGTGTTGGCACGAACACCTTCACAGCACTTGCTACTCAAGTTACTGTCCTTGACCATGGAGCGGAACATAGTCCAATGCCTTACAAAAGCTGAATGCTGAAAGGACCGACATCCCTTCCGCAGTCACCCACAAAAAAAAAGGAGCAAAAAACCGCTGTCAATGCTTTTCACCCCGGTAATACACCCTCCCTCATTATTTTTAATTCCATTCTCTATTCTAATGTTAAACTTAATAGCTGCTGCATCCAATTCCAATATAGGCGTCCTCGACCAATCGACTACCAACATACACAACCCAACCTTACCTCAAAATGAACGTGTACTTTCAAAAGCCGATGGGAAAAAAAGAGCACTAGACGAAGACGCAGAGGCTACCGCAACTGATGGTGAGACCTCCCTCACTGAATATCCATCATCCAAAAAAAAGAAACAAAACAAATAAACACCGAATACTCATTTGTCACTCATTCGCTTCTTTTTCTCCTTAATGTATAACACCAAATGTATCAATACAAAACATCCTTAGTAATTCAGCAAGGTGTCTGTCGACAAAGTTGACCGCTAGTTAGAATACGGACTTTGAACAAGCGGAAAGCACGTGACAAACCACCTACCATCATTGTTGACCCAGACAACGATGACAAGTCTTTGTCCTTCTCTCCGTCACATCACGATTCGGGCAAGATGCGCCGTCGCTTTTTCGGGTGCATCTACGCACCTTTCTCTTCGTTTTTACCCACCCTCCACACCCTTTTCACCTGCACAAATATTGGAATATTTGCTACTCCATGCTACAAAATATCCATTTCGGCATATGCTTTCGTATTCTGACCTTCACAGGGTAAAGAAGATAAGTACCTAATTTAATAGTTACCGACGATTATTACTGCATGGAGTGGTTCAACCCGCCCACCCATCGCAGCATTTGTTCAGACACCCTGGTTAGGTCAGGATCCGAGAGCATGTGTTGGGAAAGCGCTTTGCACTTTCACCCACCATGCTCCTCTCTGCTACTAGTATGCTTCGCATCCTCATAAATCCTGCCACAGAATTCACCTTCCACTTAACGCGGAAGCTGAGAGCGCTGTCAAAGTTGGAACAAACATTCCACAGTCATCAGAGAAACAAAAAAAAAAGCCAGTCATTCACTGTTTTTTAAATAATTATTTCACTCAAGATGGATAGCTTCAATGAAATGATGAAAATTTTATAAATATAGAAGAAAGAAGATACAATATATAATGGGCCATATTTATGGTATACAAATTTTCACTTTTTTTTTACAAATCTTCAATATTCCACCAGCAGGATCACTTTACCTAAAAGGTCAGGTCAATTCAATCAGTAACAAATAAAAGGTGGGATGGAGAATTTTTTTAATACCAATTCCAGAGAAAGGGGATGTCTTGCTTCCATCCTAACAATGCTACCTCTCCACTATCAAAGAATGAATAGCCAGCTAAAACATGAAAAAAAAGAGGTAAGAGAAGAAGAATATCCCCTAAGCAAACAAGCAAACAAGCAAAAAAAACTCACACATAGCAACTTTGTCATCCTCCTCTTCATCTGAAATGGTCCCATTAATTGGTCTACCCATTTTCGAATCCTTCAATATCCCTAAATGATCTATGAACGGTGCTGGATGTTCATTCGCAGATCTATGTAGTTGGATAAGTTGTCGTTGGATATCTAAAAGATAACTTTGTAATGTGTTACAAATTATTATTTTTCTTTTCTTAAACTCCTCCGAACACATGCTCATTTCACTTACATACACCTCATTTCTTCTTTTCATTTCCGCTCACACATGTTTACCTCTTCTCTTTCATTGTTTCATCTATTCTTAAACCATGCATACCTTCTTACATGTGGACGCTTCACCTTATGCACAACTCCCTTATTCTACTATAAATACCGTATTTACAACTCATGTAAACCTTAGCTAATTCTTGAGAATCGTACTTGGTTACTTCGCTCTCGAATCTTCCTCAAAACTCTAAAGACTCTATCTCGAGATGACTCTCTTGATATTCTTTGAGCTCACTGTGAATGAACGAATCTTTCTTTACAACTGTTTACAATCAGAGATATCTGAATTGTTTGAAGTCATAACATAATGTGTCCAAGAAACGACGGGTTTGGAGATGTTTAGAAGACACGCAACTGGTCAAAAGAGGATCAGTAGATTTGTATTGGAAGGAAAGGAAAGGAAAGAAACCGCACACTGAAATCCCATCTTCCTTGATAATATATCCAATCCCATATCCATCTGCTGCTACTGGACCAAACACGAATAATCTCAATGCAGGATTACTACAATTGGATGTGGAGAGGATAGACATTCTGAGTAGAGCCCATCCTGGGTCAGTAAATATGGAAGGCATTTTAGATATAGATGTGCTGTTAGCTATAGGTTGTGTTAAGAGTTTGTTGTTTTGGAGTTGATGTTGGACAAGGCAGTATAAGGCATACAAGTGTCTATAAAGACACCCATCTATGTCAGCCCAAGCCCAAGGAAGAAAAAGAGTGGTGGAAAGGGACAAAAGAAGAAATCATAGCTGTCTTGTCCCAAACCTGACTACAGTCTCTCGTCAATTTAACATGCATCTCAAGTCTTGAAGTGATGATGGATAATCGATCAGGGTAACGGGATAAAAAAAAGAAACAAAAGACTTACTTGCACCCCCTTTTGGAGTTTTGTAAGTTCTTGCATGTGCAGAAAGGGTGCATGAAACAGTGTATGCACAGATGGGTTGATTGTACGAGCAAGGAGCATGACCTTCTGTAAAGTTTAGTATATATGCTTCATAACTAGTCTCCTACAACAGACCTAATGTACTATATAACCACAACCTCTCATAACCCATACCCTGGGTTGTCCAAGGTTCGACCAGCAGGGACTAGAATGAACATTGAAAAGTGTGGTGGCTGTGGCAGTGCACAATGATTCATGAATGCTGATGTCTGCCCTTATTACACCTCTTTCACCACATGGCCATCACCAGTGTGTACCCTGTGCATGTTTATCAAGTGTTTATGTAATGATCTTTTAATATCTTTGTAGATGGTTCACTATGGTTCATGGCGGCAAAGTATTCATTAAAGGATTCAAATTGGACAGAGAGAAGATCGCAAAGTCATTTGAGCTGCAAGGAAGTTCAGACCCCAAAGTAGATGTCTTTTGCAGCTGACTATTGACAGTCTCAATTGTGCTGGCTACTGATACATTGGTACAGGTGTCAAGGGCACCAACCCTGAGAGGATTGAGGTGGTCATAGTCTTAGATGATGGTGATGATGAAGGACGGCTGCAGAACTTGGAGCTCTCTGAGATTGATGACACCGTCATGAAAGCACGGCCTTACACACTTGTCAGCCCAGACGTATGGGAGCTTTGGGGATGAACGTAAGTGATGTGAGCTCTGTTGCTTCTGGTTGTGCTAATTGTCTCCATAGCACTTTTTGTTCCACTCCAACTCATCCCGTTTCAGTGGCATGCAGCGATCATTGATCAATCACATCTTTTTTGGCCTTCATCGGAATTTCTCAGGCTCTTGGCAACACAACAAGGGGGGCACTGTTAGGGCAACTGCGACGCTGACTTAGTCAAGCTAGCAGGGGATGCAAAGTTAATAATATTTCAAAGGGATATCTACAAGTGACTCACCTAGCAGGGGATCCAAAGAGGAAAGGATGAGGATCCCTGCTAGGCTAAGGGGTATTTAAGTACTAATATGGACATAACAGAGATATAAAATAAATAAAGGAATGATACAATAATAATTAATTAATTAATTAAGAAGTGGTGTGATGTGAAAAATAAAAATAAAAGATGGAGCGAACCAGAGTCAGATCGGAGTTATGGAGTTCCAGAGTAAACCGGTAATGGAAGCAGAGTTGGACGGAAGGTTGGAGGTCGTTGGAAAGGTGGGATGTATGATTCTAAGGTTGAGGTTTGGGTTGAAATCGGGTGTCCCCTAACAGGCACCAAGATTCAAAAAACTACATGGGGTCAATTTTTTTCTCTAAGGCCTTGAAAACCCACCCCCCCTCTACAACCCATATCGGGTAATGATGTTTTCATCCAAATGTGGTATGTTTTTCCCACATTTTTGGGCTCTGCTCACTTCTGACCTAGAACTTGAGCCACCCAAGCCACAACACCTTGGATACCTAGAAATAACCATATTTGAGGATGTAGTAAACAGTAAATATGTGAGCAGTACATGGTCTAAGTTATTTTGAAGTCTTAACTTGCCTTTCACTGGACCATCAGTAGTCAAAAAACTTGGCCCAGGTGACCTAAATGAGGAACAACTAATGCATAAATCTGTCCAGGGACTTTATTATTGTGTGCTACACTGTGGGCAAGTACTTATACACAAGTTTTCAAAGTTTGACCCCCAAAATCTTTTTTTTTCTAAGCCTCCAGCAGCCCCCAGGTTCCAGGTTTGATTCCCAGTGCCTCCTTGCAACACAACCATTTTTATGCCTCTTGTTGAATCAGATCCATTATCAACTTTTACTACTCTTCCCATATGGGCCATATTGGTACTTACGGTACTCAACATTCTTGGCAGGCGGAAGTTGTGATTTGACATAATTACATGGCATCACAATTTATGAAACCTGGATTTGTTAGCCTCACTTCAGTGGTCTTAGGTTTAGGGCTCATGATATTGATCAGTTGAGAGCAACAAACTTTGGGGTCCATTTACACTGTCTAGTTAGTTTGTTTCAAATTGGTCCAGTTGACATTTTAGAGAGGGCATTGTGCTGTTCTGGAAATGTCAGTTGGAAAGGATCAGAGCAGACATTTCATTGACCATAATGCTCTGTGAGAAACCCACAAATGACATTCTGTCTCCAGGCCCTAGTGATGGTCAAGGGTTTGGGCCAATTTTCCTCAAGTTTTCAGATTTAAAATACTTAATAGGAATGAAACCACCATTGCTCCTGTTTCTTTTAATACCTTGAGCCCAATTTTTTTTTGTGGGACTCTTTGATATCCTAAGTATGTATTTATGACTTTGTATCACATTTTTACTTGCATTTTCTTCATTGGGAAGGAAAACAAAATCATTAGTCCTTCAACTCAGAGGTTTTAACCTTGAGCAAACCCTGGGGTAAACCCTTGCAGACCCTTGGGCTGTAGTGGCATGGAATATGGTTCATCTGCCATAAACTTTGGATGTAATTTGGAGGTCATTCATATCAAATTTTTGCAGTACTTTACAGTGCCCCACGCTTCCAAGTGGAATCCAAGTGGAATCTGAGCAATCTGAGCGGATTCCAAACAGAGTCTGAGTGGAGTCCATTCAGACTCCAAGTCACCAAGTGGATTTCGAATGGATTCTGAATGGAGTCTGAGTGGAGTCTGCTTGGAGTCCAAGTACAGTACTTTACTAAGCGGGAAATATGTCACGCAGGAAATATGTCAAACAGGAAATGTGGAGGCAGGAAATAAGTGAAATGAAAGAACTTTGGTTGTATTGGGGTAGAATTATTGACAGGAAAGCAACAGCTGAAAGAAAATATTGCTGCTCTGAATTGATAGGCTTGCAAAGTTGATGCTCACATTGATCAATGTAAATATTTTAGATATTACCCTGGCCTTTGCAATAATAGACACAATTTCTGCATTACACTAATTTACACTAAGATTGAAGAGTTTTAATTATTAGGCCAGAGAAGCTCATCTATTTAGCCTGCCACAAGCTCACCCATAATTATAAGAGTGTCGAGCCTGCTACAAGCTCAGCATGAGCTTGCCCATGACTATAAGGGTAAAGTCACATGCACAAGCTCACATGTTAGCCCCATCAAACATGATATTTATTGCCATGATGTTGTCACAGGGTTGTTACATAAATTCACTGAATGCCCTGCAATGCAGTCCAGTCTGACCTCTAGAGAGTCTAGCCTGTTGGCCAGTTGTCAAAGGACGGAGGAGAGGTTGTCAGAGGGAGTAGGGTCAGAAGGCATAATGTCTGAGTGAGGAGGAATGAGCATGGGGGTAGATGCTGGCAAGTACAAGGACAAGCACAGATGCTAGACACTGGCAAGGACACAGTGATGCAAAGACGGGGTAGAGTTCAGGTAATAGTGCAAAGGTAAAACCTCAACACTATAGGGCAGCATGAACTGGAGTAGGGTATTGGGAGCGGGCTAGAGAGGGGCGAGCTCAAAGTACCTTTGCATTATGTTAGAGGATGTGTTAACCCAGGAATCAAGTTTAATACAAAGGTGGTTATCAAAGATAACCACCTTACACCTATATACTACAAGCGTGAGAGCTAATTCTACTATATGCGGCTAGGACATAATAGAAGGTAGGGCAAGGTGAAACCAAATATAAACATGACATCAGTTATGATGTCATCGGCAAAGGGACTACTACAACGATAAGGGGATGTCCATAAGGGGTAGGAAGGGGGATGCGGCATGTGACATGATTGTAGAGTGAAGTGAAAGTAAACACAAAGCTAAGCATACCTAGGGGCAGATACAATGAGTATCCCCTAACAGGTTCAGGGTTTTCCAAAAATGGCAGAGAACCGAACTGAACCAGACTTTGGCAACACTATAGTCTATTATCAAGGCTATTTTTAGGTCCCTGATTTCCTCCTCCAACACCAGATTTTTCTGGGCATATCATTCATATGTACTCCACACCATTTGATGGGATGCAATCAGCGCATCCTTGCACTGTGCAAGTTCTGCCTTGAAAATTTCATCAAGGCTGACCAACAGATTAAGTAGCTAAATACATAATCCATGAGTAAATGAGAGATGTGCCAAGAATTACTTACAGATGCCTCAAAATTTCTCCAGCCCCAAATTCAATTGACCTCATTTAAGTTCTCCTGGTTCCCACTGATCCACCAATCATCTGGGCTATCCTGTAGTAGCACACTAACTGGATCATCTTCCATCAAAAGAGTCAAAATGGCAGCTTTGGATAAACACATGACTGAATTGACTTGGGTGCAACAATTGTGGAAGCCAAAGCAGACCAACAATCCCAACAGATGGGTGGAAAGCAACTGAGTAATACATTGAGAAGATTTGTTGATGTTGGAAAGGTACCTACAAATTCATTCTCAGCATATCCCTCAAATTTCTCTCTCTCATCCTCCAATGGAAAGGTCCAGGAAAAAAAGACTTTGTTGATAGTATGGATTTGACTACCTAAGTAGTGAGTAAATCTCTGAGCTTCAGTTTCTGACAATTTGTATCTTCAAGGACCTTGTAAGTTGATGAGCAGAAATTTTTAGCTGTTAAAGACCATTGAGAAGAACAACCAGCCTCAATATATATTGTCTCAGCAGTTATGATATGATTTTATACAAAATTGTTGCCACTTAATGACATTTAGTTCACATTTCTTATAATAGCTTATATGTACTATCAAATTGTTGCTAGTAACATACATTGAAACCATTTTTCTTGTAATCTATTGGATTCCATTTTATAAATTATTCCCTTGTATAGTGGTCACTTTCCTTCCATTGTCCTTATTTTGACTTATACTGATTCACAGTACTTCAGATTGCTTGTAATGGTCACAAAAGCTTACATAAATTAAAGATCTTTTAGTGATCTACCTGACTGACTTGTGGTTGCCCTAACAACATGCAGGAACTAAGATTGCTTTGTAAACTAGTCAACATTTCATGAAGGGTTTTTGTTACCATTTTGAGAACAAACAAAAGCTCAATGCTGTTAGGGGACACCCAATTTTTGACTGAAGCACCAACTCCCAATCGGGCCCAAACCCTACCCCAGTCCTGACTCCTAACCATCTCCCAATTCTACTCCGGAATCAAGACCTGACCGTGACTCAGTATGTTCCACCTCACTGACAAAACTGACCTGAACCCAAGCCGACCGATTCAACTCCTGAATCACAATCGGTCCCAGTCCAACTCCCGAATCTCAATTGGCCCAACTCCCAATCTGATTGTGACTTCTTATTTTATTATTTTATTTTATCTTCACATGACACCAGTTTTATTATCTTTATTATCACACCATTTCTTTATTTATTTACATATCTCTGTTATGTCCATATTAGTACTTAAATACCCCACCATCCTAGCAGGGATCCCTATCCTTTCCTCTTTGGATCCCCTGTTAGTGTTAGAGAATGTAAGGACCTGGGAATCAAGTTGAATTCTAAGGTGGTTATTTACGCCTATATACTACAAGCATGTGAGGCAATACAACCATATACAGCTAGGACATAATAGAAGGTAGGGTGCATGTGATAAGTATGAAAATAGAAACTGACATCTCACAATGTCATCGGCAAAGGGTTTAACTACTACAACAATAAAGGGATGTCCATAAAGGGTAGGATGGGGAATGCAGCATTGATATGATCGTAGAGTAATGGTGAAAGTAAAGGTATGCTAAGTGTAACTAGAGGCAGACACAATGAGTGTCCCCTAACAGCTAGGTGAGTTGATGTAACCCATTACTTATAAATATTATTAACTTTGGATCCCCTGCTAGTCTGACTAAGTCAGTGCTGCAGTTGCCCTAACAAATGCCACTATTATAAGTACTGGAGGTCATACCTGAATGGTTTGTTGTACTTTCAGTTATTTTTGACTTGAAAATGAGCATTCCAAATTTTGTTAAAAACTGCACCTTTTCATAATATTCTGCTAAAAATTTGGAACTTGAGATTTTACTCCAAAACATAATGAAATTGCAAGTCAACAAGGTACAGTACAAACACTATTATAATTTAAGGATTATATCACTTCAGTCTCTTCCTATGCTTTTCCCTGTAGTCACACCTTCAAGCTCCAATTTCTCTGCCTCATTCCACCTTTCCTAATTTCTGTATATGTTTGCTAAATTTACCATACTGTTGAGAGTGCATGGATGTTCTGCACCAAGCTTCTTGGTCATGTCCATAACTTGAACCTCCAGCTGCTCCACCTCATTCCACTTCCATGATTGCTGTTTGTGTTTGCTAGATTTCTCATACTGATGAGGGTGTGTGGATGTTCTGCACCTGGTCATGTCCATAATTTGAACCTCCAGCTGCTCCACCTCATTCCACTTCCATGATTGCTGTATGTGTTTGCTAGATTTCCCATACTGATGAGGGTGTCTCAATGTTCTGCACCAAGCAGCTTCTTGGTCATGTCCATAATTTGAACCTCCAGCTGCTCTGCCTCATTCCACCTTCTCTGATTGCTGTATGTTGTTGCTAGATGTGCCATACTGATGAGGGTGTGTGGATGTTCTGCACCAAGCAGCTTCTTGCTCATGTCCATAACTTGAACCTCCAGCTGCTCTGCCTCATTCCACCTTCCCTGATTGCTGTATGTGCTTGCTAGATTTCCCATACTGATGAGGGTGTCTGGATGTTCTGCACCAAGCAGCTTCTTCCTCATGTCCATAACTTGAACCTCCAGCTGCTCTGCCTCATTCCACCTTCTCTGATTCCTGTATGTTCTTGCTAGATTTGCCATACTGATGAGGGTGTGTGGATGTTCTGCACCAAGCAGCTTCTTACTCATGTCCATAACTTGAACCTCCAGCTGCTCTGCCTCATTCCACCTTCCCTGATTCCTGTATGTGCTTGCTAGATTTCCCATACTGATGAGGGTGTCTGGATGTTCTGCACCAAGCAGCTTCTTGGTCATGTCCATAACTTGAACCTGCAGCTGCTCTGCCTCATTCCACCTTCCCTGATTGCTGTATGTGATTGCTAGATTTCCCATACTGATGAGGGTGTGTGGATGTTCTGCACCAAGGAGCTTCTTCCTCATGTCCATAACTTGAACCTCCAGCTGCTCTGCATTGTCCCAATCTCCATTCTCCTCCATTACCAGTGAAAAATTGCTCCATTTGTCATCATAGTACTGCTCAATATATCCTATTAGCCTTCTATGAAAGTCATTTGCCTTAATATGTGGAAAAATCAACCGTCGCAGTGCATAATCCTGACTTTCAAATCTCCATGCAATTGCACATGACAAGATTATGCTTCCCATCTCACACATTCTTTGCTGCTCATATTTTGACATTCTCTGTCGACTCCAGTAGTGCACCAGAGGATGAACAGACAACATTTTAGATGATTGTCCCCTTTTTATTAAGGAGAATGAGAGAAGGACACTAATCCCTTTTCCAAATATGAACCCATCCCAGTGACCATCATTGTTTAAGCCAAGCAGAGTATAATCCAGTGAAGTGACTGCCAGAGGTAACTTTTCAGCTATGTCACTATCAATAACATGTTTCATGACCTCTTCAGCAGCAGATTGGAATATCTCTTTAGAAATATTGCTATGATGATAAAAAGCACATATTTGAAGAATCAGGATTGCAGCCTGGGCTGCTTGTGCATCTCCATCAGTGGAATCTCCACTAGCCCTCCTTTCTATTTCTTTGAAAGAAAGATCCCAAGTCCCATACACTGTTTTATTATACTTTGATGCCCCTGTGAATGAGGCATCTGACATAAGAGCCTGATGATGCACTGAGAATTGCCTCAGATATTCATCAATATCACATCTCCCAGCCTCAATATAGGCCCCAGCATGATCAATAGCAAGAGGAATGCAGCCAAGTTCAGTCACAATCCTTTTGCCAGCCTCTAGATGCTCAGGCAATGGATTCAAACAGCTGGCTTTCAGAAGTAGAGTTATAGCATCTGGTACCTCCATTTCATGGATCTCAATTTTGTTCCCAAATGATACAATCTTTCCCATGGATCCATTTCTGCTAGTAATCAGAATATTACCTCTGTTGCCTTGAGGAATGAACTTGTCCACCACCTCTGGAGGAGGATCATCAGCATTATCAAACACAACCAACCATTCTTCTTGGAGAGAAGATATCCACTGGAGGACAGACTCAACTGAGCCATCCACATGGGAATCCTGGGCATCAGGAAGGCTAGATATGCCCTTGAGAGACATTTCCATGCTCCCCTGGGAGGAGGCATCAACCCAGAACACATGTGAAAAACTAACAAGAGACAACATCAGTGTTGTGAATGGCAAAGTGAGAAGGGTTCTTACTTTTCAGACATTTCTTCTATGAACTTGAGACAAATCTGGGTCTTTCCAATCCCTCCCAGTCCCCAGAGGAGACACAAGCGCCTAGACATTAGTCTACCAGTAGCACGATGAACAAAAATTTTCCCAAGTTTATCGAGTACATCTTTCCGTCCAGTAAAGATTGGGCTGGAGTTGGGTTTTTGAGTTAAAGGGATCTTCATCTGCACTTCACCAGTACTGGCAGGGATACTACTGACATTGTTCTATATGTATAATTATTGCTAAATCCTAGACACAACTTATGAGAAAGACTTACAAAAATGCCACCAGTAATGAGGATATTCTGGGCATTCGCAAAGAGACCCGAGACAGATTGTTGAGCCTGCTGATCATCATCAGCGAAAGCCGAGAACACATGGTATAAGCAACTCACCAAGGAATTTTGTTCCGATTCTAATTTGGCTTGCACTACAACATCAGGCGAGAGTGAACTTCCCTGCGGACGGGCTACAGGAGCGACAGCCAGAGCGGAAACCGAAGCGGAGACTTGGAGTTCATGGTCACTCTGATCAACGAGGATGATTGAGGAGGTGATAGATATGTAAGTGGAACACTCACATTAACGCCAGCGGCTGGAATGCTTACAGGAGCGAGCTCATTGATCGCCGAAGTGGAAACCGAAGTAGAGACTAGGTTATGGGCGGCCTGATCGATAGCGATGGTTAAATCCTTAAGGATGCGATGGGGGAAGTTGAACGCTCACAGTAACACTAGCGACTGGAATACTTACATCTTGCTCATTGATCGCCAAAGCGGAAACCGAAGCAGAGACTAGGTCATGGGCGGCCTGATCGATGACGATAGTTAAATACTTAAGGATGCGATGGGAGAAGTTGAACACTCACAGTAACGCCAGCGACTTGAATAACTTGTGCACTTGCAGCTGCAGCACTAGCGGGAATAGATAGCATGGGATCAGCGGTGCTTGTTTTGATGGTCGATGTCAAAGTTGCTGGTTCAGAGCTTGAACCCAGCGCATCGTTGATGGTCGGGGAGGAATATTTTGATTTCTTGAACTTGAGAATTTTCTTAAAAATGCGCTTCATATAAGTGAACAGTGAGCGATGAAGGTGATGGGAGTGGGAAAGAAAGATGCTCTTGATTACATAAAGAGTTACGACTTCAAATGCATCTTAGTCTAGCACTCACATCAGCATCGCCACCTGTACTTCGTCAATCTTTTGCTTCCTCATCATCATATCCCGTACTAGGAATCAGCAATCAAAACCCAATGGCCATGGGACGAACCTTGTCACTCTGAGTTTGCCCCCCGTCAGGCTTCTCCACCTTCGAGTGCGAAATCTTTCTCTGGGGTCCTTCAACTCCCCCAGCGGTACATAAATCTTTGATCCTTGAGTGAGGACACCTAGTAAATTCGCAGCCTGCACACGATGATCAAGAACTCCAGGAATTATGCCCAAAATTCCGCGTTCTGGAACCCTGATGGGCAAACTACGCGAAACTCATACGAGACCTCAAGGAACATGGCGCTGATTCGCAATATTTCCTTCCCAAGCTTCAAGCCAAACCCAGAAAACTCCAAGACGAGCTCACTCGTGCAAATAGGACAGCAATCATAACTCCCTGAGAATGGATGCATAAGAACAACTGGAAGCGGCCGTGTTAGATAAGGAAATTGCGGGAGAGAGGGCAGAGAGATGGCTGTGGCAGAGTTGAAAGAACTTAAGGAGAAATTGTCTGATGCGAACAAAATGAACGGCTCAGGGAGGCTCTCCATGGTATGTGGTTTCTTATACCGATCGTTATTCTACCATGTAAGGTTTTGGATGTCAGATTGCGAGACGCGACGCAAGAAACGGATATCCGATATGCAATAAAGATTTCGCCACTGTTGAGAAACTTTGGGGTCTGTCCGTCTTTTCTCTCCCGATTCATTCAAGGTGTAAACTGATGCCTTGCATCATCAATAGCGTCTTACGAAGAGACTCTACTTCTACTTGCTAACGCCGACTTCGAAATCGAATCACTGAAGCGCTATGATTAATGGAATGCAACTTCATGCTTGGCAAGGTATATCTTCCATTCCTAGCCTCCCTGTTTCTTTCTTATTATTCTTGCGTATAGAAATGTGAATTATCATTGAAGCTCTTGAGGGTAGAAACAAATAAGAACTCCACGAAGATTTGTGTTATTGATCAACGCCTAATCATCATCGTCGGAACAGACGTCAAGGACACCTAAATTCGCGACCAACTTCCAAAGATCGAAGGTCTCGGTGAGTCATTGATGTCAACAATCAATTTTGAGAGCTACCCACCCCAGATTTTACCACAGTTCGAAAACTCGTTGAATCCAGCCGCCGGAGATAAGTAACAAAGTTCTCCTCTCCAATGCAAATCGAGAAATCTCCTCATTCCTATTTTAAACCCTAATGTTATTGATTGACGTAGGCATTTGAGCTATGTCGTGTTGGATCATTCAACCTCTCGCATGCAAGCGTCACCTTCTCAGAAGCTCAAAATCTCCACAAGATGAAATGCCGCCCTTTTCAAAGAGCTCTCGCGTGATCCGTCCGCCTCCAATGACGTCAAAGCGACGATAGAGGAGCCAGCGTTTTTCGAAGTTGTTGAGGATGCTAGTGATATTCCTGTCGACGTCGTCAAGAGGCATGTCGCATCTGGGTCCGTTGACGATGGGTTTCTTGTCACCGAAGATGGCGGTCTTCTTCGAACATCCGCCGCCGAGGATGTTGAGTTTGACCAAAAGGAGGGAAGTCGAAGCAACAGGGAAATATGACGAGACATGTTTCCCGAATTTGAGTGTTTACAGCACTACCCTCGATGTCGACAAGAATATGTGCGGTATAACCACAATACATATTGACCGATGACCTTGTAGATCGCCGACCCTCGGAAGGTTAACCAACAACCGACTCTGTGGGAGATAGCCCTCGTTAATTTACGTTCTTGTCGAAGGACTTGAGGCTGTGGCTTTGAAACGTTTGAGCGTGCACTCTTCTTGCGTGCACTCCTCTCTCAACGCAAACTTCTACCATCACTCCCTTCAATTCCCAGGCGGCATGAACCTCACCATCGCCATTTTGGTTCTCATCGATGCTTCCTTGTCGATCGTGGGCTTCATTTAACACTATGTACCACCTCACCAATATGCGGATTCCTGTGATATCCTTCACGCGATATCTACTCAACGTTTGCATACAACGAATGACAATGACTCTCCGACAAAAAGTCCAGGCTATGGAAGCACTATCGCAGGTATATGTCGCCTTCAATTGCATTTACTGTAGCTTAAACGGCTGATGCAAAACTAACGCAGTGTCTCTGCAAATGTGGAACTGTTCCCTGGTTACGATCCTTCAGCATTCAACATCCCAACAGCTTGGAGATTGATAAATCTCAGAGGAAGCCCGTCAAGGTTGAAAATTGAGTTGATCGTGAGCCCACCGCCCTTATCGACAACGCCTTCATGCGAACAGGCAATAACCGATTATTATTATTTTCAAGGCTCTCTCTCTCAAATTCAGAGAAGGACGGAATTACAGAGGTTCATGGTCGCTCTCCCCAACTGAAACTACCTCTCCTTCGAATATGCAGTCCAGTGACGCCTCAACTGCCGACAATACTCAAACCACCATCGTCGCGATGGTGGGGGTGGACCAAGACAACTCAAGCGACGACTAGGAAGGCGGTCGGCGACTGTGAACGTCTCCGGGTGTACTTCAAGTAATATTTCCAGGCCTAAAAAAAGGCTTGTTTATGTTCTCAAGTCGTCTTTGTTGTCCTGGGCTGATGTGATAATGTTTGTTTGCTGTGTTGCTATCCATGTACCCCTGATTTTTGGCATGTCTTCGTATAGTTTACATTTAATTATAAACGGTGGGCATAATCGTCTGTTGTGAGAATTAAAGCTGGGAGCACCTCTTACGACCGATCAAAGAAGTCGTCAAAGCTCTCTTCGACCTTGAGTATTTATCGCACAAACGCCACATCATCATGTGTCTCGTTCGTCCGGGTACAGTTACGTGGTCTGTGGAATTGTCATCCACACTCAACTTGGTCGAGATAAAAAGCCAAGGGTCGTGCTACTCCGATTTCCATTGATCGTTCTCACTTACACACGGAATGCCGCCAAATAACGAGTAGGATTTGCTATTATCCTCAGTTTCAGGTCTGATTAGTCATTTGTCATCTACTTTGCACACAGAAAGCCTACGAGCAATCGAACTCTTGCACATCAAGACAAGTTACCCAAGCTACCGATACCGTCTCTCGAAGATACATGTAATCGATATTTGAAGGCTTTGGAGGCTTTGCAGGATGAGAAAGAACATGCAAGTACTAAGGCTGCAGTAAAGGAGTTTTTGCAGACGGATGGACCTGTAATGCACAACATATTGAAGGAATATGCAGAAGATAAAGCAAGGTTTGTCCTTCTATCATATGTGTGTCTAGGACTATGCAGTGATCCTGGATTCAGTTATATAGAGGAATTCTGGTACGAACAGTTCATATCAATCATCAGCTCTGCTTAACCATTTCACCATCTACGACAGGTACGAATCCTATCTCTCGCATAGTGATCCAGTCGTACTGGCGTTGAACCCTTATTTCGTCCTCGAGTATGTTATGTCTCTTAGAATCCCCCTGCTATGGATGACTTAGCTTTATTCTCTAGGAACGATCCAACTCCCGACCGAGGTTCCCAATTGCCTCGGGCAGCAGCCCTTGTGGTCTCCTCTCTTGGATTCATACACGATCTACGAGCAGGCATACTCGAACCTGATACTGTACGTGGGACACCATTGGATATGGATCAGTATTCCAGGTTGTTTGGAACCTCCAGGATACCAACAGACGTTCGTCTTGAACTCCCTCTCTTTTTTCTTGTTTATCCAACCTTCCGTCTGATCAGCGTGGTTGCAAAATGGAAGTTCACCCAGAATCGAGGCATATCGTTGTCCTTCGACGAGGCCAATTTTGTTCGTTCCTTCCGTTTTGGACCTATGAATTGCTTATGCGAAATTTTTCGATCAGACTGGTTTGACGTCCTGGACGATGAAAATCTTCCTGTCCTCACCGAACGCGAAGTCCTACGTAACCTCCAAGCCATCGTCACAGACGCAGACAAGACCGACAAATCTGAGGTACTGCAACGACTTTCTCTTTTCCACTTCTTCTCAAATTTCTCTCCGTAGGTCGCTCGGGGTGCTATCGGTGTTCTATCAACTGAAAACCGCAAGATCTGGTCAAGTCTCCGACTCATGCTTTCTGAAGACAAACATAACAAATCTTGTCTCCACATCGTGGATAATGCACTTTTTGTCGTATGTTTGGATGATACGACTCCGGATAGTCTCGCGGATTTGTGTAACAATTTTTTGTGCGGGACTTACAACTTGCAAGGAGGCGAACAGGTTGGAACGTGTACGAATAGGTGGTATGATAAGGTATGTTTTTTTGATTTTGATTTTGATCTTGGGAGTTGAAATTGCTTTCGTCAGCTCCAAATCATCGTGTGTGCAGATGGCTCGGCAGGAATAAACTTTGAACATACTGGTGTAGATGGCCATACCGTTCTCAGGTTTGTAACAAACAACAAATCCTTTCCCCTCCGGTCTTCTTTGACACCGCTCTCTTTTAGGTTCGCAGCAGATATATTTACAGAAGGTCTCATGCTCCTTGCTCGTACAATCAACCCGTCTGCGCCTACACTGTTTCATGCACCCCTTTCTCCACATGCAAGAGCTTACAAACCTCCAAAAGGAGGAGCGAGTAAGTCTTTTGTTCCTTTTTCTTTATCCCGTTACCCTGACTGATCATCCATCATCACTCTCTCCTCTCCTCCACAACACAAAACCAGAACCCCCATCACCAATCGAAACCATCGACACCACTCCCAAGAAATTAGAATGGAATCTGACTCCTCACCTCCGCGCCGGAGTCCGGTTCGCCGAAACCCGTCTAAGCGATTTGATATGCCAGAATGATTGTCAAGCTTTGGAGTTTAAAGGATATGGCAAAAATTTCATTACGAGTCATGGGTTTAGCCCCGATGCGTTTGTGCAAATGGCTTTTCAGGCGGCATATTTTGGGTTATATGGTGTGCTTCCCTCCCTCCCTTCTTTCACGTTTTGAGATGACAAATATTTCTTTAAACAGGTCGAATCGAATGTGTTTATGAACCTGCTATGACCAAAGCATATTTACATGGACGTACGGAGGCTATCAGGTCTGTACAACCTGCGAGTGTATATTTCACGAATGTACGTTTTCTTTTTTTATCTTGTGTGTCCTTGGCTTCGTATATAACTCGCTTCAAAGACGTTCTACTCTGAGGCGTCACCTGCACAGAAAGTTTTAGCTTTGAGGAAGGCATGTGAGACGCATGTTAAATTGACGAGAGACTGTAGTCAGGGTTTGGGACAAGACAGGTATGATTTCTTTTTTTGTCCTTTCCTTTTCCACCACTCTTTTTCTTCCTTGGGTCTGGGCTGACGTAGATGGGCGTCTTTATAGACACTTGTATGCCTTGTACTGCCTCGTCCAACGTCAACTCCAAAACAACAAACTCTCAACACAATCTCAACCTAACGGCACATCTATATCTAAAATGCCTTCTATATTTACTGACCCAGGATGGGCTCTACTCGGGACGTCTATCCTCTCCACGTCCAACTGTGGTAATCCTGCATTGAGATTATTCGGGTTCGGTCCAGTAGCGGCGGATGGATATGGGATTGGATATATTATCAAGGAAGATGGGATTTCAGTGTACGGTTTCTTTCCTTTCAATACAAATTTTACTGATCCTATTTTGACCAGTTGCGCATCTTCTAAACATCTTCAAACCCGTCGTTTCTTGGACACATTACAAGGTTATCTTTTAGATATCCAACGACTCCTTATCCAATTACATAGATCTGCGAATGAACGTCCAGCACCGTTCGTAGATCATTTAGGGATACTGAGGGATTCGAAAACGGGTAGACCGATTAATGGGACCGTTTCGGATGAAGAGGAGGATGACGAGGTTGCTATGCGTGAGTTTTTTTTTTTGCTTGTTTGCTTAGAGATATTCTTCTCTTACCTCTTTTTCTTATGTTTTAGCTGGTTATTCGTTCTTTGATAGTGGAGAGGTAGCATTGTTAGGACGGAAGAAGACCTCACCTTTCTCTGGCATTGGTAATATTTTATTTTATTTTTCTTCACCCCACTTTTACTGATTGAACCGTGACCTTTCAGGTAAAGTGATCCCGTTGGCGGAATATTGAAAATTTGTGAATGAATAAAAAGTGAAATTCTGTATACCGTATGGCCCATTATTATTTATTGTGTCTTCCTTTCTTCTATGTCTATAAATTTTTCGTCGTTCCGTTGAAGCTATCTATTTTCAGTGAAGTGATTATTTACAAAACAGTGAACGGACCGCCCTCATCTTCAAATACTCCTTTCAAAGATTCTTCACTCCCTTCTACCTCCAAGCATCAGACTGGATCCAGCACAGATACGCCTGGAACAACCACTTTGACTTCAAATAGACAAGCCCTGTATCAGCGGGGTACGTCAGTGTTCCTTGTCAATGTCACCCACCAAACGCTCCTCGATCCGATGCAACGACGCCCTCGATGAACCCGAGATCAAATGTTAAAGATGGGTCAGGATGAAGTGAGGCGACGATGCTTACTTGGGCGCTTGGGAGGTGTCGCAGAAAGTATCTGGATAAATAAGTCTCACACCTCTTCGGATCTATCTTAACCTTTTTTTAAAAAAAACCCTCCTCCAGGCTTTTCTTGAATCCTACGACTGTGATATAACATTTCTAAGCTAGTAAATTACACTTTCTCTGGTATTGTAAATAAAAGTTTCACGGGATGAAAGGCGACAAGCCATGCATGAGGGAGCATGTCTGTTTTCGACCGCACCACAGCGTTGTGTTACAACTCCAGAAGCTGCCTCCAAAGATCGTTCATATGATACATGCTGCCGAGATGACCTCCAGAGATCAATCGATAGTGAGAATTCTTGTAGGATGCTACGAGCCACTTTGCATTCGCAGCAGGTGCCGTAGTATCCCCATCAGTCGTTACCACAAGGATTGGTCGCTTGTTATGCTCTTCGTCAAGTTCAGCTGGATGAAAGCCCCAATCTCCGTGAATCACATCCCCGGTTTCCATGCAACCTTCCCATGTGTATTGCACGCTCTTCATCGTATTTTCGGCAAACTCTCGCTCTACCTCCCCATCTGCTTTGCTGTTGTCCTCTTTGTATTTTTTGAAAGCGATGCTTTCTTCTTCTTTCATTTGGTCGAATAGAAGACTGCGGATGAATCGTTCGGCACCTTCCAATGTCTTCACTTTCTGATGTATCACAAATGCCACGAGGCGGGGGACAAGTTTGAAAGGGATGTACCGAGAAGGAGGACCGATAGCGATGTAGTTGCCCATGGTCAGGGCTTTCGCATAGTCTGTATGAAAACGTGGAGGCGATAATGGTGCCAGCAACATGCATCCAGCAAGATAGCGACCGTAAGGAAAAACGTCGAATGGCGCTCCATAGAGCATCTGAGCTGGGACTGTTCCATAGGAACCGCCGGCGATGTATATCTTGAGGTTCAAATCGTGTGGGTGAAGGTGGTCTATTAAAGCTGTGATGTCCGATGCAATCCCGACAGAATACGGTCTGTCGTTGTTGCGTGGAGATGATGCGCCCCATCCTGGGAGAGTTGGAGAAATATAGTGTACACCTTTTTCCAATAATACTCCTGAAGTTGTCGGTGCGCTTCCGATTCCGAACATGCCATGAAGAAATATGACAAGAATGGAGCTTGAGCTATTGCCGGACTCAGTGTATGCGAGCGTCCGTCCGTCTGAGAGCTTAAGATATTGTTCGGAGGTAGGTGTGGGTGTTTGCAATGACATGACCGCGATGGATGTTATGCAGGAGCTTGAACTGTGGATCTCATAAGTAAAAGTTGAACGTTAAGTGTATAGATATATCATCCTACTCGGATACTGCGGGCCACGGACGCAGTGCTGTCACAGGTACCCTAGATTTTTGCCCGCCTGCGTATCACTGCGGATGCAGGACGTTCGAGACCTGAGGAATTCTAACGTGAGGCTTGTGGGTCTTTGATATCAGAGGCAAACGCATGAACAGCCGTTGGATTAGGGGGAGCAGTAATGTTTTTTTTCAAAGTCGTGGATGCATAAACAAATGGCAAAGCGGTGTTCACATTTGTTCAGTATTGGCCACGAGTATTTGGATTTGTTTGTCTGGGTCCTGCTCTCTCTCAGGCGTTTACTAGTCACTGTATGCACGTATCTTTGCCATTAGCCTACTACCATCCTCTCTCTGCTGGCTCTAATAGTACTGGCAACTTTTCTGAATCATCTCGGTAGGGATCCATTTCTCTCGCAGCCAGCCAACAATTTCAAATCCACGATGAATGCCGTCTGAATATGCTTCGCCATACATACTTGCAATACCTAGTCAGATTATTCCCATCTCCCCGATCATGGTCGCAAGAGGGTTTGCATGGAGACAATATTCCAGACTCGAGGCTTCTTATTCTATCAGAACACCAATTCTGACCCCACGGATTAAAATTCTGATTCAGTCGTCTCCTATTTCCTCACGTTGACGAATCCTCTGCGCGAGCTAGTTTGGTTTCAAGGAGAATCTCTTTCCATTCTGACCTCTCCACTTATTGTTTATCTTTTCCTTGTTCAACTATCATACAGGGCAGCTTTCTTTTCTCACTGGTGATGAACCTGGTGCGGAATAAACACGAAAAACCTAAAACAAGACCTAAATCTAAAACAAAACAAACAAAACTCCAGGTAATTGCAGTGATGGTTCCAAGTTGCGGCCAACACAAAAGATATCGAGAAGGAAAGGAAAATATATGCGGAACGTGGGCGCCAATGAATGTCCAGCACCGTTCGTAGATCATTTAGGGATACTGAGGGATTCGAAAACGGGTAGACCAATTAATGGGACTATTTTGGATGATGGGGATATTGTAATTGGCCTGAGAGGAGATTTTATATATTTAGGTATTAAATTTTCCATCTCTCTATTATACCCTCACACACCTTCCCCATTGTTGGACTATGCCATTTTTATAGTGCCTTTGTCCTTTATGTATATTCTTTTGTCTGCTTATTTGTGATTGTAATTAACCACTTTCATCACATCACATGAAGCCATTACTCTTGGGTATTGATCCATACCCTCAAGTATATATTTCTTTCACTCTTTATACTCAGTACCTCAGTACCTCAGTCTTTTACTTTGAGACTGAGGTTAGTAGTTCTTACTTTTACCATTCAACTTTAGTAATATTAGTATTGACAACCAATAGTTGTATATCATTCAATAGAGCCTGAGATGAAATGAGATAGTAATAGAGAGATGGATGAGATAGTAATAAATAGATGAAACAAGATAGTAATACAGAGATGAAATGAGGAACTTAGGGAATGTCATGGGCTACCCTGGGGTTTTCCAGGGCAACCTGCACCCGTACCCATCAAAACCTGTACCCACGTCCATGGGTGTGGGTTTCGACAGGTACAGGTGTGGGTTTTGCAAAAACCCAAGGGTATATGACCCGTGGATGGGTATGTGTCCAAAACCAACAGGGAGAATACTTATAATAATTATTTTATTATTTACTGGTAGTAAATCAACCACAGGTGACTTAATCACACTGACCAGCAAATCCCAGGACACCCGTCAAACCCATGTCACAGGTATGGGTTAGGCAGGGGTTACAAAGTTGCAACCTGTGCCTGTGCCTGCAGGCGCCTGTGGTACCAACCCATATGGGTTTGTAAACCTGTGACATTCCCTAGAGGTAGTATAGAGAGATGGGATGAGATAGTAGTAAAGAGATGAAATGAGATAGTAATACAGAGATGAAATGGTGATAAGGACAGGAGGTGTTACAACTTCAAACGGTTCAGATGGTTCTGACCATAGACAGTCATATAAAGATGGATTCATTGTTCAAAGTGAGCTCAGAAGAATACCAAGAGAATGTCTTGAGGAATTGTCTTAAGAGTTTGAGAGAGATCAGAGAGTAAGGTAACCAGGTACGATTCTCAAGAACTAGCTAGAGAATACATGTAGAGTAAATACAGTATTTATAGTAAATAGATGAGCCATGCATAGTATGAGTCATCCACATGTAAAGGGTGAGTCATACATGCCCATTTGAGTCAGGTATCTCACAACTAACTGGCAGAGACAGCCGTCGGTTATGAAATCTGATAGTGCATGAAGGTTCATCAGATCAATCAATGACATCTCTGCCCTGACATCGCACAGTCAGCCCTGGAGTATGCCACTGGTGTGCCTTGGTAGATCCTCTGGATATGCTTCACTGGATATCCTGCTGGAGTACAGCCAAAATTTAAAAACATTGCTGGATGGGACTATACCAGGTACATGTAATAGTTATTAGATATACATTGCCAAGCATTTTCATTTTGTTATAATGAAGAAAATAGGTACAGAAATGGAGCGAGGCAAGCAAATGCAAAGATTGAAATTCTGGAGAAGTCCAAAAGGCTGCCCTAAATCAAATCCAGTCATGTGCTATGTTCGATCAAAACTTGAAGTTGCCACATCACTCATTACTTGTCCTAACCACCCAAATCCCTCGCTGTCATTGCTGGTGACAGGAGACATGCATGCAACACCACCTCTCAAACTTGGAACAATGAGGTAAGCCCATTTCCTGATGATACTCCCTACCAACAACTACCATCACAATCCAAGCCCAACAATATGTCAGCAGCATCCACCGCACCACTTGTGAACAGCAGGCACTGTAGCCAACTTGGTAAGTACAACCAACCTTAGCCTCTCATCAATGCCATCAATTAACAACCCCAACCAGCCACCAAATTTGTGTTGTTGGTCATTTGCGGTTCGGTGTAAGTCAGTTTTTCATTTTTATTTGAGTCTTTGATGCTCATTTTGTGTTCAGGTAGTCATGCATCAGGAAAAATGACTTCTGCCCTAGGCTGTCCTGAAATGTCCTGGGGTGCCCCAGGCAGCTCAGGGCGCTCAGGTCAAGAGGTCACCCTGGGGTGCAAGTTACCTGTGTATGAAAAGTCTTAGGCTGTCCTGGGGCAACCTGAGGCAACCTGAGAGCATCCTGAGGCAACCTGAGAGCATCCTGAGCTGTCCTGGGGCAACCTGAGGCAACCTGAGAGCATCCTGAGGCAACCTGAGAGCATCCTGAGGCAGCCTTAGTCCCTTTGGATCTGATGCTAGAAAACATATATAAACCAGATATTTGAGTGGTCTCACACAACAGAATAATAATAATAATAATAAAATTATATTCAATTATTCTAAACATCATATATACTAGTATAATACTGGGGAAGTAGGAAATAAGAAAACAAAATTGTGGGTGGTTTATATATCTTTTGGATGGTGCACAGACCATTGGTCACATGATCACAGATAAGTCCCTTTAATCGGCTAACTTTAAACAAGGGTAGCGTCGCTTGTTAAAGTCTTTAAAACTTCAGATTTCGGATCTCAGGGCATGCCCGATAGGCGGGCCTGGGGTCCTGGTAGCCCTCAATTGCCTTTGGGAGGTTCGCATGGGAAAGATTTTGGTGATAGGACATGCTACAACAACTAGTAGCCAGTACAGTAGTCAAGCAGTAGCAGCCAGTTCAAGAATATGTTCAAATTTTGATACGATACTAGGTACTTAATTTTTTGAAAGGCTCCATCGCAGCGGCAACCTTTCACAACCCTGGCTTGATGCCAAAAAAAATATTTATGAAGCTACCTTGTTCGGGATCCTTTCTCAGGCTTCCTGGAGGCTCTTGAGATGTTATCTCTTGTCTCCTTTTCTATCTCCTTTTCTATCCCCTCAAAGTTTTACCTGATGCTGCCTTTGTAAGATGGTAATTAATATTTATTTGCCTTCCCCCCCTTCTCCTACGTCAATGTGCGAGCACCGAGAAGCTAGTGTTTCAGCTCCGTGTGAAAGTTTTTTTAGTATGAACACATACAATTACATCAAACCTTGTTAGAACCCTGAATTTATGACAATCAATATGATTGTGCACAGGGAGTCTGTTCTCATCTCTGATACCCGTTAAAGTCAGGAGACTTTAACAGAAATTTAAGATATCTCATGTGTTATGAGTGACTTTCTTGAAGTTTTTTTCACTTTACTGTTAAATTCAAGCTAACGGCTATGGGCCACATATAGATAACGGGTATCTTGTACTTGGCATTTGAAATTGAGGTAAACAATACGGCACCTACAGTTGTTACACTCTTTATAAGCTTTATTTCAAGGTTCTCTTGGACATGGACATCAACATCCACTACGTATGAGCTGCAAGATTAGAGCCACAAGAAGATAGCGAGAATACCAATGTAGCTGGGCCATTGGCTGGCACCAGCAAACCTTGGATATGCTGACCGTTGACCTCAGAGACTAAAATAGTTGACAAATTGTAACATTAGTAGTTCAAATTTGAATTGAAATTCTATTGGTGCATAGTCCAAGGAGTGTTTCAGAAGTGATCGAACCATTGCTCTCACTCACACAACCACTGCTCTCACTCACTTCATGGCTTGCGCTTCAAGCCCTTCAAAGATCCCTCCCAAAACAGGTGGCAGAAAACCTAAACAACCACTGCCAAGTTACTTTTCAGTAAAGAAAACGGCAGTGAACGGCAAGAAGACCCACGGGAAAGCCCAGAATACCACCATAAATTATGATGGACATATCTGTTGTGGCAAGGAATTCTTAGCAGCCTATTCTCGAGATGATCAATTGAGTGAGGCAAGAGGGGAGAGTAACAGCGCAGCAAATACCGACAGTGACACACCGATGGATCCCAAATTCCCTTACGCATTCACTGGCCCGCTGTCGCGCACCAATACTGATTGGTAGCGTGAGAAGAAAGCTTAAAAGTCGCCATCATGAAAATAAGTGGACTTTGAATTTGCTTACCTATTTTGGAAGCGGCCCTGAATCGCGTTCCTGGTCAACAAAATCATTCGTTCAACAATAACATCCTCATCGCTCATCATATCCTCAATGTCTTCCACTATGTTGTCTATCATTTACACTATCGACATGCTCCTTAACATCTACCATCCATTTGTCCCTTGGCTAGTGATACAACAAAGCGATCAATCTACTATTCGCATCGGTCATCGGCTCACGTTTGATCGTATCTTTGGTCCATCATTTCAAGAACGGCCCGTTTATGGACGCATCAGCCACATCTCCCATTATGTCAAAGGCTTTGTCATTGTTGTTGTGGCTATGGACCCACAAGTCTTCACTTCAGCTATCTATCTTGCCATACCTCACTCCTGGATCTCACTCAGTCCCCTATCCTCACTCATCTACCTCTTATCTTATCATTCACTGCCAACTTCACTTTAAGTTTCAGAACCTTTCCAATATGAAAGATCTTTTGGGTTGAACGTAATAATTCTAACATATTTCATAACTAACTCAATAACAAAACTCATCTCTAAAAATATTAGAACTTTTATGTGGAAAAGAGTTGTTGGAGACACGTCAATGTAGTTGCGCCATATTTAACAACAACAACAACATAGATTTGTGGTTGGTCTCTCGTCACCTGATCAGAAATTCAGTTTTCGGAGGGACAACAAACAAATCCCTTCCATATTGGAATCTGAACATAGTGTGTCTCCATCCCCACTCTTATCTCTACTTCCTCCTACTCCTACTTACTCCTACCCGTTCTCTCTCAGAAGTCATTCTGATATCGCCAACTCCCTATCCCCTATCTAACTGTCATTCCCCGTTCTTTTCGCTTGAATTCCCTCCTTAAGTGACCTTAAGGTGACTCTACTACTTTCACCCCCCATTCTTACTTAACTTGACTTGATGGATAGGACCATGTTTTCTCGTCATAAATATGGGATTCCTACTCCGATACATTTTGTTATTTTTCTTTGTTTCATGTGCGACAGTTTCCTTCTTTCTATTTCTCTCCTGTCGACGTTCTTCTTTTCTTGTTACCTTTTCTTTTTCCTTGTTATTTTTTTAGACATTTCACAGTTTCACGCTCTCTTTTCTTTTCTTCCGTCACATGTATCAGGTTATCGTTTTTATATAGTTGAGGTATCCGCACACCAGTACAGTTTTTACACTTTCCAGGACTCAGTTGTGAACTTTCCGCGTCGGAACAAGGGCTCTTTTGTGATGAACGGGTACCAGGGTACAGCGCGTCGGAACTATTGTGAACTGTGAGACGCTCTTATTAGGAGACGACGACTAAGTAGACGTTAAGGACGAATCAGCACTAGGAGGACCTGAAGGATTTAACAGTATTTCTCCCACCCTTCCGAAGTCCATGGCGCACTTACTACCAAAACAAAAAAAAAAAAAAAAAAAAAAAAAGCTCCGGTCACCACGTAGGCAACGGGGGGAGCTCGCAGGGGCACGAGGTCTACGACTTGTGTACGGGGGAGGAGGATGGTAAGGTCCACGGGCATAGGCGACACGACTCGCGGAGTGGGTGTATCAACTTGTTTGGGTGTCGTCGCTCCTGCTGCTATCGGGGGCTCTGCTGTTGGTGTCACAGGTTCTGCTGTTGCTGCCGCAGTTTTTGTTGTTGTTGTCGTAGCTTCTGCTGTTGTTGTTCCAGCTGTTTTTGTGGTCGTTACTTCGGTGGCTGTTTTAACTCCTCCGTCTTCGGCCCCGGTTACGGGTGCTGCTGCTGTAGCTCCTTCGGTCACTACTTTTGTCCACGTTCTTGCTGGGGTGTGCGGATGTGTGACGTGCGACTATACTAAATTTAGACGTATTCGTACCAAAAACGTTAAAAATAGATAATAAAGTCGTATTTATAATTAATTACGTGGTTATTGACCGATTATGTTGACTATTATCTGTTCCCTTAGTCTCAACAGATGGGATGTTGACGACTAATCTGGATAATGACACACTGAATTTACGTATATCAATTATTCACACCAGTTATCTGATAGTAAACAATGTGATGTTTAACGTACAGACCTAATTTTGGTTATTTAGGTACTTATAGGAATATCTGAACCGTGTCCTTTTCAATTTATTTGTTATAACCCAATCGTTTACAGTACCCCACACTAACACCTCGTTGTCTTATAATAATTATTTATAAGTCCCCTTCCAACCACGGGATCGTTGTCACCTTCGTCTTATTGGTTGTATCACCTTGGTACACTAACACACCCTTAGTACTACTAATTCCTATCCCCCTCGCGACTTGTTAGTATTTCTAACAAAGGTCCGTGTTATCCGTGTCAATGGTAGTTCTCCCCACCTTTGATGGATTTTAATCATTGTACCCCGATTTTTATCTGTTGGGGATACAAAGGTCACTACGTGTACCACGGTCTTGGTTTCATTCCCATGGTCCTTGGTCATATAGATAAAAACCTGTAATAGATAAAAATTCATAGAGTTTACATATTTTATGGAGGGTCCCAAACATTTATCAGTCTTTTAACCTAAGAAAGAAAGGGGGGGAGTAAACGTTGGATCATGTCGAGTGACAGAATCTGTAACTCGTTCTTGTGAACAGAAACTCATCACCTGAACTTTTATTTAGTCAAAGAGTCTCAACAAACTGAACAACGTTATTAACAACTTAACAAAGCGCCCGCTCAGCGCTTATTGCGTCAGCCTCATGGTAGAAAATGGGGTGGGAGGTGGGACTTACGGTGTCAGAGTGGCAGGAGGAGCCTGACTGGCATCCTCTGCAGCCTTAACGGCACTGGTTTTTCTGTAGGTTGTCGTTGCATAGTCAGTATGGTAGCATAACAATATACCAGGGGGCTACTTACCTTGTTTTCCTTGTTTTCCTGGTGGTTATGACCTCGTCGTCACCACGGGCCTTCTTTGCATTCAGTTTGCTGGTGGTTTTGTCTGCATTGGATGGGCCGTGTTTGCAGATTCGGGTGGAACGAGGGGGTGAGGCAGCTTTTGTAGCTGGTTTCTTGCCTCGGCGGGGCGGCATCAATGAGAGATGGTGGTGATGGAGATGGAGATGGTTGACGACCAATAGTGGTGAGCGATGGTGGCGAGCGATGACCGATGGTGGTGGTGATGGAGGTGGAATGGGTGATGTGATGTGTGAACTAGTAGTGGTGGTGAGTGATGATTGATAGGGGGTGGTGAAGTGGTGGTGGGAAGGAAGCAAGCAAGCAAGAAGTTGACGTAGCGGTATATTTGGATGCGCACGGGCCATGTGGCCAGGCAAGGGTATATCACATACTAATTTTCTTATATTTAAAAGCTGGTGTAGCTCAGTTGGCTAGAGCACTTGTTAATGCTGAACAGGTCCTAGGTTCGATTCATGTTGGTGCAGATTTTAAATTTTTATGTAATTACTACAAATGCTATTAGTAACCTAGTAAATAGTTTCTAATGGTTTGTATATATTTTAATGGTTATTCCATGTGGATTTCATATGGATTCCACTGGAATTTCTATATTCCATGTGGAATCCATATGGAATCCAGTGGAATAAAGGTGTGGATTCCATGTGGATTCCAGGTGGACATTCCACCATTCCATCACCATTCCATATGAATTCCATGTGGAATGGAGAGCCCAAAATGAGTGGGATCTCAGCCAAAACATATTCCATATGGAATGATGGAATCCATGTGGAATCCATGTGGAATTAGGTGGATTCCATGTGGATTCCATGTGGAATATGGGGGGAGAGTAAAGACCTCCCTGTGGGACTTTAAATCATTTGTTGTGGATAGACAAAGAATATTAAATCCTAAAGGGACTTGTCTTTGTTCTTCCAAAATTACTTATCATATAGTCAAAGAATATTAAATCCTAAAGGGACTTGTCTTTGTTCTATAAGATTACTATATCTGGTAGTCTAAGAAATTGGACTATAAACCTGTTTTAGAATCATAGTCTATTAGGCTGTAAAAATTGTATTGGAGGTTATTCAAGAGCAATTGGCTATACTTTCAAGGAAGCCCTAACTTGCACAATACAAAAATTTGTTATTGATTGCTGGTTGTTGGATTTGTTGTAAACATTTCCTTAAACAGTAGTAATCTCAGAAATACAAATTAAATCATATCAGCGGGTGATGCTATGCATTTTTGAGTTGTCGTCTCATTTGTACTTCTGTCTGGGCCATCAGACTTGGATTCTGCCATTGTACATGCTCAATTGGCGGCGCTTATTGCATTTACAGATGATGCGGTGCATTTTCGAGACTTTGGTGGGCCTACAGGCTGTGTTAATAAATTTTGATAGGATAATTACAAATCATATGCACTTTTTTTGCATGTTTAGAGCCAGAAGCATCAGGTGAGCCCACTAAATCAGAGCTATACATCATTACTCATCCATAAGAAAAATAAATAAATCCTACCTATGAAGTGTTTCTTGAAAAAATGGCTAGACCCGGAAGGGGTGGGTGAATCCACTAAAAGCGATCATATGTGTTAGTAGTCATCAAGAATGAATAGAGAAAACAACTCACCAATAAAGTTTTTCTCAAAGAATTTTCCCAACTTTCCTTTCTGCATTCTTGCCTTGCTTGTCGCCCTCCAAACATGCTTACCAGCCACTATGGTGGCCAGTTGTTTGCCCTTGAGCCTGCGAGGTATCGGTTCTGAGGTCTCTGAGTTGGACCCACTATTTCCGCTGTCAGAGTCCTGATCTGTTGTTGTTGGACATGCGAGGGGCTGTTTGTTGGAAGGCAAGTTAAAAAATTCAATTTCAGACACATCTTTCAGCATCCCATTGGCATTGAGGGCAGGGTTGTCCAAATCCATAATGAAGGGGGGGGAATTATTGATGTGGTGTGGATACTGAGTGGATGCGATAAAGTTTGAAACGACGGCCAACCCTGGCTTAGTACAATTCAATATCCGACTCCATGTGAGACCACACCAATGCCTCAAGTGTTATCTCTCCTCATCTCTCCCTCTGGCTCCTGTCCTAGCGAGCACACTCATGACTCGTCCTGTAAGTTATATCCATTTGTTCTTTTCTGTCTCATGTTAAACCACTTAATTTAGATGGTAAGAATCTTCTCATTGAACAAGTCAACCAGCGCTAACCACAAACAGTTGCCCAACTGCAGATTCATCACCGTCTCATTCCGCATACACAGCCCACAGCTGCCCACTACAAGTATCATGGGTGTCTACTACAATCTTATTTGTGATTGCCCAGAACTACCAGAACTACTATACCCCCCTCCTGGGCCTCCCCTCCCTCCCCCCCATCAAAAACCAGTCCATTCTTTACTGGACACCACGAACAACGAATGAATGGCGACTATGATGAATGAATAACAACTACAACAAACAAACAATGTACTACAACAAACAAACAATAACTACAACAAATGCACAACAACTACAACAAACAAATGATGACTACAAAAGAACAACAACTACAACAACAGAACAACTACAACAAACAATTAATGATTACAACAAACAAACAACAACTACAACAAAAGAACAGCAACTACAACAAATGAATGATGATGAACAAGTGACGACGCTGCTCTGATCTCGTTCAAGCATTCTTGGGAAGGTTTTGTGACTTGTACTTGCTTCGTAAGTGTTTCTACCCCACACAAAATGTATGATTTCTTTTTTTGTCCTTTCCTTTTCCACCACCCTTTTTCTTCCTTGGGCTTGGGCTGACGTAGATGGGTGACTTTATAGACACTTGTATGCCTTGTACTGCCTCATCCAACATCAACTCCAAAACAACAAACTCTCAACACAATCTCAACCTAACAGCACATCTATATCTAAAATGCCTTCTATATCTACCAACCCAGGATGGGCTCTACTCGGGACATCTATCCTCTCCACATCCAACTGTGGTAATCCTGCATTGAGATTATTCAGGTTTGGTCCAGTAGCAGCAGATGGATATGGAATTGGATATATTATCAAGGAAGATGGCATTTCAGTGTATGCTTTCTTTCCTTCCAATACAAATTTTACTGATCCTATTTTGACCAGTTGCGCATCTTCTAAACATCTTCAAACCCATCGTTTCTTGGACACATTACAAGGTTATCTTTTAGATATCCAACGACTCCTTATCCAACTACATAGATCTGTGAATGAACGTCCAGCACCGTTCATAGATCATTTAGGGATACTGAGGGATTGGAAACGGGTAGACCGATTAATGGGACCATTTTGGATGAAGAGGAGGATGATGAGGTTGCTATGCGTGAGGTTTTTTTTTTGCTTGTTTGCTTGGGGATATTCTTCTCTTACCTCTTTTTTTATGTTTTAGCTGGTTATTCATTCTTTGATAGTGGAGAGGTAGCATTGTTAGGACGGAAGAAGACATCACCTTTCTCTGGCAATGGTAATTATTATTATTTTTTCTTCACCCCACTTTTACTGATTGCATTGTGACCTTTCAAGTAAAGTGATCCCGAATATTGAAGATTTGTAAATGAAAAAAAAGTGAAATTCTGTATATGTATAGCTCATTATTATTTATTGTATCTCCTTTCTTCTAAGGTATAGGCAATCCACACTCATCCACTGTCAGCTGATGTGACAATGATGTGACATTTAAGTTAGCAATTGAGCCATGATGTTGCGATGCACGTTCTCATGGATTACTCTGATCTCTGTGCAATAACAGCTGTAACAGAGGCCCACAAATCCACTTTCCCTTTCAACTAGATTCATAAAACTATACTACTGTACCATTTCATTCAATTTGGCAGTCACGTGTCACGCCGATTTTTTTTGAACCCGGATTTAATTTATTTTCAATTTATCCGATTTTTTGGAATTTCTCAAAAGTGCAAAAAGGTCATGTGACTGCCGAATTGAATGAAATAGTACAGTACACTACATTATAATGACTTTACAAACTAGTAACTACTGGTTACAACTTTTGAGAGACCCACCCATTCTATGCTTCACTGGCTGGCATGAGTTTGGCCTTGATCAGATCAGCTTGCCATGATGAAGGTAAGTAGATTTTAGGCCTACAGTGATGTGACAGTAAAGCACTGGCAGTATTAATTGAACCACGTGTCCGTGATGGTTTTTTTTGGTCTTTGAACCTTTATATTGAGATAGAAACTACCACAGCTCAAAAATAAAAAATCTCTTTCCGCCAAAAAATCTGAAATCAAATTCAAAATTTATTGGCGCAGCCATATTTTTATTAAAGGTAGTCCAACAATTTCTATCTCAATATCTTGACTATTGTCACTTTTTATCATGTTTGGTCATGTGACAGTGGATGTGGGTGGATTGCCTATACCTTATGTCTATACTTATAAATTCTTCGTCATTTCATTGAAGCTATTTATTTTCAGTGAAATGATTATTTACAAATGGGGATGGCCACCTAATGTTATGGTCATGGGAGCGTCATGTCACATCACACAGCCAAAAGCGTGACAAACTGTGAAACACATGAATCTTTTGTTGCTCACTCAGTTTTGCATGCTTTACCTTGATTCTTTTTAGTGTTAAAAAGTGTTAAAATATATTAGAAGCTTTAAAATCATGATTTATTGTCCAAATAACTAAGTTAAAGTGACATAAACTACCTAATCATCATCCCATGACTCCCATATCCTCATTTCCTTCTTCTGAGAAGTCAAATTCCTCCCCAGACTCTAAAATATCTTCTGTCCCTCTAAGTTGGGGGGTGACCAATACTTGAGTTATGTGGCACCATGTCATACTGGCATCACATAGGTGTCACATATGAAATGTTGAGACATGGCTCTCAATGGCTCTCATTCCTCACACAACATTTAATAGGATGTTTTTAAGTTGAAAATGGTACATAAAGAGTAGTTTGAATCAGAAACTGCAAGTTGAATACAACCAATATATTTCTTTGTGGCCATAATGATGATTCCCCTGCTAAACCTGAGTGCCAAGATGTCTACCCTTTATAACTCTCCAGCACCTCAAATCTGAGACTTGTTTTGCTGGAATAAATTATTCTAAATGTTATTATGAACATTTCTATCAGGTTAGAAAATTTATATTTGTCCATTGAGGTCATTATTTCAAGGTATATCCATCATTATCTTATGCTTACAGTGTGAAATTAAAAATTCTGAGCTGATAGGCATGTTAAGAATCAAAAAATACATATATTATGTCACCAAAACTAGTTGCAAAGTGCATTGGTGAAATGTTATAAGAGCCACTACTTCTTCTACCCATTTTAGGTGGGCACAGAAGTATTTATTCAATAAAGAAGTGGATAATGGATGTGGAGATGGAGTTTTGGCTCAGATATATGGTGGTTTGAGAGGAAAGGAGATTAAGCCATGAAGCAAAGGTGCTATGTGTTGCATACAGCCATGTTCATTTTTTGGGTGGCTGTGCCCACCAGAAAAGGTAGTGGCTCTTATAACATTTCACCAATGCACTTTGCAACTAGTTTCAGTGACATAATATATGTATTTTTTGATTCTTAACATGCCTATCAGCTCAGAATTTTTAATTTCACACTGTAAGCATAAGATAATGATGCATATACCTTGAAATAATGACCTCAATGGACAAATATAAAAATTCTAACCTGATAGAAATGTTCATAATAACATTTAGAATAATTTATTCCAGCAAAACAAGTCTCAGATTTGAGGTGCTGGAGAGTTATAAAGGGTAGACATCTTGGCACTCAGGTTTAGCAGGGGAATCATCATTATGGCCACAAAGAAATATATTGGTTGTATTCAACTTGCAGTTTCTGATTCAAACTACTCTTTATTTTCAACTTAAAAACATCCTTTTAAATGTTGTGTGAGGAATGAGAGCCATGTCTCAATATTTCATGTGTGACACATGTGTGACACGATGTCACGTAACTCGGGCATTGGTCACCCCCATTAATACAAAACAATGAACGGACCCCTCAAACGCCGTCATCTTCAAATACATCTCTTTTCAAAGATTCTTTAGTCCCTTCTACCTCCAAGCACCAGACTGGATTAAGCACAGATACGCCTGGAACAACCACTTCGACTTCAAATAGACAACTTGCCTTGTATGACCTGGTTACGTCAGCGTTCCTTGTCGATTCGATGCAACGACGCCCTCGATGACCCGAGCTCAAATGTTAAAGGATGGGTCAGGATGAAATGAGGCGACGATGCTTACTTGGGCGCTTGGGAGGTGTCGCAGCAAGTATCTGGATATAAGTCTCACATCTATCTTAATCTTTTTTTGAAAAAACCCGCTCCAGGCTTTTCTTGAATCCTACGACTGTGACATCGTCGACGCCTGGTATCGGACAGGGACGTGTTTTATCTATAACTGATATCATTGCAGCCATTGTCAAATCGTCTCCAGTACCCATCTCTACAGGGGTAGCAAACGAGTCCATGTTGATGTTGATCAAGCTCTCCATTCTTTATCAAAATACTTTATATATCTGGAAAAGAATGGACTGAGATGCCACCTTCCAACGCTCCCCTACTGCTATAACTACCGAAGATACTCCAACAAAAAATAAACCTAATGTGTTATTCAGTCCTGGTTTTACACACATAACATTGCTAAGCTAGTAAATTACACTTTCTCTTATATTGTAAATAAAAGTTTCACGGGATGCATGAGGAAGCATGTCTGTTTTCGACCGCACCACAAGGTTGCGCTACAACTCCAGAAGCTGCCTCCAAAGATCGTTCATATGATACATGCTGCCGAGATGACCTCCAGAGACCATTCGATATTGAGAATTCTTGTAGTTTGCTGCGAGCCACTTTGCATTCGCGGCAGGTGCCATAGTATCCCCATCAGTCGTTACCACAAGGATTGGTCGCTTGTTATGCTCTTCGTCAAGTTCAGCTGGATGAAAGCCCCAATCTCCGTGAATCACATCTCCGCCTTCTATGCAACCTTCCCATGTGTATTGCACGCTCTTCATCGTATTTTCGGCAAACTCCCGCTCTACCTGCCCATCTGCTTTGCCGTTGTCCTCTTTATATTTTTTGAAAGCGATGCTTTCTTCTTCTTTCATTTGGTCGAATAGAAGACTGCGGATGAATCGTTCGGCACCTTCCAATGTCTTCACTTTCTGATGTATCACAAATGCCACGAGGCGGGGGACAAGTTTGAAAGGGATGTACCGAGAAGGAGGACCGATAGCGATGTAGTTGCCCATGGTCAGGGCTTTCGCATAGTCTGTATGAAAACGTGGAGGCGATAATGGTGCCAGCAACATGCATCCAGCAAGATAGCGACCGTAAGGAAAAACGTCGAATGGCGCTCCATAGAGCATCTGAGCTGGGACTGTTCCATAGGAACCGCCGGCGATGTATATCTTGAGGTTCAAATCGTGTGGGTGAAGGTGGTCTATTAAAGCTGTGATGTCCGATGCAATCCCGACAGAATACGGTCTGTCGTTGTTGCGTGGAGATGATGCGCCCCATCCTGGGAGAGTTGGAGAAATATAGTGTACACCTTTTTCCAATAATACTCCTGAAGTTGTCGGTGCGCTTCCGATTCCGAACATGCCATGAAGAAATATGACAAGAATGGAGCTTGAGCTATTGCCGGACTCAGTGTATGCGAGCGTCCGTCCGTCTGAGAGCTTAAGATATTGTTCGGAGGTAGGTGTGGGTGTTTGCAATGACATGACCGCGATGGATGTTATGCAGGAGCTTGAACTGTGGATCTCATAAGTAAAAGTTGAACGTTAAGTGTATAGATATATCATCCTACTCGGATACTGCGGGCCACGGACGCAGTGCTGTCACAGGTACCCTAGATTTTTGCCCGCCTGCGTATCACTGCGGATGCAGGACGTTCGAGACCTGAGGAATTCTAACGTGAGGCTTGTGGGTCTTTGATATCAGAGGCAAACGCATGAACAGCCGTTGGATTAGGGGGAGCAGTAATGTTTTTTTTCAAAGTCGTGGATGCATAAACAAATGGCAAAGCGGTGGTTCACATTTGTTCAGTATTGGCCACGAGTATTTGGATTTGTTTGTCTGGGTCCTGCTCTCTCTCAGGCGTTTACTAGTCACTGTATGCACGTATCTTTGCCATTAGCCTACTACCATCCTCTCTCTGCTGGCTCTAATAGTACTGGCAACTTTTCTGAATCATCTCGGTAGGGATCCATTTCTCTCGCAGCCAGCCAACAATTTCAAATCCACGATGAATGCCGTCTGAATATGCTGCGCCATACATACTTGCAATACCTAGTCAGATTATTCCCATCTCCCCGATCATGGCCGCAAGAGGGTTTGCATGGAGACAATATTCCAGACTCGAGGCTTCTTATTCTATCAGAACACCAATTCTGACCCCACGGATTAAAATTCTGATTCAGTCGTCTCCTATTTCCTCACGTTGACGAATCCTCTGCGCAAGCTAGTTTGGTTTCAAGGAGAATCTCTTTCCATTCTGACCTCTCCACTTATTGTTTATCTTTTCCTTGTTCAACTATCATACAGGGCAGCTTTCTTTTCTCACTGGTGATGAACCTGGTGCGGAATAAACACGAAAAACCTAAAACAAGACCTAAATCTAAAACAAAACAAACAAAACTCCAGGTAATTGCAGTGATGGTTCCAAGTTGCGGCCAACACAAAAGATATCGAGAAGGAAAGGAAAATATATGCGGAACGTGGGCGCCAATGAATGTCCAGCACCGTTCGTAGATCATTTAGGGATACTGAGGGATTCGAAAACGGGTAGAGCGATTAATGGACTATTTCGGATGAAGAGGAGGGTGACAAAGTTGCTATGCGTGAGTTTTTTTTTTGCTTGTTTGCTTGCAGATATTATAATGGGCCTGAGAGGAGATTTTATATATTTAGGTATTAAATTTTCCATCTCTCTATTTATACCCTCACCATTTTTATAGTGCCTTCATACTTTATGTATATTCTTTTGTCTGCTTATTCACAATCATAACTAACCACTTTTGTCACATCACATGAAAGCCATTACTCTTGGGTATTGATCTATACCCTCAAGTATATATTTCTTTCACTCTTTATACTTAGTACCTCAGTCTTTTACCTTGAGACTGAGATTAGTAGTTCTTACTTTTACTATTCAACTTTAGTATTGACAACAAATAGCTGTATATCATTCAATAGGGATCAAATGAGATAGTAATAGAGAGATGGGATGAGATAGTAATAAAGAGATGAAACAAGCACTGTAAAAACGGCCCAGGTTGAAACAGAACCTATAATAGGATGGATTTCAACTTTCAACGTACCATAGGTTGTATTTAGGATGAGTTTTTTCAACCTGATTTTTTAGAATGAAAATCATACTATTGAAATCATGCTGCCAGAGGTTGATATTCAGTTTTTCGAGAAGCCAAATTAAATCATCCTGAAATCATCCAAATTGAGGATGAATATTTAAACACTACAAACGAGTTACGACAGTGGTTTGTGGGTGAAAATTACACTACTCGTTGTCATCACCGACACCGTCATCGTAGATAGCACGCGCGAGGGCCCCACTTCGGTCGATGATGGCCCATTGCCCGCCTGCTACCTGTGTCTTCACACGACCAACGAGGGCCTGGACACTGGTGATGTCTATGATGTCAAGTGTGCCCATCACAGAATATAAGTGAATATCTAGTTTTCTCAACTCTGGGTCATCTTTGAGGAGCTTACAACTTCGGATTGCGACCAGAAAAATTGGTTTCTCTGGCTCAACTCGGGTATCTGTGCATGATGCTGGCCATTTGATGACGAATATATGTTGCAGTTGACCATAGAATGTCTCGCGAATGAAGACCGGCTTGCGTCTCCTCACTTTTGCATGTTTATCAACCAGCATCTCATACTAAAGTCAATCTAAGTGAGTAACTCGAGTACACATCAATTTGGTGATAGACGACTCACCCGAACGAATGTGGCATCCCGTTTGTCAGTTGAGCGCCTCCCGAGAGATGATGTTTGGATTGTATCTCCTTCGTCACTGTCAACTCGGCGGACTTTACCCCATTCTTCAATAACCACATCCTGCAGCAATTTCCGAATAGCCGTGACAGGGATGTGAAATCGAGTTGAGAGAGCCGCCGCAATGGATTTGAGGACGCCAACTTCAATGGCATGTTGGGGGTTACGGGGAGGTAAGAGAATGCATGATGGATCTGGAATAATCATTGCAAGTCCGAGTTTTTTTTAGCCAAACGATGAACACCTTGAGATCAATCATTACTCACAAGCCTCATGCGAGAATGAGCCCCGTGGAATGGTGTTACGTGGCACACACAATGCCAGTTCCTTCGATAGGTTGTAGAAAGACTTGATCTGGGTGAGTTGAGCATCCTCAAGGACATATCGATCAAGTGCCGCAAAGGGAAAACGGCGGCTGCGAATTGCTGGCTTTAGGCGATTACAATAGCGCTCCATTGGGAAAGCCCAGTAGCACCAAACAGGCCCCATAAACTTGATGCTGTCCGCAATGTGGAGGAGGGCATGGATTGTAACAGGGCAAGTGGACAATCGAGTCGCATTGTGTTGGTAATATATGCTGTAGATTAACATTCAGTCACCGGGTAAAATTAGACATGGCCAACAGACTTACTCTTCGTATTCCTGTACCCATTTTATAAACCCTTCGCGAATAGTTTCAATCTCTTTGTCAGAAATCTCAAACTGAAGGCACCGGTTCAAGAGAGTGACAAACTTTACAAAATGGTGATAATATCGTTGGTGCTGAAAACGATTGCGAAGCAAGACAGGTCCAAGGTAAAGGGTCCAAAAAGACCACATGTCTGCGGTGCATCCAACTTTACTCATCGCAATATTGGGCACGCGACTGCCATACGCTGATGGAATTGTCAACCCTGATGCTGCAGTTCCCTCACCAATAGCTTCCCAGACGGCTTTCGGTAGTTCATAGGATTCTTCACCATCGTCGAGGCCCTTAAACTCTCCTGTCCAGAGTAGAATGAGGTTCTTCATGCCGTTTTCCCATATAAGATGCATGAAGTCGTAAGGAAAGGAGCCAGGGAAAGATAGAGAGTTCAGATAGGAAAGGAGTGGGGTACCTTTGATACCATATGCTTTTGCGAGTTCATTAGCACCAGCGTTTGTTGTGGCAGCATCTACCTCTGCTGCCTGAGTGAGAAACAAAGAATGGGTTCGCAGGGGTAAATTATTTGGCTGATATTTCTGAATGCGGTTTTGGTCCTTGCGAACATCTGGGTGTGGCGCTTGATTAAGTGGTACATAGTGTGTTGTTGCCCGAACTCCTGGAACCCTGAGACCTTTAATCTCACACATTCGACATGGGCAAAGGCCGTTGTGACCCTTCATACGCATAATCATTGAGACAGCTGGGATATCCCCAAAAACGACAATAAGGTATGCATGTAGGAGGAAGAGGGTTGCTGTGAGAATGTCAAATGCTCGCACTCCGTTTGCAAGACGAAACATCTCTTGAAGAAATGGCCACAAAAATGAATTGCAATCTTGAGGTTTTTTAGGGCCGGGAATGATGCCTAATGCAAGGATCTGGTCGACATGAAAGCGTATATCTGGGGGGAGGTTGTAATTGAAGAGGATCAGAGGCCATGCCGTGCTCTTCCTCTTGTTGAATGGTGCAAAACCATCTGTTGAAAGACCAAGGGCGACATCGCGGCGATCCGAAAAATATGTGTGATCAAGTTGCTTATGGTTGAGTTTCACCCGTAAATTCCGTAGCGTAGCATAATGTGATCCATCAAAGACATCTGCAATGATACCATGTTGAGATGTGTAGTCAGCGCGGTACTGCATAGTTGTCGCAACCTTTGAATTGAGTGCAAAGGCCTTGAGTCGGGGGATGAGTGGTATATATGTAAAAATCTTGCGAGGGGTTCTGCCATCCGCTCGGTATCGATCTTCTTTGCAAAATGGGCAAATTTTGAGGTCGGCATGAGGCCCAACATAGCAACAGCATGAATTTGGACAGCAGTGGTATAGTTCAGGTTTAAACCCTGACAGGAAGGTGGCTCGTGAGCGAAGCGTATGCAAAGTTGGAAGAGGCGGATCAGTTTGAAATGCAAGGGGGATTTTTTTGTATGCAGCATCTGTTGTGTGCGTGGTCACCTTATATGAGAATGCCCGACAGATAGCTCTATCATATTCATCAAGCTTTTCGGCTGCATGTATTCATAAGTAAAGAAATAAATACGGAGTAAGGAAAAATGAACCAATTTGAGCCGCATCAGCCTCGTATGCTTCACCAAGTCTATCCCATGCTGATAACCCACATTCACGCTCCAATGCATCCCAATCCACGACATCAACTCTGTCATCGTCATCATCATCTACCATCTCCGCACCAGAAGTCCCTTCATTCTCCGTATTTTCCAGTTCATCTTCTGACTCTGATAATACTGATGCCCATTGATGCTTGACAGGTTTCCTCCAGCGGCTCAAGAGTACCTCATCCACATCACCATCATCCTCTGTGGTGTCAATGGCCATGTTGTTGTCTTCGGACACGGAGAATTGACCAGGAGGAGACTGAGGGCTGGCAGGAAGCGAGGGAGGACCTGGAGGAGGGTTAGAGTTGTCTTTGTCTTCCCCATCTGAGTCCGAAAGGCTCTTGAAAAGAGCTGCTAGGTATGCAGAGCGACGTCTTAATGGGCCTGACTCAGCACTAGTGGTAGCATAGGGTTTTGCAGCCTGCCGGCGATGTTCACGTTCACGTTTTCGGGGTATGACCTGGTTGCAGCATACACAATGCACATAACCCTTGACCGTATCAGACATGAGTTGACAATTTGCGATCAAGAGAAAGGCCAGGTGACTTGGTTGAGAGCCAAAGTGCATCCGCGTAAAAACACGTGAATTTTGTTGAAATTGAGAAACAGACATGGATACGCATACAAAAAAAACTTTCCCGTCTTCCAATCTCCTCACTATGAGCCCTCCCAAGAATTCTACCACAAACACAACATCAGCCATGCAGAATTCCACTAGTTGTGATGCATCATCAGCGAAAGCAAATGAACGGGCAAAACAGAAGGGAACCCCCGCAAGGGCACATACCAAGGAAAATTATCGCAATGCGACAGCTGGCCCATCCGCAGCTCCTATTCCTGCTAGTCGTGTAGCACTTGGTGAGATAACCGATGGCACTAACACACTTGAGGCCATGAATGCTCGAATTCTGGAGATGCAGGGTATAAGTTCCAATAATCAATATAAAAAATGAATTACTCACCAAAAAACGGTACAATACAGCTGCCTTGAAGAAATCAGAGGCTGATAAGGCAGCCCTTGCTCATAAACTAGCCAAGGCAACCAACATTGAACCTGATGACGAGACCATATCAGACCCTGAAGACGCACCACCAGCAACCAAGAAGAAGAAAAGCAAACCAAAATTACCTCACCCAGTGGGTAACTTCAATATCCAGGAAGCCATGGGCCTCACAGGAAGCAAGAAGAGACGTGATCAGTACATGGCTATTGCAGTTTGTCTTCGTTTTTCATTTTTCTTGTTCCTGATGTGGCTGAGATTTGACCGGATTGTAGCGTACTGTCAAGGAGCTGCTTGGTAACGCTCGTATTAATTGGGAGGTTGAATGGGCAAGAATCCCAGTGCGTGACAAGGCCCAGTTATTCGAGGTGGTGAGTACACATGTATTATCAGTTGTGTTGTGCTGGTAATAAGAAATGAACATTTCTCACCACTAGGTCCGTGACCAAATTCCAGAAATGGCGAGGTACACCAATGACTGGGCAACAGAGGCCATCGCAAGGCAGTATATGAAGAACAAGCGCAGCTACGCTGTTCAACGAGGGTTCCTAGAGGTGGATGTGAAGTATGAATACTTAAAGGCCAATGCTGCGAAGCGATCTGACACACCGCGAGGCAATGGCACTGGTAAACGAAAGGCAGCTGGCTCCCAGGTTTCAAGCAAGGCTCCCAAGAAGGCTCGGTTGGCAATGATGAAGAGGAAAGGAAAGAGAAAAGCTCAGGTTGAAGAAGATGAAGACGAAGAGGGGGATGAAAGCAGTGAGAGTGGGAAGCAAGGAGAAGAAGACGAAGAGGATGTTGATGACTGATTGCGTGGTGATACGACGGTTGTTGACAGGTGAGCTTTCTCACCCTGATTGTGTCAACAATCATAAGCGCTCGCTGCTGATGTCAACCGTTGGCCCAGAACTAGCTTCTTGTTCCTGTCGAGGGCCAACTACCTATTAATCTTCAATATTCTTATCCTTATAGCATCTACTAGTACTAGTCTACTATAGCCTGAGTAAAATTTCTACAAAATAACCAGCTATTGTTTCAACCATTTTAATACTAATGTCGAATGAAATTCAATCTATCGAGGTGTTGAATATCAACCAATGAGGGACTGATGACTACAGAATGAAAATCAACCAATGCCTGATGGCTTTTCAACTGGCTGGGGTATATTTTGGCATAGGTTGATTTTGGCCAAAATAGATTGAAACTCAACCTATACGCACCAACCTACGATCATCTTAAATCCAACCAAGCACGATTGAAACTCAACCTATGTCACACTGGATATCATTCTATGGCAGGTTGGACGACAGGTTGAAATTCAACCCCTGCCACAACCACAGTGAAGATAGTAATACAGAGATGAAATGAGGTAGTAATAGAGAGATGGGATGAGATAGTAATACAGAGATGAAATGAGATAGTAATACAGAGATGAAATGGTGATAAGGACAGGAGGGGGAGTGAGGAGTCTTTCAGCTGCAGATGAGGTGCCATGTTGGGGTTGTTACTTTTCCGACTGATGGAAGTTTTGGGGACATAGTCGTGTAGGCGTGCCACATTTCCTATGGTGAGTAAGCGAGGCAGGATCATGTGTTTGAAAACTGCAGGAGGCAGGGACCGCAGGGTCATCTTTGCAGATGAACAATCTATCCTTGGAGCTGATAGGATATGTCAGTGAAGGGAAGTGAAAGATTGAAGACAAATAATACACACTGCTAACTGCGATAGTGGGTGTCCAGGTTAGATTTCTGGAGAGTACTGTAATCGCAGCCTGCCCAAGGGCAAGGGAGTTTGCTATAAAGTAGGCGTCAATCACAATTAGCGGGGAAGGAAACAACCAAACGCACTTGGCACCGGAATTGTGCTTCTTCTTATGGCGTCTGGCAGGCATGATTACCAAGAGGGATACGTGCGTATGAGACTGGGGGGCGCGATGGGTGGACTCGGGAGGGGAGGGGATGTTCAGAGCGGGATGAGATGGAAGATGGGAGATGGAATCGCTAGATAGAGAAGACCTTTCGCAGTCCACGCGCCTTTAAACATTGGATTGGTTTCCCTGCCGACCGTCGACGCTTGTTTTATACAAGGTATAGTAGAATACAAGGTATAGTAGATTTAAGGGAAGAAAACAAGGAGACAAAGACAAATACAATCAGGCATGGCCATGGCGACGGTGAGTGGCTCAGTGGCTTATTGGTAACAGTCGTTTAGACCGATAATAGAATCAGAATTACAAATTGAAATATTACTATAAACCGGGGGTACCATAAATGACTGGCTTGCAGACGATGAAGAAAAAGGCGAAGGCGCGGGGCAATATCCGATGAAAGATTTTTGTGCTATCAATAAAAGTCAGTATTAGGGAACAAAGAACTCAAACATAAAGATTAAAGTCAGGGAGAAATAAGCTTACGGAGCGCGGTTTAGTCAACGAGAACTTCAACTACACCTCATCATGATGGGCGATGGACCTTTTCGGTCTTATCAAGCCTTACCACCGTTATAAGGCACCTTTTAAATTACTGACATTATCTTCACTTAAACAACTTGCAAGTTTGAAGCTCAACAGCTGTTGGCAGATAGTGTCAGCCCAGCACGAAATAGATTCTCTTTCAGGTACGGTTTAAAGTTTTAAGTTTCTAATCAAGATTTATGTAAGACCTTCTGATCTATCCCGACAGTTGCTTCAAATTCTTGTAGAATTCGATTTTATAGAAAAGAACGGAAAAGTTCCCTTTCACTTAGAATATAGAGGTCTCCGAGGGTTTTCAGGCTGCCGTGAATCCAGTACAGTGGAGGCAATAGAACCTAAAGTCCAACAATCCCCATTTTTAAAAAGTTACAGCGGAAAAGAAAGAAGGAAAGACAGATAGAACTAAATCCTCCCTAGTGTCCTGCCAGAAGCCCAAGTCCAACGAGACTGAACATGAGCATGAACAGTGTTGTTGGAGTTGTGCTACTGCCGCTGCTGGCGGTGGCGGTGGTATTACTGGTGGTAGAGCTGCTGGTAGAGCTGCTGGTGGTGGAGCTGGCGGTGGTGTTGGTCCCGGTGCTGTTCGAATCCGGTACAGTAAACCTATGTATGAAGAAGGATAATGAGAAAGAAATGTAGATCCGCTCTATAAACACAACGCACATGAAATTAATTAACGAGAATATAGTAGCGCTCCCAGTGGGATCTATAGTGGTGTTTCGATTGGGAGAGGGACCTTTAATGGAGAGACGGATGGTGTGTTCGACGCTTGGATCAAGGTTAGTGGCAGAAAAGAGGGGTGAACAAATGAATGGGGCTAGGGTACAGCAATTATTCAGCATCTGAAAGAGCGCATTGGAACACGGGGAGACTAACCTGAAGGACGAAAACCATCTACATCTGTAGAATTACCATCAAGAGTTACCGTATAAATGGGTGACAAGGAGTCTAAAAGAGAGTTGATATATATCGCTGAACCTACCAGCCAAATAGAAATATAACGTTATTTCATCACTTCTACAGGTAACAGCATAGTAATCGAACGTACCTTGAAACTTGAATGACGCAGCCGAACTTGGACTTTGACCCATCGCAGCACTAGATGTACAATTATTCGCCACGAGATAACATCCTGGTTCACCAGGTAGGAATTCCCCGTTAGCATCGAATTTGCATATGGGCGCGTCGCCTGTGTTGGGGCCTTCGTACTATAGATGGATATAGAGTAAGCAATCTGAGAGCGGAACTACCTCTTGCTCATGGCAAGGGAGATGAGAAAGTTCTTTCGTATTACTTACAGTGATAGAGGGGTCTGTTTCGACAACAGTAACATTATGATCCTGTCCCATCGCACCATTTATGGAGATGAACAAAGAGAGTAGTAAGGACGCCAAGGTGGCGAATTGAGCAATAATATACATATTTAACGAGCGAGCGTGAAGGAAGGGGAACGAGTGAAGCTGGAGTAGTGCTGGAGTCCGACAACAAGATGCAGTCAAAACAGATGTCTAACAATAACCATAGTAACTATGTAAAATATAGCCAGGGACCATGGGTGCCGCAATATGTAACTCTACCCACGGAACATTTCTTACATAATGTACATGCTTCCCGCACATCGTTTCTTCATCTGACATTCCTGTGAATCCTGTCTATAAAAAAACGGCCTTCATCTGTTCTAAAATAAACCGATCATTCACTGGATGACCTTGCTTAGCCTTTCTTACGTCGCGGTGCAATTGCAGGTCCTCTTTTCTGAGGGTCGGGTGCTCTGAATTGAATACCAACCCAACCCAACCATCCATATCCATCGAATGGACTAAGTACTAAGTACTTGAACCTTCGAAACAAGAGCAGGATATATGGGAACCTCTGAACTTGAAGCATGTGCTACCATACACTTGTATATGAAAACATCTATCGGATTCTATCCACAGTGGCCAATCCACATGTACACGCGCATAGCTTGCTGCCTCAGTTGGTCTAATTACTTTTATGGAAATTACCCTCTGAAACGACCACAAGTAGGAGATATTTTTGTTTTTTTGGCCTCAGAAATGCGCGCGCATCCTCGTGCATCTCAATTTCGACGTTCCTCCCTCACATATTTCAAACTATACGTCATCCACTGATGAATCCCCCTAGGTGCGCTCGCTTAATATGGGCAACTGTGGCTGTTGACGCTTTGCAAAATGATTCATTGGAAGGCCACTAGTGGTGGTCAGAGTGGTGCCATGGTAGTATTAATAGAAGATAACTAACTTGGTAATGTGCCTCACTTGTGCCTCTAAAGCGAGTCGAGGAGACCCTATGTACCAAATTCTGATGGCAGGCACCAGGAACGGGATTGGCTCATTAATCTCGACAAGGAGGAATGTCAAGATTCATGAAGGAAAGCAACGACTCCAGCATAGAACTTGAACTAAATATATGGTTACGTGGTACCATATGTACTAATACATAGCGTCCTAAAGTTATAAAAACACATAAACTGTAAAATAGGAAAACATATGTTGAGTACTACATATTTTTCAATGAGTCCATAAGTAAAAAAAAAAACGCTTGGATTTCCCCATGTGCATCTTCAAAAACTCTGGATTTGTTCTAGTTTTGCGAGTGGTAGATGTCCCTATGGAGATTCAAATGGTCGTCCGCGTCGATCTCTAGGAGATCATTGTCGATTGCTTCATCGTCGTAAGTTGGAGGCCAAGGGCGATTAGAAATAAGAGCGGCAGACATGGTTCTAGTCGTCATGCCCTCAACAATGCAGATTCTTCGCAGCTCATCAAGGGCAGATGGAACTTCCACGCGCCATCCGTGGATTAGATTCTTGTGGATTCCAAGAACGAACGGAGGTTTTTTCTTGTGGAAGTTGGCGTGAGCAATTGCGAATCTCAAGTAATCATCTATTCGTGTTGAGCATCTGACGTTGAAGTTGATGATTTGCAGGTCAGGCCAGAAAGCTTCGTGCCCGGGAAACAGAAACGCGCATTCGAGGCTGGAAAACTGTGAGAACGATACATAGGTCGCACGCCTTGTGAGCATAATTAAGGGTACGAAAATGTTGGCATCCCAAGAAACAAAATCGGGATTTTCGTAATCGGAAGAAGGTTGTTCGAAAACGAAAGTGTTTAAGGATGGGAAGAAATAATTATAATCGGGCGTATGAAACTCGTCTGGTAACCAGTTTCGGATTATAAGCGTTTCCAATAGGGGCGCTCTCAGATAGGGCAGAATCATGGACATACTCCAACTGTTGGCTAAGCGCAAGTGTTTGAGGTTGAGCATAGGTATGGTGTCTTCGAGATCTTCGACATGAACCAATACACCAATATCACCAACGAGGGATAGATTTGTTAAGGTGGGGATGAGCAAGATAGAGATAAAGGCTTGGGGAGATATCAGCTCCAAATTTGTATGCAATTTGGGTTGTTCGATGCGAAGGGTTGTGATGTTGGACAACGGTGATAACACTAAATGATTCAGGTAGTCCACCGTTATGGAGGATAGCTTTGGAGCTCCTCCCTTGAAGATTACAGGTTGTAGATCTTGTATCTGCCGGCTTGTTGTGTTGTAGCTGCCTGTGCGTAGGGTAAAGAGTTCAAGATTTGGTGCATGGACCTTCTTGAAGTTATCCAGAAGATCGAGTATGGGGGTGTTCTTATCTGTCATAATGAAGACTCTTCGCCATCGATTGACATGGGACATTATTTTGGCCATCATCTGCAATCGTGAACCACAATCATAGTGATGACTACCCTTCTCGATCCGAAAATCAAACTTAAGATCCAACAACCGTCTACCGGACCTCTCCAAATATGCTTCTAACCGATGAAGTGAGGGACCTGGGGGATAAAAGACGTACGAATGGTAACGATAATTGGTCCACAGAGTGGGCATATCGAGAGCAATTGAGCGCCAATGACGACAGACGTGAGAGAGTACGACTTCCTTGAATAAGACGACATGCTTAGGCGTGTTCAAGTTTGACAGGGAAGGCGCTTCTAGCTCTCTAATAGCTCTATGTGGCTGGCCATCGTCGCTCATAAGATATCGGAAGATCAATAATGTTACCTCAACTGGAAGGCTGAGGACTGGTGGATCCTTATCGTAGACTCGAAGGGCTGCTTGTGCTCTTTCTGTTTCGGCTATTTTCTGGCTTAACCGTTCGATCTTGCGTAGTAGTTTTTGACGCTTCTCTTCCAAATGCCTCTTTTTGGGATTTTCAGGCACCATTGTTTTTTTGAAGGGTACTTTCAGTGGCAGTTATCAATATCGGATGGTTTGAACAAAGCACGAAAATCGCCAGACTTCACCTTCCTTCAGCAGACAATAAGAGATTAACAGCATGTATGCCACGGAAGCAAGGGTTTACAGCATGGACTTTAGGGCCGGTGGTTGAAACATGATGAATACACCGTTAATCTATATAATTATGAGAGGATCCAGGAGGATGCAGACAGGATTTTAAATGGTCGTTGATGGCATGGTGAGCTAATTTCGGCCCAGACCCGCCTGATAGGACAGATGAATTCCCTCAAGGATGATTCTAAAGGATCCTAACTACCATTAGATTAATTTAGTGAAGCGAAAAGTGCTAATCAATGTCCGCTTAATAGGAGCCCTCGTATCGCAGTAACGAACTCCGGGCTCCCATGCTATAATATCAATGACATCATGAACCGTCGCCGCTGATATCCCCAAAGGTATTTGCTTATAAGCCCGTAGACCTGACGTTTAGTACCTCGTTCCTTTCCCCCCAGCCTCTTTTAGCGGGTCGGCAACCCTCTCTCCCTCAATCCTCGAAACCACAATGTTAACAATTCCCTCCCTCCTTGGCATCTTGTTCTGGCTGGCCACTACCAATGCCCACCTTGCCGCATTCCACAAGGGCATGTATTGTATCAATGTTCGTTATTCCACGATCATCTATGCAAATGTTTAAAAAAAACTTACTTGTCTATATATAACAGGGCACCCAAAAAAACAACATTGATTTCAACTCGAACGAAATGGTCACACCTCTGTACCAGCTTTCTATCAACGACTGGTGGTGTGAGTCAATCCGTTATTCTTACCCTCTCTGCGTTTGAACTTGATCATTATTTACGTTTATAGTCCACCATGTCACTGGTGTAAGATAACATTTTTAAGCTGGATGTTTGGTTTGTAATTTGTAATTCCCCTAGTGCGACCAGTTCCCGCCTGCCCCTGGCGATTTCCTCGAGTTGTGAGTGCAACTTCAGCTATAGATCTATCTCTCTATATCTAACGTACTTTTTCTTCCAGGCCTGCAGGGGGAACTTTCACGGTTGAGCTTGCCACAAACCGCGGCAAAACTTCCCTTTCTTTTGATGGAAAATACGTGTCCGACTGGCCTGATGGTAACACCTATCCTGAGAATTATGTTCGTTCAATCTTTAACTCCATATATCTTTTTGTCTGACTCTGATTTACGCAGAATGTTCCCACTTGTATTACATCTCCCAATAGTACGTTTCGTCTTCTTTTTCCCCAACAACAGTTATTGACCTTTCTTCATTAGTGCACACACAGAACCAGTCTATGGCAGCTGGTACTGCGTTTGCTATCTCCTATCAGGTACTACTCTCACTCACTCCCTTCTCGTCCTTTTCTCAATCTGTCCTTCCTTTCATTTAGTCAGATATCAAACAGGTGACACCAGATAATCTTGCCGTTTTCTCCGTCCGCTATCAGTGAGAATATCATTAAAATTCGATTTAACCCAAGTTGGTTGATACCTTCTTAGTACACCCTGGAAGCGAGTAACTACCTACAATGTTCCCGCTGCTATGCCTCCCTGTCCTGAAGCAGGCTGTATTTGTGCTGTGAGTGTATTCGCTTCACGCCACTCTTGTGTATGTGTGCTTCAAAACTGACATATTCTTTTGGTTTCATTAAGTGGGGATGGGTATGCTTGTCCTCCTTGTATAATCTTCACGTCTAATCACTGACTTATCGGAAAACATACAAGGTTCCTAACGGGTAAGTCCATATTCTCCTCCTCTTTCGTTTTTTAACCATACTTTTTTTTCTCAATAAGATGCGGCGAATCCAACATGTACCACCAACCATTCAAATGCAAGGTTACACAGTCTACTAGCAACAAGCCAGTCGCAGTACCCAAAGCTCCGGTCTGGTGTGAAGGCAAACCAGCCTCGTGTACCCAAGGCGCCAAACAGATGATCTATTGGAATCAGAATAGCGGGAATAACATCCAGGTGGACGGATATGACCAATCTGGAAATCATAAGTCACCAGTGTATAATAGTAAATGCGGATTCAGTGATGGTGAGTTTCTTTTTGAGATATTTTTCTTGTTATTCGATCTTCTCTTTTGCTAACGGATTGATACGTTTACAATATAGGTGCCCAAAATGATATTTTCGTTGGATCTACGAGCAATAGCAAGAGAAGCATCAACGTTGCAGAATCAATTTCCACACCCCCTGATCCCATATCCGTCTTACGTCTGAAATCACCGTCCAAGAGACGTTTGGTGGACGACACTCGTGATGATGATGGTGATAATACCATCCTCAAAACACCCGACTCCGAAACAGTTGTAGATAGTATCTCCTCTCATAAACGCAATTCACGTCTCTTAGGACGTGCAGGAAGCATTTCTTGGTAGGAAGAAGATGAAAAACCTAAATAATTAGGGTTTCTCCTGGTTTCTTCTTCCCTGAACGGGTCTTTTTTATTCTTCCTGGCAGGAATATAATCAACCCTTCTTCACATGTAACTCCACCGCCGCCGCACATCGCTCATTGCGATGACGTACCCCTGACGGGCATCCATTTTTCTTTTCCACTTTTTCTTGACGAAAGATCAGGGGACTTGAAGCCCTCCCTGTTTTGATTAACGTTGGTTCAACACTGGGTTTTTGTTGAAACACGCTCTCCCGTTTGATTTTCTTCTTTTGGCTATTATGAATCAGTATATCACCATCATCGTTGCTTGTTGCCCTGTTTCTGTTTCTTTTTTGCTTTGTGTTTTGCATACATTTTATAGATATAGAACCATTACATCCAGTTTTTCTTCTCACCTGCGGTGCGGGTCAGCCTTGGCCGAGTTATGTAGTAATCCACATAAAACTCAATGTTATCTTTGTTACTTGATCGAGAATGGAACACGGAGAAACTGAAGCTATCATCGCAGTTGATGGCATGCATGTTAAAGAAATTTTCTTTACGGTAAGCTGAGTGGTTCAGACAGGAAAGGGGCTTGGTATGTGTACTCTCAATACTGGTATTGCCGGTCGCTGGTGGAAACTCGTAACGGGTTCACCTTGAAGCCCCTAATCTTCTCATCTTCTATGCGCAGTACTTATATCCGGGCGGCTTGCCGTTGTTGCCTTGACATCGAGTTGAGCTCAAACCCCATTGCCGTTCGGCCGGGTTATCTTCGGAAGTTCAAGTTGCTTGAGAAGGGGGAGTTGGTTATATTAAAAAAAAAAAAACAAGTACATTACATCTAAGTATGAGGAGGGTTCTATCTATATCCCAACAAAAAAAAGCCGAAAAAAAGCCGAGGATATATACATATAGAAAAGAAGAAAAAAATACATCTGTATTCCTGCAAGGATGTGTAATATATATATATATATATGTCAAGTTGAAGTACCCGAGTCAAAAGTGCGTTTCGTCTATATCTGATATCAGTATGAGATCCACCCCCAACCGTAGTTGGATCAGACGTATTTAGAGAAAAGTGGTATCAGTGATTGAGCTAGTGTATAACTAAACACCAATTTGGGTCCAACAACAAGAATCTGCAAAAAAAAAAAAAGCAGCAAGTTTTAGCAACAAAAAAAAAAGACGGGAATGTGCTCAAGCGACGCTTACTTTAGGAGTTAATCCCTTGAAAAAAGCCGTCGGACCCTCGTTTTTGATGAGTTCTTTAATGACCGTTACACCATGTACTTTACGCTCAAAGTTGGCATTCTGAATTCGTGTTTTGACGGTATCGAGGGGTGCAGCTACGGTGATAGAAGCGATTGCACCAGCTATGGAAGCGATGAAATTTTGAGTCCAGGTTGCTTTTGAGTAGTCTGTCACCCCTAGAGCGTACTCTTTTGTTACTGCTGAAGCACCGAAAAGCTATAACAGATATGATATGAAATGGGAAAAGACAAGAAAAAGAAAGAGGGTTTTCCAGTTCAAATTTAGTTATCGAGTTCGTAAAGAGAAAAGTGAGAAAGACGAACAGCAAAACTTCCGGGAGCATTACGCGCCATTGTCCAGCCCCATCCACGGTAGAGCGTTGTCCCTTCTTCCATGAATATTCGAACTACTCCTCGACCTCGGAAAGCTTCGGGATTGACTTGACGTTTGATTTTCAAGGCGTCCAAGGGTAGAAGAACCTATGAAAAATACCATGAGATCAATCCTGTTGTTCAACATCGAAATCAATGGGGACGTACAACTTCTCCAATACCCGTCAAACTATAACAAAAAAAAAATGAAAATTGGTCATTTTTTTTTTTTTGGACAGAAACTATATTGCTACGTACCTTCCAGCTGTAGCCTGCATCATCATTTTCCCTTTACGTTCACCAAAGGTATTGGTGAAATTAGACTTGTAGTGCTTGTTGATGAGGTCGTTAAACCATGGTTGACCACCAAACTTGTACACCCGTTGTGCAACCTTGTATCCAGCGGCATATCCAAGACCAGGGAACAGTGACAGAAATTTGCCTGCAATAGGGGCTGTAGAAGCGTCTCGGAAGATGATGGGTGACAGCGTTGACAAAGAAACCTGTTTTTTTTTACAAATTGATTTTAACTTTATGTCAACTATGAATGGGGTACAACATGACAGAACCTTGGCTTTGTTACTCATCAAACGTTTCGCCACCGTGTCAACGGGATGAAAAATGAGGAGTTCCGCAACACCTAAAAAGACCAATAGTTTCAATATCCGAAATGCAAAAACAAATGTGGCAAGGTATTCACCAGATGCTCCCGATCCCAATACTCTTGCAGCGCCAGAGTCCTTTCCGTTTGAAGATGAGGGGGGCGACATGGTGTGTGTGTGATAGAGATTATATTTTAGAAGGAGAAGGAGTCACACCAAGAACTGAAGTCCAGGATATATAGGGAGTCGGGCTGCGAACTGGTGTGCTGTTCTGGAGGTTCAAGCCACAGCCTGTAGCAAAAATGCTCAGAAAAAATCGAAGGGCGATGAACAACAACAACAAATAAATTGCCTGATCGATTCCACGCGGCCGGCCTGTGGGTTCTTAAACACGGGTTGCATCTAACTCTAAGGTTGCACAATGTGTGTATTTTTGAGTTTAATGTAGCCTCGATGCTTGATACCTGGATCCAGTGATTCCATAACACTCCCTAAGCAGTGTTGCAGTGTGTACAGCCCTTCCAAGTTCCTAAGTTCCCTGGATTCCATTTATGCCGTCAATATCGTTATACCTCTATAATATTATGAATTGGTTGCGTATGGCAATACAGGAGAAAGAAGTAAGTAATCATTACAACCTAGCAGTAACGATCAAGAAAGAAGTTGGATAGATAATACTAGTTGTGCTTCGAATTGGCAAGTAAAAATTGCGAGTGTAGAACAAGGCTGTTGTAGTTGGCGTTGTGAAGGAAAGAAACCAGACTCTATCGCCGGAAGTACCTTTTGTTCCTCATCAAGAGATTGAATTTTTGAATGATGGACGACATGTGAAGCTGATGTAGACATTGGAGACCCAGTCGTAACGAAGATCCTGTAGAACGTACCTTGACAACATTATCCTCCTTCTGTGTAGAATAAAACACCGTAGGACTTTCCCCTTCCACAATTGTTTGCAAGTCGATGTCGGCCTGTAAGAGCATGAGGAGCAAGAACGGGCCATTAAAAACGGTTGGACTCACCGACTTGATCTCATAATCATACCTGTTATCCCCAGATGCTTCGCACAAATCAATGGTTTTCTAAATAACGCACATTATTATGAGTGTTTGGAATGACAGGGAGTGACAACGCAACAATCCTCCACATACCATCAAATGAGCAGGCGCGGTGGGCAGCATAGGAGGATCACCCTCGATGATAGCAGATTGTCCATGGAGATAACCGTGCTCCGAAGTGAGGACGAGGGTGAAGGATGGCATTTGAACGCGCGAACGTGCCATAATCATCAACGGCATTTGAGTTTTTTAAAAAAAAGAGAGTTGAAGTATAACAAGAAAGCGAAAAAAGGGCGAACAAAAGATTCCCGTGGTAGAAAGCTAAAAATCTGAATGGATTGTGGTGGGTGAGGGACTGAAAGAGAATTCCAAGACGAAAAAGAACTTTGTTCTTAGTTCTTATACTTGGTTGATTCAGCTGTTGACGTGAATCAGGAAATAGATATGGTTGCCAAATGAAAAAAAAAAGATTTAGGAATCTGATATCACGGTGATTAGGTGTGAGCATGCCAGTGACGACTGCAAGATTCCGAGTTAAATCGAAGTCAAACTTCTCTTTCCTACCAGCGCCTTTATAAGCGTAAATACACCCCCCCGAGACCAACGGAAGATGCTCAATAAACAAGAGGTCATCTCAGTAGAGACGAGGGGATCGTTCAAATCCACGACTTGGAGTGGTGGGGCCAACTCTGGACATGAAGCATGAAAACAGCTCCATATTCCTTCCTTCCTAAATTTTATCGAATCTCGAGGTGTGAAATCATCGTTACAACCTTCCAACTATTTGAGGTCTGCCTCCGACACGACTGGGGATTTGTTATCGAAGGTTCAGTTCACATTCACATACAGCGAAGTGAGTCAGTCGGTCTTGGCACTCCTTTATCTTCCCAACACCAAAACGACATGAAAAGGAAGGCGCCATAGATTACCGATGCAGAGAGTGTTACAACATCGTCCGAACCCTGAAATCTCCTTACCCCGACGAACAAGCACCTCGCCGAGATTTAGAAGCGAAGAAGGTCCAGCGCCCAGCGGATTCTCCCAAAGAAATTTTCAAGTCAGATTGACTGACTCACCATCTGAGGCATTGTCCGACTTTTTTTTGTTTTGTTTGAATGAGATCCAAATATTACACTGGCGACTAACCTTGGTATCAATTCCGACTTATTGGCATGAAATCACAACACCGGATAGCCCTCATAATGTCCGCAAGATAGGAAAGATCCTTCTCGTGGATGCCTTTGCCAAATAGTCAAGTATCGATAAACTTTACGTAGCTTGTATCGACTGAGTGGGACAACCCATTGCACTTCCGTTTCATCATGATGTCGATGATAAGGTATGTAAGGGCTCTTGTCGTGAGCAGATCGGGGAACACTCCCCCATTGCATGTGACATATTGTCGATCGCGGCCAATCCAAGAAATCGATATCACCGACTGGGGCAGCATAGAACGGGTGTCCGACGACGTTTAGATATGAGCCGGAGGTGAGCTGTTTTAGCACAAAGAAGATGTATGGACAAAGTTTGGACTGATCAGCGGTGTTTCAAACACTCTACGCCGTACGCCGCGGCTCAGTTCAGCCACAGCTCAGCGCTCATTGATGTATATAAGAATTCAGAATTTCCTGGCCTACACTCAAGTCACGATGAACTGAGGACTCGAAGGAAAACGTAATTTTCCATAGTACGGACTCTTTGAACGATAAGTATCGATATTTTAACATTCATCGAGGCGTTTAATAATATATCTTCGTCAAGGTCAGCGGACTGAAAAAATGACAAGTAGAAAGTTACTGCTATGATGAATCAACCGTTTGAAATCATACTACAAGAAGTTTTCAAATATTCTAGGTGATTTTTGTCTCTTCCAAGAATCGTCAGCAACGTCTTTTGAAGAATTAATTTGCCTTAATAAAGTGCTCTGCTCGAGTTCACAGAAGTTTAACGTACTCCGGTGGAGATTGCATCAACGGTCGGCCCAAAAGTGAGTCAAGAGATGCGCTATCACTCTGCCTCTACCCTCAGAGAAGCTCAGATTTGAAGAATTCAAGTTGTTACCCGAACAAAGCAGCTCTGACCAGACTGATCGGGACTTCTTTAAATTTCCAGGAGTCAGACAGATTATGGTCGCAACGCTGAAGGTCTCGTTGTATCCAGCACAGCAGAGCTCGGCTATATATCCCATTATTTCTAATCTCTAAATTTCAACCTGTATCTATTTTAATATCGACAACTTACGTGCAACAAAAAAAAAAAGATGAATGTTTCATATGCGACCGTCGGCAACCTTCTCATCACTCCACTCAACAACACGAGGCTCAATTGCCAACAAGTAACATTTAGAACATATCATCCAGATGTCCAGATCATCCAGATGTCCAGAAAGCATGGAACAGCAGACTAGATTCCAACGGTCAATTTCATATGGTTCTATGATACATTTAGATATGAGCTCTCGGCGTAGATAATACGTGAGGTGTGATAGGTTTTATGATCACGTCTGGGAAGCCGTCAAGGCCAAGCAGGGCGCGGTTTTCGAAACACGAAACAGAAATAATCGTCAGGGAAGAAGGGGTTCAATAAACAAAAGGGCATATACGCAGTGGGGGGAAACTTTTGATCTCAACAATCTACAAAGAGTCAAAGCAGAAAGAAAAGGAGGGATCGCTTTACACACATGAATTGACGACGGTGGAGGATGTCGCGCTTCTAGTTCTGATAAGTTTTTGAACGAGCAACTTGACCTTGCCAGTGAAAGTAAACAGGTGCTGCAGAATGCGAATGGAAGATGAGTTGCCACCGAAGACGAACAGGGGGAAATTTCTGACTCACCCGTATCAAGCCCCGTATCCCACGGAAATCAGTGTCGTCTTCGTCTTCGCTCTCATCACCCGTTGTAGGGGTAGCAGTCTAGTATCTGTAGTAAGGCTCCAGTCTGGGGAAGCAGGAAACGGTGGACTGACAGCAGATGCGTAACTGAAAGCCAAGGTTGGACGAGAACGGACGTCCAAATTGTTCTAGACGCGAAGAGGAGAGTCAAAGTAAGGTCAAGTTAAGCAAAAAATCACGAAGGAAAGTGAGATTGACTGCAAAACGTAGAGGGACCAATGATCTAGACCAAGAAATATGGGAATGTGGACGTGAAGGATAGGAAAGATTGGGAAGGATGGCTTTATGATGGCCGGAAGACGAAACCAGCTTGAATGAAGGCAAAGGTTGTTCTTGAGAACGCGACATGTTGACAAGGGGGGCTTAATTCTGGGGGCTTTTGGTGAGTAGTAGTAGGGATTGAGCAGCAGGGTGGCGGGTGCGAGTAAAGGTGAAGAAGCAATGTTGATCCAAACCCTGGTCTGTACGTGAAGGTGGTCGTTAGAGAAGTAAGAAAGGAGGAAGGAGTGAAAAAAATAAAGACATTGACCCTTCTATATATCCGAAATTGAAGGCACGTTCCAACAGACCACAAATGATGGTTTCCATATTGAGGGACGGCTATATCCGTTGGTTTGAACCTTAGATCGAATTTTTGCCTCCGCTGGCGTAAATTGTAGTTCCAAGAGCCATGGGTGCCGTCAAGTGAGTTCCTCGACAACGCTTTTCCATTCAGTGAGCCAAACGTGCAGGTTAGCGAGCTTCTTGAAAAGCAGGCTTTGCCAAGTTATGACAATCCACGCCCTTGGTTGGGGATTTTAGGCCACCTGTAGTCTTGCCTCAAGGTGGTCTATTCTGGCTCAAGGTTGAAGAGCATCAAGAATCCCGTCTAGGAAACGCCCGAAGAAGCCGTGAGTCGGCGTTCTGGTCAACTGGGAAACTGATATGATACTGCGCGGCGTTCTCAAGATGCGGCCGAAGGAATTTCTCCCACATCGGCAAAAGTTTTCAAAGGAAAGGGGGTTCTTATCCAGGGACCCAAACGCAATTGCATCATGCCCAGCTTTGGGTGAGGAGAGTGAAGGCACCGTGATGTTTCGCAAGGAAGTACCTCGCGAGCTACAACAGTACCACTCTACATCCGCGCTACTAGGCTCTGGTGCTTTCTCGTTTGCTCTAGCTCTCACACGTGAACAAGTCTAGACGACGATTTCTAGGGCATAGTGCGGCCTAGTCACGCCGCGTGACACATCTGGAGGTGACTACTGAGGCTTCTTACTATGACGATTGGGTAGTCACAATCCTACAAAAAAGTGCGCCGCCACGGCGCTGAAAGGGATGCGCATTCTGCAGAGGGGTGCCAGTTGACCGCCTAACTTTCCAGGAATAATAGACAAGACTGGACGAATCAAAGTCTATAGCCAAATGTGACCGCAAAAAAGTTCGTTCTGAGGATGGGTCCAGGAAACCAGAGTTCCAGAAAGCTGGAGGGGCTAGAAACAGATATAGAAAATACTGAGGCCGTTGTAAACAGGCTCTGGTAAAAACAGCTTGAGGCCCTGTGAGTTCTCGGTTCTCGATGCCACCGGTACGATGAATCTGGAGAGCAACATCCACGCCTTATATGCAGGGCGTATTGCGGTCTCTGCAAAGCCACCCTACGGGCGTCCGTGATACAAACGTCTTTGAAATGATTGCTGAATTGTAACTTGTCGTTGAAGGCAGCGGAAGAGTGCTGGGTACCCACAGTGGCAGTCCTCTTCCCTGACTCTTCCTAACCATCTGAAGGTTCTTATATGGTCCTATAGGCGTCTGCGTTCCCGTACAGTTGGTGGGAAAAATGAAACGAAATTGATCCCCATTACTTTTTTCCAGGTGGTGTACCATCCAAATTAAGTGGTGTATAGAGGGTATGGCTGTCGTATGGATGCCCATATAAAGAGCGTTATGGTCATCTGCCTGGGGTGTTTGTGGTCCATCTAGTAAAGACAGGATCTCAACTGTGTGTGGCGGGGATCCAAAATAAATTTGGCTATACAGTCCATTTTTTATTTTGGATCCCCGCCACGCACCAGCTGGTTTAATCGACGTACATACAGCCATTTCAGAAATTCTTGACCGTGGTTTATAGCAGATAGAAATAAAAAAAGTATAAAATCCTTTCCTTTGTGTACCACGCTTAATCCTTGTCTGTTTATTGTAGTAATAGAGTGCCTATGAGATAATGAATACTTCATCTGCTTTAAAAGACTGAACTCTGGAGGGACTTTGGAGGAACCGATCCTCAGCTTCATGTCATGTCGCTGCTTGGCAGGACAAGTGGAAAAGAGTGTTTGTAAATTACGTTGTGTTCCTTTTCCTATGTCTACAATAGCCGTTCAGATCCTGTACTCTTCCCGCTTTTATAGCTACTTCAGTGGGCCGGGGTCTGCTCTTCCCAACGTAAAGGTCCACCACCCAAGTTTCCAAAATTTCACGTTTTATATGGGGGCGTACTCGTTACCACTAGCTGCCTAATAGACGAGTATATAGGCCACTGAAATAAACATGCAGCAGTGCAACAAACCGTCTGGATCAATACCAACTGACCAACCAACTTGTTGAAGAATTCTCTTCCGACTCGTAATCCCAGGCTCGGGGATAAAATCCATCCAAAAAATAATGCTATGGGCAACGGAGAACTAGGATTGCTAAATTGCCTAGGGTGGGCAAAATTGGGTGGAAGCTCTCCAAAATAAGGTATGTTTCTGCCCAAAAAGGTAATTCTCCATGATGGGAAATCTCCGAGAACATACTTCCAATGTTTTCAGAGATTTCTCATGTTGGACTTTGGAAAATAGTACAAGGCTGGAGAATGGCTCAGATGGCCTTACGTACACAGTTTTCCAACAAAAATTCAAGCCCTGCAGGCCGGCTGATCTACGCTTACCTCAGGTCACAGAACAACATCCCGGTTCCCCTTTGGCTATAGGCAGTGATAGAACGAAGAAAACCATGAAAAAGAGAAAAGCAGTTTTTGCATCCGAAATTGGGAAGGTCGGTAAGAAATTTGTCTGACCCAAACTTCGCGCTTGCGTGTAACACCTTGAAAGATTTGCACCTCTAGGGTATTTGCGTCAGTACTAATACTCTGCCTGGCACCATAAAAGGTGACGTTCACTTACCTTGGGTAATGTCAGGATGTCAGATGGATGAAGGAATGCAAATAAGAATCGTTAAGGTCAAATGCTTCCCAGAGTTGGTCCCAGTATAAGCTAGAGCTGGTTGTAACGACAATGGCGGCCCCACTGGCAGGCTAACAATAGAATTCCAAAAAAAAATCTCATAAAAATAATACTTACCTAAAGTACAATTATCCAGACTCTACGTGCAATTGTATCCGAGAGAGGTATCCATGCAGTTCTGAATTTCTGTGAAGTCACAAAATTATCCTAAGTTATACCTCCCTACAACCTTGTCCCATATCGCCTTGGTGTCTATACTTGCTCCAAGGCGAGAGGCGAGGAGAAACGATCCGCTCAATTTTCTGTTATTCAGTTAGGTACTTATTGGGTGAACGAGAAAGGTTGAAACATACCGATTCAAACTATAAGTCTCTCTGGGCGGCGGTGTCAAACGATGCCTCAGCATCACGGGTATCTGTGCCCGAATCTCGTTAGCGATATCTGCCCATTGCGACCCTTGCCCGAAGGAAAACGGTTGCGGAGTTTCGGATTTGAATGGTGTGGCAAGAAGAATCATAGATTTAACATGGGCGTCAAGCATGATCTGCAACAGGGGGTGGGTAGGTGAAGAATTGTACGTGAACAGGCGAGGAATTAATGGCTGACCTCATTTTCTTCGCCTGTAAGATACCCTAACTTCAAGCTCCATTCAATGCATGCTTCGCGATCACCAGACGCCGCAGATTGGAGGAAAGAAAGCCACATATCCATGAATTCTTTTGAATAAGTCCTCGTGGCTCCGAAATCAACCAATTCGATCTGGAACTAGATTTAATGCCAAATCCTTTCAATAGAGGGAATGAACAAACGTACCTGGCGAGTTTCTGGATTCCACAGAAAATTGGTCCAATTAGGATCGGTCTGCATAGCCCTGAACTCGAAGAGTTCTTTCAAACATAGTTCGATGATCCGGGCAGAGATCTAGGGGCAGCAAAAAGGAACATGAGAAATATTCGTGGAAACGAGAAGAAAACCTACCTCGTCTCTATCTTTCTGTGTGAGGTTGTTAGCGTCCGCCTCACCCACGCTGACCCCGTTCACTCTCTCCATCACGAGCACAGTCGATGTACTGCCTTCCCATGCCCATGGGACTTTATACCGTGGATCGTTGCCAAGAAATTCGGATGAACCAAATGCCTTCAGGAAAGATGCTTCCCTGACGTAGTCACATTCATCTGCTAGCTCATCCTTCATCACCTGAACTAGTCTTGAGCGAATACCTCGTTTTTCAAGTAAAAAGTTGACATACCTGAATAGTCTTGTCCAAGAAAAGGCCCTTCGGTAGTAGTTTGCCTGCTGTTAGCAAGAGCTTAACATATCCAATATCACTCGCGATCGAATTGACGATATTCGGGAATTGAATTTTTACTGCAACAGGTTCTTCACGTCCTGTAGGAGACACTTCTGGTGCTAAAACAGCAGTATGAACCTGACCGATAGAAGCAGCAGCAAAAGGAATTCTATCGAAGCTCACGAAGAGCGTTGACCAGGAAGAACCAAAAGAATTGGTCAACACTTGCTGAGAAACGTGCAGTTAATGATAGAGGTTGATTGGGAGGAAAATAAAAAACGTACTTCCATCTGCCAATCCGGCATGTAATGCGCGCTATCCTGCACTCTACGGAATATTTTATCGATGTCCGCAGGTAAAACATGGGTATCTGTGAGGTGTCATCCAATGAGTCGTGCAATGAGCCGTAGTAGAATTGAAACTGTGGGCCACGACATACCTTGTATACTCATGAACTGTCCTAGCTTCAAAGCTGCTCCCCGCATCTGTGATAATTTCGTGACCAAACGTTTGACGTTCGCCTCCGTCATCATGACGGATGAAGATTGGTCTTGAGATCCTGATCCTGTCCTACGGAGAATCTCAGAGGCCGCTCCATACCCCAACGACGCAGCTAAGCCTAGACGAGATGCTTAAGAACAAAGGATAAGAAAGTCGAACAATGCCTGCAAACCTCCGTAATGGAAAAATCTACCAATTCTCGATGACGGAACTGTCGAAGATTGCAAGTTTCGCGAGACAGTCGTTGGAACTATTCGTTCGGATATCGGTGTTGGTGTCATTGGAGAGTCCTGAAAATACAGTGAAGGTGTCAATTAATGCACGTTACGATTAAGTGTTGGATTAGAGCGTACAGTCTCTGTATCCACAACTTGAATGATTGGCGAGTCATTTATGTCCTGTACTAACGGTTGAACTTCCTTTGCCAATTCTTCAACCTCATTAGGACCAGGTTCCTCTTTCCTTCCAGCTTCAAACCCATGTTCAAAATTTCCTTCGGCAACACGTGTAGGATCGACGACCAGGATCGGAACAAACTCGGGTGTGTCCTCTGTGCGTCGACGTTTTCGGGAGTTTAGAGGTGCAGAGGTAGACCTGGGAACTATTTGTGCTGCTCGATATCGCGCAGCATGAGATAAAATTTCGGCTGTAGAGTGTAAGACACAAAGCCAGTTGTAGGCTGGTCCAGGTGGCATCAAGGCCGAGTCCAAGTTCCGTTTGAAGTCCGACCAACACACACCGCTAAAAAATTTGATGGATATATCTAACAATAAACAACATGTAGGCTATCTCAGACGAGCATCCACACATATTTCAACTCTTCTCTCGCACAATCCATGGAACACCTCAGCGTGTTGCCCAAGAAACGGCCAATCCATTGCCAAGATTTTAATGCGTCGGAGCCTGTGGAAAGATGGGCCAGTCAAGATCGAGTCAATGACTTTCCATCGATCCTTCACGTCTTCTTCATAGCTATCGAACATGGATACACCGGCATTCTTGACACTGAATGTGATATATTCAAGCGGACTCGATTGCGCTAGCGAGAGTTGGCGAAGAAGGCGTGGAACAGCTCCTTGAGGACCTGAGGCCGTTACTTGAAGACAAAGGGAGCGTAGCCTCTGGAGGGAGTTAAAATCTACCGTGACAGTATCTGGTGATAAATACGTTAATTTATCATATTGAGGGAAGGCCAGAGAAATCTCAAGCAACCTTCATGTTCGTTGTCCATTATCCATGTGATGTGCTCTAGAGTTTCAGCCGACCGTTCCATAAAGTTGTGGATTAGGCTATCAAGACCATTGTCAGGACGATCGCCAGTAGCAACTACGAGGTGCTTCAAGAACAGGTTGGATGTCGGGAATTCAACTTGTGAAGCTGGGAAGGCGAAGGTAGAGTCCCATATCTCGAGGACCTGAATTTGAGTAAGATCCAAGAGCAGGTACTGCGGAAATCCTGAAATGCCAGCAATAGAAAAGGCAGTAAGGTCGGGCTTGCGCATAATATTTGCGATGGCTTGTTGCAGCGACTCGGGAAACTCGTCAGCCCAGTCAAGTTTATTCTGGTGTTTTGCGATGAAACGAAAACCACGGATGTTGGGCAGGCTAGATAGGATTGACACGTAGCAACTCTCCATCTGCGATACCAATAAAAGTCGATTCTCCGCCCTCCTAGCATCGTGCGTCCTTGAATATATATTGGCTTTTTTATCGGGCGGTATTCTGCAATCTCCTAGTCGTATCTCCTTGACGTGTCCCCCAAGGTCGGGATGCCTTTTGAGTAAATTGTCCAAGAGCTCAGAGCGTTGTTGTTGTTTGAAAGGGTCGGTGCATGATTGTAGGTCGACTACCTTGAAAATGTGCGGTCGAGAGATTCTTCGGGTGAAGCGTGAGACCAAGGATAATGCAGCAAGCATGTCCATATCTCTGCGTCTAGCGAATACATCGATAATGAGCTCGATGATGTCCAGATAGAATGGTAGACCCATGAGTGGGATATGGGGCTCGCCAGTCACTATTCAGCGATGAATTCGAAGTGAAGTATATTAAATAGGTTACCAACGGCCTAACAACCTTGTTCTCAACTTGTTCAACACATTCCTGATGTTGCTACTTTGTTATTGCCACTGGGGTCCCAGTGACATGGAAACGTTTAGGCGCTAAGGTTCAAGTTGAGACTTTGGTCTTATTTCAAATTTGCTGGGCAACACCCAGAAGGCTGGTGCCTAAATATTATAGCCATGGTAAGTAGCCACCAGCAACCATAGAATCGCTGCCAGGCATTAGCGTCGTAAACAAGGTAACTTACGACCTTGTAACATTACCGATTTGGCCCGTTGTACCTAACAATTAAATTTAGAGTCCGCTTGCAAGCCGAGAGCAGTAGAACTGCAAATTCCGACTCCGCCACTAAGTGTGTATTTTTAGCGTTTAGGGCTATTGATATGAAAACGGATAGCAAGCCATGGAATTGTGGCAGAACATATTCAAATCCTACATATGAATTTTGAAGGTGACAAATGTATTTAAACTACTGTTTTATACTTGTATTTTTTTCTCGTGCCTAGAACATGAATTAAACAACGTAGAAAGACGTAAAGGCTTGACCCTAGGCAGGTGCCAACCCCGGTCATGCCAACTCTGAATGAAACAACTAAGTACTAAGCGCCGCTTGGATGGTACGCCAGTGTTGCATAGATTTGATAAGAGTGAGCAAAATTTGCTTGGCGACGGAATGATCAGCGAAGCTTAAATCTTTTACTACACATCTCTCCCCAACACCGAAAGAATCTGTGCGAGGCGACAATGAAGGCCTCCTTCCCAAGGCCAAATCTGGCATCGGGAGGTGATGATTAGGCAGATATAAGTCATCCGATTCATCGGACGGTGACGACAGCTAGGGAGTGAGATTTCCCGTGGGTGTATAAACCGGCCGTTTTTGTCAGGCTATGAAGCATGGTTAAACAATTAGTATAAAATCAACTAAAATCATGGCGTACATCCTAATCTACTACCATACGACCATTCTGTATCAGTTTGTGAAGCTAGTATCGATGTCGTAAATGACCCGTCCCAATCTAGCTAAGGCAGATTTCCCAGGCCTATTACCTAAAACGGATGAGCACGGGTCTAATTTGGAGTGGGTCCATACTATTACTACTAGTATCAACACCTTTGGTCTTCTCGGATATCACTCCTCGTGAGAGGTAACCATGCAGATAATATTATATCCGCCCGCTCGGACATGCGCTGAACAATCATATTAGGAATATGCAAACCTCATGCGTCATAGTTGAAAGATTCTGTTGTGGCATTTATCTAGCCCCCAAATCCCAGACACGGATGCGACGGGATACGACCCAGCTAAGAGTACAACAAGTTCTCCATGTGGATGGCCACTCAGAAAATATATAAAGGAAATCGCACCTCTTGCTGAAGTTCATTGAGCACATTCGCATTGCAATTATGGTGCCTGCAACTTTGTTGAGCACCTTTCTCTTCGCTTTGGCCGTTGCTGCTAACCCGATCGTCGCTGCCAACGTCATTGTGAAAAAGTCGTTACAGCTACATGCAAAACCCTAGGTACCTTCTCGAATCTCCACTCGTGCGCCTTTGTTTGTATAAACAACCTCTTTTGGTAGCACGAGGTCCTGTGCTTCGCGACGATGTCCTCTTTTGGCACACATGTCGGTTACATGTGGAGCTACTACTCCACCTATAATGGAGGGTTACATAGTTAGAGAGCTTGGAGCGGTTGAAGGGTTCTAGTGCCATGACCCCACAGCTTGCGTCATTACTTAACCAAAAGTGGTTGTTTATACAAACAAAGGCGCACGAGTGGAGATTCGAGAAGGTACCTAGGGTTTTTCATGTAGCTGTAATTACATTGCCCATTTCCAAACGCGTCAACACTACTCGCCTCCTCAACGTCCTCCAACGCGATCAGAATCGGGCAAAGGCTCTCAAGGGCACTGGTCAAGCGGAGACTACCGGAATCTCTCTCCACAACGATGCCGTGATTAACTCACAAGCCGACAACCAAGCTACAGCATACATTGCTTCCATCGGTGTAGGTAGCCCAGCTACGACCTGTAAGTGATTGCAGCAGTTGGTAACCGATTCAAAATTTGCTAACAGTTTCCCATCTTCACAGACGACCTTGTCGTTGACACTGGGAGGTGAGTTACGGGTTGGATGTGTCTTCGCTATCCACGGCTCAAATTATTTCATAGTTCAAATACCTGGATTGGAGCTGGTAAAGGCTATGTACGGACAAGCACGAGCTCCCAGACATCTGACTCTGTGGTGAGTGCGCCCGGAATTTTCTCAGCGTGTCTCCTGTGTTAAATAATTGGACCAATAGGCTGTCAGATATGGCACAGGTTCCTTCTCCGGCAAGTCCTTGTTGAGCTCCCTAATCAGACATGAATTAATTGAGTGTTGAAAACACAGGCACCGAGTTCATTGATCGAGTTACCATCGCTCCAGGCCTTGTCATCCCTGACCAATCGATTGGTGTTGCTTCGACAGTAAGTTAGTTACCTATACTACTTTCTCTTAATAATTGTTTTCTTATACCATCTCCAGTCATCCGATTTCCAAGGTGTTGATGGTATCCTGGGGTAAGTTACGTTGTGTTTCTCAAAGCATCGATGCCAACGTTTTGTTAGAATTGGCCCAGTCGGTCTCACTCTCAGTCAGTTATTCTTTCATTAAAACTTCGCTCTCGTACTTGTCTTACTCTATGTAGAATCTTTGTCTCCTGATACAGGGTCTACCATCCCGACTGTCACTGACAAACTTTTCTCCGCGGGTGTGATTACTGCTCATGAAATTGGTGTCTCTTTCAAACCTATCACCAGCTCCACTGGTGAACAATTGAATGGGGAAATTTCCTGGGGTTTGTTCAATTTTCATTTAAAACTTGAAGTCGAATTCTAAATTTCCCACAGGTGGAATCGATAGCTCCAAATTCACTGGCTCAATCACATTCGCGTACGCATTGGGTAACCTCTTTTACTTATCTTTAGATTTACTTTTAAATCTCATAGCCCCATCACGGCCGCCACACTTGCAAAGAAGTACTGGGGTATCGACCAGTCCATCCTCTACGGCACAACCACCATCTTGTCCTCTAATCCTGGTATTGTTGACACAGGTGCGTCTAGCTGGAATTGACATAAGGCGTTATCCTGATTGATAATAACATTGTAGGGACCACGCTCACTCTTATTGCCACTGATGCCTTCAACCGTTACCAAGCTGCCACCGGCGCCGTTATAGATCGCGCCACTGGTTTGCTCCGTATCACTTCTGCTCAATTTGCGAGCCTGAAGAATTTGTCCTTCATCATCAATGGCGTATGTATTTTTGTTACATTTTTTTGCGGATCACTCATACATCTGTTATTTTTGGCCAGGTTTCATTCCAATTGACGCCCAACGCTCAAATATGGCCTCGTAGCCTTAACACTGCCATTGGTGGTGCAGCCAGTAACATTTACTTGATTATTGGCGACATCGGCGCCAACAGTGGATCTGGACTCGACTTTGTCAATGGCCAGACGTTCCTCGAGCGATTCTACTCTGTATACGACGCTGCCAACAAGCGGGTTGGATTGGCTACTACACCCTTCACCACCGCCACCACAAATTGAGGATACCCGACAGATGTTGGGATTCGACCGATGAGAATATCTAGTTATGGAAAGAACGAAACACTTTTTTGTTTTATCTAATGTATTATTTTAAGCCTTACTTTATCAAGTCTGAAAGTCTTTGAATCGAAAGTGTGGTCCTGAATTGTTAAGCTGAGAACGATCACATGTGTTTTTCATATGGTACAGTAGGAGTTCTCATACTGCATAGCCTCGGGACCGGCCATTGGGTTATGCATTAATAGATTTATGCAGGACGAAAAGTGTCACACATTGTGACATATGTGACCCTCTGACCAATTGGGCGACAGTGTTACTCTATCTAGGAACATGTTTTCGTAAAATACTGGGTCAACAAATATTTGAGTAGAGCTACATGCAACAACTCTGTACTTGCGTAATTGACAAGGCAATTCTAGGGAGAAGCTCTCACCTCCATACCTTGCACAAAAATTTTCGAGCCTTTCACAGAGCTTCATGACTTTACTAGTGTTCACGTCGCATGGGCAAGTCATTGATATTGATAGTACGAACTTCACCACAGGCAACTATGCGTTATAGCACTCTTTGTAACAGGGGCTTAGGCTTTTGTATGTAAGGTTTTGGTTTTGCGCGAGGTTTACAGGTGGGTTCAGGACCAGCAGGCATTTTCAGTATCATACTATCAATGATGTTTGCTCGACTCCTTACGAGGAAAATTCTGTCATTCCACCCTAAGTACTATACCCTGTTAATATAAGCACTATTCTAAAATTGCAAGCAGTTGGTGGCGTTCCGAACCCTATGTCGTCGCCATTCATCAGTACAAATAAAATTCCCACCTACTCCGATAATGTATATTGGGGTCCCCGGGCCTATGCATTATGCACCCCATTTCCCTGCGTCCCATGGTGGTTCCGACGCCAGACCTATGCATTAATAGATTTATGCATCATGGCGTTATGCATTATGAAAACTCAATGAAAACATCTAGTCAGTACTTTCAAGTGTCAAAAACGCTGATGCATCTTGACGATCTTGAATCATTCTCCTACGCGGTTACCAATACTATGGTCTCAATCAACCTATTACAGTTGAGATGGCCCGGGACATGGGATCAAAATGACGCATCCATTGCTGCCGCTCATAAGGCAGCCATAGGCAGCCATGCTGGTTTACCTAAGGAGATAATATTACGCCTTACCTTTGGATCCATTTTCCAGAATCTCCTCGCGAACTTGTGCACATTTCACTGGCCCCATGTGCTTTTCAAGATGCGGATGATAATATCCTTCTGGAGCTTATTGAACCTGCCAAGGTCTATTATGCGAAGTCTTAGGATTTATCGATCGGGCAATCGTGGCTTTAGAGTCGGAGAATGCTCAGCGTAATACACCAACACCAACTACCACTCCTACCAACCATCAGGCTCTCTGGCTACGCCACCCTTTCCCATACGCATTTGGGCTCCGCTTCGAAGAGACCAGCGGATGAGCCGGACATGGTCAATGACAGTCCGAGATCAAAGAAACAGAAACAGAGCGTGGTTAATCGCCTCAATTTAGGTACACATGCTTCCTCTCTCACACTGTCTGGTGCGGAACGGTGGCAAGGTTTATACCCAGATATCCTTCATATCTCCATATTTGAGTTTCATGTACCCCATTGTAATATTGGCTGGGGCAAGTCACACTTTTACATTGTTATTGAAGGGCTGGCATTGGCATTCGGATTAGGAGGTTGTGGTAGAACGCGGTTGAAGCCGGAAAACAGAAGGTCCTATATAGCTTTTATTTTGTTCACGACTGTCGGACTACGCTTATATCCGTTTCGAAAATTCACCCAAGCGGTCCGATGACAGCTCCACAAGTGCTTGACGGTATACTAAGAATGGGCAGTTACTTGATTCGCCTCAAGGCTCAGATGGGCAAGTGATTCTGTACCTGTTATTTAACGACCGGATCCTTGCAACACCCCCCACCCGACCAACCTTTGATAAGGACAGATTTTGCTAGTCAGCTACTTGTCGTTCGGGACTAAAACGACTCAATTTCCTAGACTCCACATTGACCCGAGACACGAATGTAATCGAATGCTGATAGATATCATCCTTCACACAAATACGAGCGTGGTCACTCTGAACTATGTACCAAGAATCGTTTTTGCAGGGATTGACGATCTTGAGCTGGAGTCGTGTATAGATTCAGGGCACCCAGATAGTACCGATGCGCATATGATCTCGAATATTCCGCCTGCGCTGTAGAACAAACGCACTCTCATTATGTAGGAAAAAGGCAACAATTGTGATTCTTACGAGCTGATCCTCGCGTCTATCCAGAAATTTATCCAACAATTCCCGTCTGGATTGGAGTTCACGAGCGTCAACTTCAATGCCATTTAGCAGGTCACGGGCATGGAATTCGAGAACGTCAAGTTCACGACCTTCGAAAGGATTGATGGCATCAAACAGCTAGACACAAAAGTTTTGGCTGATGGTTGAGATTTTTAATGATTGAGAAATGCTTACTACAGGCCTAGCAGATACCATAAAGTTTCCGGTCACCATAAGGCTCAAGAGAGTAAAAATCGCTGAAAGTCGCATGAAGAACGTGGTTTAGTTGAATGGGTCGATATAATAGAGTTCAGGACCAGCCTGAAGTCTGAGAAATCCATGAGCAGATGACGGGCAGACATAGCAGAACTATAGAGCAGACCTTAGTAGTGGGCAATGACTCGAAACTGCAGTGTGACACAGTGACGATATCAGTGTGACATTTTCTGGATTCGCACCGCTCCGCCTGTCATTGTGTCATTCAAGGCCCCAATCTATATCCATCCCACCGTTCTCAGTTTTATACTAACATTAACCCCTTGCAAGTATGCCTTGAGGCTTGGATCTGACGAGAAACCTTGACTAAAGATTGACTAAAGAATGTGTTTCTAGAAACAAAATGGGGGAGTTATTCATTTGTCTATTTTTTTTTCTGTCAAGACATCAGACTATTTTCTTGAAACCCGGATGTTCCATTGATATTCTATTTCCAAACATTTCCACGACACAAATTCTGCCAAAGGCCCGATTGATTGTATGCAACGGGTGCATATACCTGTCATTCAGTGTCATACCAGTGGACCGTACATTAGTACATTTGACAGAAGATAAAGATTTACGTTATGAACTTCGTCAGATCCTTCCTTTCATTCCATGGAATGTCTCCATGACTCTTCAAAACACAAGGTGTTTCGGAATTGGTGGGATGATCGAGGTATATTTGCCTGCTTTACAATAGGTTGCTGGCTTCGTGAAGAATGGTCCGATGGACCTGCCATCAGTAGACAAGAATAATATACCCCCCAAGTTGTTCATTGCTTTACATGAAGCTTTAAAGAGTCATCGCCTTGTGGGTTATTTTGCATATTCCATCTCGCATTAAATTGTCGTGAAAACTTATCATATCATTCACATCGCGAACATCATACTTATTTTATCTCCCAGCCTGACTTTACTCATAAGATTGACTTTCAACTTATTGTAACTACGGTATTGTGGACTAGAACGCATCCGACTCCGCTCCTTAAGGATCATCTACTATCACTTCAGTTTCCTGACTTCGGCATCGTTTCCCAAACCCTATAGTCTAAAACTGTTTACCCGAGGTAGCGGGGTGGGAAGCATATACTATGATAATTGATAATATGATACAGCCACTGGGCGCTACTGTAAGGATCACATGATTTGCCGAGCGCTTCTTCAATTTGAGTTAGAGTTTCGAAGCCGAAGAGTTAGCGAACGCAGCAATTTACGAGGATGTCAAGAGGATGCTCCAAACTGAGCTTATAAACAACGACTCAATGACTCAATACATGGTTGCTCCGTATACTAAGAATTTTCTCATCCCAGGCTCGTACTTTGACTAGCACGAATCAACAAAAAATGGAATACCAAGTGTTCTTGTCCGCGGTGTGTCTTTTTCTGATAGAAATATATCCATCACACAAATGGTTCTATCGTCGAGTTCCTGGCGGCTCTATTATTTACCGTTACTCATGGTGTATGTTTGGAATATCTATCTGCATTACATAACCCTCCTGGCTGGAGATAGTCTTTTGCCACTGAGAGACCTCACGAGTACGGTGACTCGGACGAGATGATTCTTGAAAATTGTTCAAGTTGACGTGAGAGTACATGACATGAATATCTTCGGCGTTGATTTTGATCTATCTGTTAGACTGTATATATTAACCCCTTGATATGCAGTGGATATTGTATTGTTCCGGATTCGAAGCATGAAGGTCAGCTGCGTAACTGTGGTAAAATATAGGTAAGTAACTTCTGTCTGGCAGTGTCATACAGTTCTGATTGGAACCTAGAAAGCGGCCTTCTCATGAAGTCCTATGACCATGGATTACTAAACCGACTTTCGTTTTTAGCAGCTGTAACTTATCGTCGCTTGATTCGGTTGTAATCCCGAAGACATAATCAATCTTTTTAGCTGGTAAAAGCCTGAAACCTGGACCGATCGTCTACTCTTCACGTTTAAAAAGTGGAACACTCCAGTCCACTTGTAAATTTCCAGTGGGTAAGTTAGTAATACATTATTCGATATCCGCCAATCACGCTGTAGCCCTAACCGTGAACCTCAAGTTTATCTTTGATGTATAAATTGACAAACCCCGACAAAGTTGTGTGGTTTGGCCTGTCAAAATGCCAATCGCTGATAACTATCAGAGACCCAACAAAACCCGGCGAAAGAGTAACTCCGAATCTCCAACCTGACAATTTCCAGCTTATAATAGATGCGCGTCTAGATTTATTCCTGCCTCAATGATATGTTTTTTCTCAGGGTCACGTTAAGGAAAAAACTACTTTGTAAATCATTGACCAAACGAAGTTTGGGGTAACCGGAAAGGACTTAAATAGAGGGTGTAGGAGACCATGAAGATACCAAGTTCCAACCCAATATTCATACTACAACATGTCCAACGACGATAACTATCCTATCCCCTTCGCCATTCAAGAAGAGATTCTCACTCATCATGCACGTTCTTTGATCGAACGTCATATTTCTCGGCTTGAATCTGCCCAGAAACTATCTGGCTCGGGAAAGAACGACGCTGCCGCGGCCAAACTCAAGGTCCCCGTTGGTATCTTGGGCGCTGGTCTGAGCGGTCTTTACACCGCTCTCATACTTCAGTCTATTGGCATCGCATGCGACGTTTTCGATAGCTCTAAAGAGGTTGGGGGTCGTATCAATACCCACAAATTCCCTGACAAAGCGGAAAAGCCATCCGACCCCCCTCATGCCGATCACGACGCTGGTGACTATGATTACTATGTCAGTGATATTCTTAGTTTTTATCGGCCTTTTGTTGACTATACAAACCCTCTAGGATGTTGGAGCTAGCTGTTTCCCGCTTCCCAAGAAAACCGATGGGGCCTACAATTCTGGTGTTACAGCGCGTCTCGCCCATCTAATTAGTTATCTCAGCCTGGACGGCGACGACGGGAAACTTCTACCGTATTACCCCTTTTCGAAAGGGAATCCCGCCGTCGAATACTTCAATGGAGTTAGCGGCTACGTCGACAGCACCGGCAAATCCAGGCCCACTTACCAAGAGCCCACTAGTGGTGTAAGCGCCAAGTTTATAGAAGTCGGTGTGCCTGCTCTTGTCGATGACGTTATCGCCCCGTTTGCCCGTATGCTTGTCAACGACATTGTGAAGGGAGGAGATACCCGAAGTGACGACGGCTGGAGGTACATGATGTACAATGATGCCTACTCCGTTCGGGGCTACATGGCTACCAAATATCTTCCGAATAGCAACTTTGGGTTGCCCCCTGCTCATATTCCAATGTCTGTTGTGAATTGGTGCGAAACTCATGATGAAGGAACAGGTCATTACGACAGAGCACTCAGCGAGCGTGTTTTGGAATCCATCATATCTCGTCCATCCAGTGAGGACGTGGACTGGATGTGCCTCGGGTAAGTTAGATTATTTGAAGGATCTAAAATACTTATAATATCTTCATCGTATAGGGGTGGCATGCATATATTACCGGACGCGATGAAAAAACAGTTAGATAGCAACAAGAAGACAAAAGTCAACTTCAAGATGGGAAGTCCAATCACCAAAGTCGGCTTGACGAACAAAGATGCTCCTCTGGCCGTGGAAAGGGGCAGCACTGTCAACAATTACAGTCATGTCATCTCGACGCTCCCTTTACCTATCCTTCGCACAATTGACTTGACTGACAGTAAACTCAGCATCGATCAGAACAAGGCGCTTCGAGAATTAGCATATTCTCCTGCAGTCAAGATTGCCATACGTTTTGACGAAGCCTGGTGGACTCTTAAAGAGAATTTAAATATTGTTGGGGGACAATCGTTCACGGACCTTCCACTTCGCAATATTATATATCCGTCCTACGGCGTCGATGACTCCAGACCATCCGAAACCCTCGTTGCCTCCTATTGTTGGACGAGCGACGCTGAGCGGCTTGGCGCACTCATCAATACTAATCAGAAGACTTGGGACGATCAACTTCGAGAGGTCGTCTTAAGAGATCTGGCTCTCATGCACGGCATTGAGTACAAGTTTTTGAAAGAACATTACGTCGACATGCATGCCTTCGACTGGGGCCACAATCCAGAGTCCATGGGTGAGTAACTCCATCTCATTCAACAAACTTTTTTTGGCCTCAGATATTCAATAAGGTGGTTTCCCGTTGTTTGGCCCGGGAGAATTTGAGACTTTGTACACCTCCATGACAGTTCCTGCCGCAGACGGCAGACTCTTCTTCGCTGGAGATGCTATAAGTGTTCGTCACTCGTATGTCACATTCCATGTTATATCACCTCTTACCGAAGGGCTTATATATATCCCGACTTGAACGTAGGTCGATGGTCGGTGCACTCGACAGCGCTTGGGCAGCTGTTCACAGCTTGTTGATTTACGCCGGGACAAAGGAACAACTCAAGGACTTCTACGATAAGTGGGGGAAGAACGGAGAGTGGTTCCAGGGGGTTTCTGCTGGGAAAGACGAATCCAAGATAGTCAACTTGCATAAGAGGCATCTTGAATTGGCTGGTCTCTAAATCAAATGACAATAGGCGGCTTACACGCGCGCGCGAAGGATAGTAAATTGTAACATCACCCTTGATTTCTTTCTATGCCTCTTTTCCCTGACTGAATATCTCGATATCGAATCTGTTGTCTGCTCCAGAATCCATAGTTTTGATGCGTTGTTTTCGTGTAACAAAGTGTTTTGAAATCCAAGTTGTGCTTTCCAGTATAATAACTAGTTGAGTGGCCATTGCCTTCAGCACAGCAGATCCGACTCGGAGTGCTGTCAGATCAAGTGTCGAACAGATATCTTACGAATCTTACAGGGTCTTGCAATATGGTTTGCACAAAAAAATTGTAGCGAAGCGTTATGATGTGACCGCTTGTCAATCAGAATGAGGGATAGATGGTCGGGTCTTGACTTTCAAGTAGCTTCACTGTATTACTACAGGGATGTGTGGAAATGTGGCTGTCAGTCACATCAAACACTGCGGTGAATTTTTTGTGCAAACCATACAGGCTTGGCCTGGAAGCCCAAAGCCGGCCCCGTCCTTGTTGAAAATTCCAACGATTCAAAAACAGAAAAACATTAGACAAGAAAAAAACAATGGTTATTGAAATGTTGAAGTGAATACAACACTTCCGAAAAATATTTATAGTTTCCTACCCACAAGCACCCATGCAAATAACTATTTATCGTTATCCCACCAATGCAAAGATAATCCTCCTCAACCACACTTAGCCGCGGTAAGCGCTAATATCAAGCGCCAGAACGGGTACCCAGACGTCGTCATAATAGTTCGCAGAAATGAGACGCAAATGATGGTAATCTACCTTCATAATGTCCCAATGTTTTGCAGACCCGGTCAGCTCCTGATTTTGGCCGAATGGCTGTCATGAGATGATCGAGATTTCGCTTGTGAGCAAGACCCAAAAAAGGAATGAGAAAACTTACGAGAGGATACCCCCGTTGCGTGTTGATGATAAATTCAGCAATACGCGTAGCTATGAGAACAGCGAACTCTCCCCGTCGTAGAAGAATACTATCTTTATGGTAAGATTCAAAGCCTTCAGGTAGAACATAAATACCAGGCCACTGGAGGTACAGCTCCGTTAGCGCTCTGAAAATAGTAGACAAAAAGACATACATCAATCTGTGATTTCGTTGACCTCCATCCAAATTGCTTGAAAACTTCGTCGTCCTCCCCATCAATGATCACTCGTTCTTCAGCAAGGTCCAGTAAATAAGGTCCAGGCATGCCATCAACGCTAAAGCTGATACAATATGTGCCCTTGCCCGACCATTTAGAACAACGTGGGAGATACATTACAGAGTGCTGATGAGTGGCAGCGTCTTGGAAGCATTCGGCTAAAGGAGAAGATGATACGAACGGCATTATAGGAATTAAGGTATGCATGGCTCCCGGTTGGAGAGTGGACCCATAATGATTGGAACCTTTGATAGATCTCCTTTGTGGAGTCATAAGGGAAAATCGGGGATGGCGACGAGGTATAACTTCAAGTCCTTGCGCTTTTCTGGCCTTCCATTTATTGAGGGATTTGGAGTGGGCGAAGCGGCCTCGCAGATGTTTGAGGGGAGGAAGCCCGTCAGGAACTTTGGTATCGCCCGGTGACTGAAATTGTCTAGAGTTAGAGGGCAAGGGGACAGCGTTTCCCAGATCAAAAATTGTGGCAGGCTCATAGGGTCTTGTGGAGGCGCTCTGCATGAATTGTGGTTGAGGCGGAGGACCATTCGCTGGGGGACTTGGTGGGGGATAGACATTTCTTTGAGGTTGATTAGTGACGTCACACCCGAGCCGATTGACATAATGAGATGCATGTCGTGGTTGCAGTGGGCCTGTGGAGGCGCTCTGCGCGAATTGTGGTTGACCGTAGTTCGCCAGGGGACCTGATGGGGGATAGACATTTCTCTGAGGTTGAATAGTGCCGTCAGACCCGAGCCGAGCGTCGACATAATTAGATGCATATCGTGGTTGCGGTTGAGCTCTGATTGGGTAAGGTCGTGATAAAGATAGGACGGGTTGCGGAGCAGCATGATCGTTAACTGGTGCTTGTTGCACCACTGTGGGATCCTGCAGTTGTGGCATCTGCAATCCAGCATTCATGTTTGGAACAGAGTAGATTCCCCCGCTATGACCTGTTCCGTAACTGTGTAGATCCTCTTGAAGACCAAAGTATAAGGAACAGTCCTTGGGAAGAGAATCCTGGAAACGTGGGTCTAGCTGGGATATGTAGCGGTAGCTCATCTTCGTGATACTAGTGTAAAAATGTTCGCAGGAGGTGTAGACAGTAAACAGAATCGCGCTTTGGGATGGGGCTATGTTCCATTCCATCCTTCTGCCTTAAGTAGAAAGCCGCGATGTGGCATTCACCAACAAATCGAAGAATGCTTTCTCCTGCTCCACACATGCCTGGATGAAAGCAGAAGTTTACCACAAGTGGTCTTGCCTCGAGCCAATGTGGCCGCCGAGCACTTTAAGTTTGGCTCACGATTTTGTGACCTCAGAAATTGATCCAGGCCCATGATAGGTTCGCTATCCTCATACGTTACAATGACAGTAAAGGAGCTACTCGAGCTGGAGATAAAAGGTCAAGAGGCCCGAAGCTCCTGATGTTTCAAGTTGGTGTCCAGAAAATCGCTGGCCGCAATTTTGGACAGAGCTTATCACGTGATGTCCTCAAATGGTAGATTTCTTCCACGGCCACATCAGGTACCTTGGTTGGTCGACAATGGACATTGTATGTTTGAATGATGGATGAACGTTATCGGAACTAAAGCCTGAACATGAAAAGGCCGAAGCAACAACCTTAGCATGCCAACGCAATGTGATAAGTAACCCGAAGGTGGTGAGCTACGAATTGTCGATTCAGTGCCAGAACTTTTTACTTAAAGTAGTAGGGCCAAGGACCATCGTCGCGGAGTCACTTTCCGAGGAAGATGACATCTGACAATCCAGTGTCAGTCTCGACGACAGTCAGTGGGAACTAGGGCAATGAGTATACTGGTTTGAAATGCTTCTCATGTTCGTCCTCCAGACCGCCCTGAATTCGCCTTCTTCTGTGTATAATCTGATGATCTATATTCTCGGGCTGTTAAATTTTCGAAACAGCATCTACATATATTCTGACTAAATATCAATGTTCTGAACCTCTATCTCAAAAACCAACAAACTACATAATGCCAGAAAGTTTTCAAAAACGCAGGTCGTCGTGAAATATCATAAACTCTAGAAGAAGCATACAACAATACATATATACATACGGGATCCTAAGCATGTACACATCGTCATAGTCATAGCCCATTTATACACCATGCATAGGGAACGATCATTCATTGCCTGCTGTATGATGTTTTCAACGTATAAATTATATTTTTCGCCCAAATCCCACCCCCAAACTATACAAACAAAGCAAAAGCACAGACACGAAAAACACTTGGTGCCAACGGTTCAAAACTCACAAGCCCAAGGCTGTGAGTTCCTTACGGATCTCAACTTCACCTTCTATCTTCCTAAGCTGGGTCGCCTCCAGGCGCTCGCCACGTTTGGCTTTATCTTTGAGCTCCTCGATAGCTTTAAGCTGTTCGAAATAGAAGACAGGACGATCAGAAGTGAGATGGAACAAGTAAAATGGAAAATATACTGACCTTCTTGTTCAGATTCCTCGCCTTTTTGGCAACGGGGTCCAGTGTATTATCCGCTCCAGGAGTTGTTGGCATGTCCGGCTCAGCAGTAACAGGGCTAGGTGGAAGCTCCAAAGGTGGTGTTCCTCCACCCACTTCATTCGATTGTGGCTGCTGTCGCTTCCCCTTATTACCTTGTCCTCGGTGATCACCTCGATCTTGTCTGGACCCTTGGCCGTTGTTCCTCTGACCTTGGCTTTGCGTGAGTTCGCTTCCGCTCCCATTGGCCGGAACATCCAGCGATTGTCGGCCGTAGCCACTACCGTCTTCACCTCGCCCATCACCACCACCCTCCTTCTTCCCTTTCTTCTTCTTGTTCTGACCTTGTGCCGGACCCGAGCCATTAGGAGGAGCGCCGGGTACATGTCTTCTTCCCCCGTTCTGGCCATGGTAATGTCCATTGCCGGTTGCTTGCCCTCCATTCTGGTGCTGCTGGCCATACCCAGGGGCTCCAGGCACGGGGCTTCTATCGTATCTGGGCGGGGTTGAACTCCCGCTTCCCGGACCACCTTCATCTTCTCTCTTGAAAAATGCAGGCGTAGCTAAACCTCTCGCACCAGGGGGCCGATACGCCCCAGCCGGCTTCGTAGCAACAGGCTTCTGCACAGCTTGCAACAGGGTTACACTCAAACTAGGAGGTGGCGCCGGTGGGATCCCTTGTCCAAATTGTGGTACATTTTCTACAGGCGTAGGCCTCCAAGATACTTGATACAGCTCATCGGTAAGTTGAACATGCATCAATGGGCCAGAGCAATGCCAGATTTTGATCCCGTTGTCGACACGAAGGCGTGGGGAAAGGGTGGCAGTAAGGAGGAAACGACCGTCTGGAGACCACTCGCAGTAGGACGTGTTTGGAGCGTCGATGGTGCTGACTTTGGTGAGAGTGCGTCGGTCAAAGATTTCGATTTTCCCGGCAAGATTACCGAAACCTGCGAGGGCGATGATTCGGCCTTGAGGATTGAACGAGATGAAATTGTGTGGGGAAGCACCGAAATCGTGCAGAGCGCGAACACGTTGGTCGAATAATACCGTTTTAGCAGGCATATCTATATATAGGGCGGAAAAAATCAGCTTTGGAAATAGAACCAATCAAATCATAGGAACTCACACCCATAGACAACACCAAACTCTTTTGAGTTGGGGCTCCATGCGAAATCATGTATCGGACCTTCCTTATCAAGAGTAACCCTGCAATCAAAGTTGCCAGCGGCGCTCAGAAGATACATCCCAGTCTCGCCATAATAACTCTTGTTCGAGTTGTCGACTTCAGTCTGGGTTAAGAGAAGCACTTGGGTGCCCAATGTGTTCCACTTTATTTGTGACCGATCTGCCTTGAAAAACGACTTTTGGCAGGTAGGAGGGCTATTGAGCGTGCTCAAACCATATATCTTGATGCTAGCTGGTGCACCCTATAAAGTGGTGAGAGATTGTTCTAGGCATAGTATCGAAAAATTGTTTACCTTCTTTTCGGCCACGAATACCGCAACAGACGGATTCAAGCCTGGGCTGAGCGAGACAGAGGTAGCTCCTTCAACCTTGAGTTTATCGACAATTCCTTTCGACCATTCAGCTGGGCGGAAGACCTGTATATCTGACGAGACGAGGCGTATAGCATGTGACTCAGAGATGGTGTACTGCAGATCCCAGGATTCTTGGGATTTCTGAGTGAAAGCAATCAATTCTTCGCCTGTGGATACAGAGAAGACTCGAAGATTTTTGTGTTGAGAGCCATCGTCCAGTTTCACTGGGTTAAAAAAAATTGACGATCACTCTCATGTATATATAATGAAAGATGGGTTCAACGCACAAGGTCGTTCCCAAGTCGAGAGGTAAGTGCCACGAGGTGAGAACTTTAGGTCGACAATGTTAGGAAGGGCAAGTTCTTGTAAAAGTTGAGCACCCTCTGCCTGGAATATGCGAACCCTGAAAAGACGGAGATGAATGGTCAGCGTACATATCCAGTATAGACATTATCATTGCAGTTGACACGAGGATGCAGACACTCACACTGTGGGCAATGCGTAGGCATAGAGTCGTCCGTCGGCGCTGTAGTTCTGTATTCGAGCTGGGGCGTCAGGTACCTCAAATCCGGATACTGCAGTATAATCTGGTGTCCCATTGACAAGACCAAGAGCTTTTTGGGCACGGACTGAAAGAAACGTCAATTGAAGGTTCTTCCTGCAATTTGGTGATAACACATCATGTAAGTAGCACGATCCGCCCATCCAACGCTGAATGACTCGAACGTATTCGATGCCAATCGTTCTGCACGTGGTCTTAAAAACAATGATCGCCACTCACATGCATACTGTTGGGAAATGTGGGACGCCATGTTGAATATACAGGAGGACTTGACTCTTGGACCGACAGAAGCAAGTTAATGCTTCAAGTTCGAGGGAAGGGGGTATTCAGAAGCAAGATTCGGTCAATGGAAAATGTACGCCGTTTTTTTGAGATTGTACATTGTTTGCGACAGGGCATCTTTAGGGTAGGTCAATGGACACAGGTTTAGTATTATATATGAATATTTATTTGTACAGGTACATGAAAATTAGTGGAGAAGATGAAGTACGAGTGTGTTCCCTTTCTTTCTGTTTCTTCGACTTCGGATTGTCGTCGGTCATATCCCGCTCGTCCACTGGTCTCTTCAAACTGGAATCCGAATGTGAATGGGCGGGTATGGGCGTAGCCGGAAGGCATGATGGTTGGGTAGTTCCGGTGGAAGTAGTAACTGGAGCATCAGCAGGAGTCACGGTTGTGCATGGAGCATTCTCCAAATCCAGAGCTACGACCGCCTGGTCGATAAAACCTAAAACCGTGGCATAATCGGCCTTGGCAGGGTTCAATGAGGTCCAGAAGATTTCTTCAAGGGATAGTATCATCAGAGATTTGTTCCATTTTGAGAAGAAGATGAAGTGAATAAAAGCCGCGCAGATCCAAGAGGCGCTTTTGGAAGATGGGTCCCAAGTATTACAGGCCTAACCTTCTCACCGAAGTGAGACATCAACATCTTAATCCCCTTAGTGCCGACAGCAACGCCTGCATCATTTTGATCTCATTTCCTCAGAACAGTGGGCCGTCTGTCATCTACTTATTATGGGTGGGTTGGGACCATCGTATCCAAGACATACCCAACAGAACACGTAGAAAAATGATGCCAGGTCGTCAAGATGGTCGTGAGCCAGCACTGTTGTTGACACCTAAAAAGACTGATATAGATTGGAAAGCTCGTGTACCCTGCATACGCCGGAGAATAAATCAGAAATGAAAGTAAAGCTTAGAACTATTAGAACTTACCGTTCTAAAATCAACACTGGCTAAAGTTTCTGTACGATCAAGTCGAATAGCCAAGTCATGGATACCTCGATTTCTTGGTTCCGCATTCGGTTGCCCAATCAAGACGTTGTTTACGCTATCACGGTGAAGGATGCCATTATTCCATAGGTTTCGGTGGCCTACAAACATGAAAGGGTTAAACGTTAAACCTGGAATGAAGATAAGAAATTGACCCATTGTGACCATATGAATCACGGGGTCGCGTTTGCACGTGATCGACAGGGTCAATTAAATAACTCTGAACTCTCCTGTCCTGATTCCTGCCAGCGACGAAAAACTCGAACCTTTGAAATAGATTGTCGCGTATGCTTGGGAATGGTTAGTAGGTACGTGTCATATGTCTTCCTTATGGATCGGCTTGATTTATCTAAATTGGCTAGGCGAACCGGAAGGAATGACTTTACCCAAAGGGATGATGAAAATCTCATGAAATACATCGCGCAAGTCAGACCAGAAGACTCTGGTCGACAGGGCAACAATATATACATTCAATTGGAACAGAGTGTAAGGCTGGGCTTTATTTGCTATATAGAAGACAGACTGAAACATTTCGTATTTATAGGCAGACCAAAGACCATGGGCGAAACAACATCCATGGCAATCATGGCGCGAAAGGTACAGAAAGAACAAGGATTGGTTCAACCACACGATCAAGAAGTATCAAAAGAAACTCAAAGTATGTGAAATTAGCATTACGCCTCATTTCCGAATACTGAGACAGATAGCAAGGAGGATAAGAAAGCACCCAAGCTGCTGGATCGCCAGGTCCGCGGGCAACCATCAAAAGTCGTTAATAAGAATGAACAGCCTGCGATGGTGGATAAACCTTCGAAAGAGAATGACGAGTCATCACGAACTGAGGTCCAGGCAGATCCCTCATCATCATCGCCAAGCGAGAGTGACGATGAAACAGACAGCGAAGAGGAGAGTGCGAGTGAAACCGGGGACCGCGAGGAACTTTATATGGAGCTCTTTGGTATTTCTCAGGATTCGGAAGACAGCGAGACGTTAGATGGACATGAGAGGTGCGCTTTCCTGACTTCTTCAAGTTCGTATACTGAAAAGTAAACCCAGATTGCTAGCTCCGTCGTCCGACAACGTCAACCAGGATCCCAATGTTGAGAACGTTCCACGCCCCGGAACTATGGACAAGGAACCAGGATCATTTGACGGCGTGGTGAAAATCGAATCGACATCCATCCTCCCTCGTGCACAAAAACCTGCCCCTGAATCTGTTATATCTTCTGGACGAAAGTCAACTGCTACCGGCGCCACAATTGCACCTCAACCGACTCAGCCACCCCACTACAAACCCCAGAGGAAACTCTTGCCCCGGGACGACGATAGCAATTTTTTTGGTACCCCTTCACCTTCACCTCCACCACCGACTGCCAATTCTATTACGAAAGGCAAACCTCCAACTTTGCTTGAAGGGCCTTACCGGAGTTCCCTAAAGCGCCCTCGAGCTACATCTGGTAATGTCAATAATGACGAGTCATGGCCACCTAAACGCAGGAAAAAGACGGCGGAGGCTGCTCCCGATCCCCCCCGTCCTCAACTCACGCGCATCTCCCTAGCGGACGTTGATGATCCATTCATTGTCAATAGGCCACTAGACAAGGGAAAAACACGTGCTAGGTCCCCCGCCAGAAAGCTTATGATTCTTCCTAATCCCCCTCATCGACATCCTCAGCCCACGCGTATCTCCCCAGCGGTTGGTGATCCATTCATCGTCAATAGGTCACTAGACAAGGGGAAAAAACGTGCTAGCTCCCCCATTAGAAAGCTTATTCTCGATGACAAACCTCATCGAATTGATCTTCGACAAACTCTTAACAACTCTGCAACACGCAGCTCTATTGCCAGTTCACGTACCTCTATGAGTTCAACATCACGCCATTCCGTTACATCCTTTCTCCTCCCCGAAGACCAGGAGATAGTTAATCAGGTCGGCTTCCCAGAGGTCATGGCTGTCATTGCCAAGCATTACGGATTTGATGTGGACGTGGCCATGAACGCATTTTTCGCGACGAAAAGCATCGAGAAGACCAAGTCAGTGTTGCAATATGCCAAGGAAGTTGCTAATTCGGCGACGAATGCTCTTTTGGGCCAGCTTGTGAATCAAGCGGAAGGTGACGATGTCGATTCCTGCGGCGATGAAGAACCTCAAACTATGCGGCGTCGTAGTTTATCAAGTGGAAAGGATCAAGGCACAAGTTCGGGACGCCAGGAAGCAAAACGGTCTTCAGGTTCTCGTAAAGCAAAACGGCCCAGTCTTAATATTAAACCTCGACCCTTTGACGATGAAGAGATTGACCAGAACGCTCTTTCTGACTATTCGCCACCCCATGTTTCTCGTGCAGGTCAATTCATGAGGCTAGTTAAGCAAGGGCGGAGAAAGGAGGCTGTTGATCGGGAGCGACGACGCGCCAGTGGTGCCTTCGTTGCTCAAACCCAAACCCAAAGCTATGATGAAGACCAGCGCCAACATTTCTCATCTCATGTGCCGAAAAGTTCAACACTTAATTCCGACCAAGATCACATGAGTATTGATAGTTGCGACAACGACGATTTCGAAGCCCCTGTTGTGACCCCTGATACTGTCCAACATCAACCCCCAGTCCATGTCTCGCCGCCTGTTGATCATCATCGAATATTCTTCAAGCGAGTCTCTGATGGCCAGTCTACCTTGAACGACTCGGACGATCCTGCAGTTCTTAAATTGGCGCAGGAGCACCGGGACTTGGTGATGGATGTAACGGAAGAGAACGCGGATGCGTTGCGCACTTTTGAGCAGAAAAATAATCAGGATTTGCTGAGGCTCTGGTCTTTGGATTGGGTGAAGCATAAGATAGCTAATATGTAGTTTTATCAATCACACCGTCCCTATATCTTTATTTCTTCCTATGGATTTGTTCCGCATTACAGTCAATTCGAGAATAAAAGTGGATATTACGTCGATACCAGGTATATAAGTTGGAAAAGGTGCTAGTATAAGTGACTAAGAAAGTATTGAAGTCTATCATTGTTTGCTTATAAATTAATTAGTGAATCTAAGAAATTAAACCTTGACGGGACTGAGGTCGAGGGAATAGTAAAGTATCCACACCCTATCGAGCAAAATCCTTACTCCCATCTTCCTTTGAAGTACCCAACCAAGTTTCTCGTACACTGCAATGGCAGCCGGCTGGAACATGGTGGTCGAAAGGACGACCGATGTTACACCATGATTTTGTGCATGTCGCAATGCTGTTTTGATTAGTGATGCTGCAATTCCACGTCTGCGATAGTCTGATGACACCATGACGCGGCAGAGGTCGGCACTGGTTTCATCAGAGTTTTTATTCGCATCTGTATCGAAATAACTTGCATTAGTTCTGGTTATTAAGGTGAACAAGTTGGATGACTGAACATACCCAATCCCACGGAACCGATGATCTCTGTCTCGGAGTCGCCCACCTCTAAATCTTTTTCGCTGGCATATGCCTCGGCAACCCAAAACCCACTTGTCCCGCTTGGAACATATTCTCCAGTCCTCTCACCATTGTGGATGACGACTGGCTTCATCCCGAAAGTTTTGCCTATGTCTTTCAAGTTGCCGTTCAAAGCGTCGTTTATACCGCCTGTGACCTTGGAGGAAAATATATAACGCATGGTAGCGAAGAGGGCGCAGCCAGCTATACAAAGTGCAACGCCAATGCAACGAATTCGTAGGTTGGTTGTAAATGTCGCGAGTGAGAGACCCAGGAGAAGAGTACAGTAGGATACACAAGCTGTTGGTCCCCAAAATTGAGAGTCGAGAGCCACTTGCATAGCTGATTTGGCATATCGACAATAAAAAAAGTCAGCATGAGAAAGAACTTTCATAAGTATATTTTAAAACATACGTCCGTGCAATGTCGCGGCCTCGAATAACCGACGAATTTGTTCAGAATCTGAAGGTCTGTACGGGCGAATACGAATAAGTTTCCCATGACCTTGGGGGTCTGGCTGTGCCATAGCTGACGGGGTTTCATTCGCCATTGCCAAGGAATGTCTTGATCCAAGCTTTTCTGCCATTTGAATTAAGCGGTTGTGGTAGTAAGAAAGAATTGCCTAAGCTCAGTCGTGCAGAGAAGTTTAGGCCGGAAAACAGAGCGTCCTATATAGTTTTTATTTAGAAGGGTTCATGACTTGTCGGACTATATGCTTACAATTATGACAGACCTAATAGGGCGCCTTCACGACATTGACTCGTAGATTTGTCATCGTAGCCGGCGAACAGTGCCAGCTTGGACATGAGATTGAAATGGAGATATGTATACGTGGTCGCTAACGTGTGTACATGCCGAACTCCAGAAGTTAGAGAGTCATCAAAAGTTCGAGATGAAGGCCAAGCTTAGTTACACAAGGTATTTTGTCAGTGAGTCAGCTTTGTTGCCAAATTGGTCTTGGTCAGCTAACCGAGTATCAGGGCTCAGCGCTCAGGGAACGAAGTAATATATGCTACGGCGTAAGTACTGCGGGGGGCAGAGAGAGTACGGCTGCCTGTCAATATACACCAATATTAGACTTGCCACTGGAGTGGTTATTCATAAGCATCAGCTGGATACGTACCGTTCCTGCGTCTTCACGTATTTTTTCAACTCAGAGATATACCTTCTGACGATATGCGTCGATTATCAAGGTTTTCATAGTCTAGAGCGCAGAATCCCTGTTAGCATCTCAGGTTCCTTCCCTGAACAAACCGTGGGCATCGGGAAATTTTACCTTATCAATCATGCTCATTAGTAAGTCGTTTTACTTGACTGTCCCGGAACAAATAGATGGACAGTCGGAACACTTATCTCAAAACGAGACATGAAAAGGATGAAGCCTAAAGCGGTCACCGTCTGCAGGAGTCATAAGTCGTCCGACGTCGTTGTGGTTGAAAACCAACTGAAAACAGCAGGAGCGATCACGCGCATGCGCGAACGCGCGAACGCGACCCCGTGATTTATTTACTAATTTGTCCAATTCGAATTATCCAAATGTCTTCTCGGTGGCGTCAACTTTCGCACAGTACGTCTTCACATTCCTCATTATAGTTGCTCGTTTAAAGATCCTTCTAGGCCTTTCAGTCTGTGTCAGTGCTTTAAAGCGTCCAGAAATCTGACGGCCCGGCTCTCGTACCTTGATGACCTGGAATCGTTTGTCTGCGTATTCTGATGGATATGCCTTGGTTACGATGGTCCCAACCAACCAATATTAGGACCCACACGGTGCTCCGATTTAATTATATGGGAACATAACGCCATCCTCATTGTCGCTGCGTCTAAGAGGTCTACGATGTTAGCCTTATTTCCCAGAGGCGCCTCGTCAATCTACACTGCTTTCACTGCAACTACATACTGTTCAAAATCCAACCAGATGCCGCTAATACCACCCCCTCGGAAAATCTTCTGGACTTTATTGAACATCGGCCAGACGATCATAACTCTGGAGCCGGAGCATGCTGTAGATCTTATCTACGATCATGTAATATTGGTTGGAGTCACATTTTTGTAAAAGTTATGTACGTATACGTTATAGTATTTGACTGTATATTTCTGCTGATGCACTACAAGAAGACGAGAGACAGAGAAGAATGTTTCTGTTGAATTTTTGTGACCCAAGTTGTGGGAGATTACTCCGAAGGTAAAAGAAAAGAGGACCAATGGTCTGTCTCATCAATGATATAGGTACTGTACTTTAATGCGGATTCTAAACAACCGATTACGCTAGGAAAACCCTACCTAAAAAACCGTAAGGTTGAGAAGAACAAGGAGGGAACAACACACAATTCTGCATCCGCATCCGTAGCTAAAGCAATCTCTTCCTGCATCATCCTTTCTCTAACAAGCCTCCCTCTTCCCCTCGCCAGGTCCACCTCCGTCCAACTCAATTTAGCAGCCTCAAACACACCCAAACTCTCATCATACATCTCCATAAATCTATCCACCTCCTTCATCCACCCCTCAGAACTAGACGAAACCAATACCTGACGTATCCCAGCAAAAAAAAGACGAAAGTACGTGTAGGTTATGCATAACAAGGAGAGCACGTGCAGACATTTCACGGGTATGCAAGAGATGGTGGATGTATGCTCGTGTGAAGGGTGGTTTATATTGAGGTTTGGATTTGAGTTCGTCGTTTGATGGGGTATGGACACCGTGGAATATTCGTATGGATGGTGATTTAGGCGAGCATGCTGCACATAAGCAAACAGGTAAATCTATGTCGGCAGTACACACGCCACGAAACGTATTTGCGAGAGGGTTAAAGTCTAGACTGAATTTCGAGTCATACAGATTATGTCCGATTTCAGTTCGTCGAATCTCAGACCCACAGACTGGAAATTGAAAATCCAAAGCAATGCCGACATCAGGTGCATGTTGAGCCCATTGCAAGGGGGCACCGGGAATCAAACCCGGAACCCGGGGCTGCCAGAGGCTTAGAAAAAAATTATTTTTGGGGGTCAACCTTTGAAAACTTGCATAAAAGTACTTGCCCATGGTGTAGCACACAGTAATACAGTCCCTGGACAGATTTATGGATTAGTTGTTCCTCATTTAGGTCAGCTGGGCCAATTTTTTTGACTACTGATGGTCCAGTGAAAGGCAAGTTAAGACTTCAAAATATTAGACCATGTACTGCTCACATATTTACTGCTTACTACATCCTCAAAGATGGTTATTTCTAGTTATCCAGAGTGTTGCGGCTTGGGCAGCTCAAGTTCTAGGTTAGAAGGGAGCGGAGCCCGGAAATGTGGGAAAAACATACCACATTTGGATGAAAACATACCCGATATGGGTTGGGGAGGGGGTTGGCGAGGCCTTGGAGAAAAAAATCTACCCCGTGTAGTTTTTCGAATCTTGGTGCCCCCTTGGCCCATTGTGCGTCAAAGAGGTCGATTCCGATTGTGGATACCAATTGAAGGATTTCATGTGGTGATTTAGTAGAATTGATTAATCGGAGCTTGGTCACAGGTAAATGGCAAAGGAGGACTCCAGGAGGGGGAGAAGGAAGTCGAGATGAGATGATGTAGAAGCGCTGGCTTTCTGATGCTGGGCGTCTAATGATTGACGGAGTGGAACGAGGCCGAATGAGTGTCCAACTACACCATCATCGAGTTTTTCGAGAGGCTTGATGGCTTCCACCTCTGGTCCATGCAATCTTTCCAAGAGGCTTTCTGCGAATGCTCTACGAGCGGGTATACTTGTCCTTCCTGCCATCTGCACTACAATATTCAACACAACGGAGAATTGCGTCCTGGGTTAAGATGGAGGAGGTTAGGCAGCCATACAGATGATCGTTCGATGCCCTTCGTAATCCTTTTCCTGAGAATATGGAGGATCCGTAACAGAAATATCAGAAAGAGAAAATACGATATCAGGTTGACATGTGAGGATATATGAACGCCAATCTTTGGGAGACAACTAAATGAAACTGTGAGTTCGTAATCTGAAGTACAAATTGGCATACCCTTCTGACACCTCGTAGAGTATACACGGACGTGTGCATTTGGAGGCATTTCCCTGCCGTGCTCATGGTTCCCCGATGTCCACCCCACAGACCACTTTTCTCAGATCGCTCGATCACTCTGCATTCTGACGTCCCACTCCTGTCCGCCTGCCGCCTAGCCCACGATACATGGCTCCGAGTCTCCACCATCTCGGGTTTCCCGTCCCACTCAAATTGCGTTCGTTTCAATTTGCCTCTAGGTCAGCAAAAGGTACCACTGTTACCTAAAAACAATGCTAAATGAATGAACTGCAGCTCATTACTATAGACGACATTGAGGCTTTAGGAGATATTGGATCCCTGAATGTTGAAGCTATTTCCAAAGCTTTGTCAAAGAATCGAGGGCTGTTAGTACAAAACGGTGCTTATTGTATTCCTTTCTCATCCAATTTTTAGAACGCCCGAGAACGTCCATCTTTTCTATGATTCTGGGAACTCTTCTCTTGCCTTATTTGATGCCATCAGTATGTCAATCATTTACTAGGCTTCTTCATAATTTCCCATACTTACTGTAGAACTTGGTTTAACGTCCCCTGCTCTCGAGACACTTGCATACCACAACGCAAATCCCACTTCAGTGCACCTCAATTTTTGCGGACACCTTGATGACACATCTTTCAAAGTTTTCACTACGTCTCTTCCATCCTTACAAAGGCTCGAACTTCTCGGCCCTTTCTTCGTTCGACCTGCGGCGTGGCAGGCATTTCTTAAGTTCATCCGAAGTTTGAAGCATTCCTCATCACCCAGACCTCCGTTTCAATGAAGCCTGCATGGAGGGTCTTGGGAAAAACTGTCCTGGGATTATAGATGTCCGTTTGAAAGAAATTGGACATATGAACGACTCCTTCCTCAATCAGATTAAACTCCTTAAAGGGGGATTGAGGCACCTTGACCTTGCAGATCCAACAGAGTCATGCACTGAAAGCGCGATGACAGCGCTGAGGCATTCCGTAGGCAAATCGTTGACCCACCTCAATATCTCGAAACATAGTATCTTAGGAGACCAGTTCCTTTCCAAAGCTTATATTAATATACTCCAATCTCCAACTCTATCCCATCTTCCCAAGTTGGCGGATGAAGGCGTGTCCAATTTTTTCGCGGCATGGGGGAATCCCCTCTACTATCTCTCGACCCTTCACCGAATGAAGTCCTAGGAAGTTTAGCACTACAGAGTTTGATGAAACACTCTGGAAAACAATTGGAGGAATTGAATATCAATGGATGGAAGGATGTGGATGAAGATGCGTTGAAAATGATCGGACTGCTGGTGAGTTAGTTGAAGAAACTGGATGTGGGGTGGTGTAGAGGCTGTAGATGATTTCCTGTTGAAGATGTGGTGGTTGTGGAAAGGAAGGAGAGACAAATTCAACCCATCCGATTCTTCCTTGGGTCATTGCCGTCAGCACGACAAATCCTACATAGTTCTGTCGGATCAAAAGTCGAACAGATACCTTACGACACTATCAGGGGAGCTGTGAAGAGCTGTGTCACTGTCAGAATCAGACCCTGAGATTTGGAAGGTGCAAGTTTATTCTTGTTTGTATCTATGAATAGGGTCTAATTCTGATTTCTGACGCCTTGATTCTTATCCGATAATGAACATGCGCTCGTTCCCTCCCGTTCCTCTCGCCTGCTCAATGCGGATCCTGAGATCTGAAGCCAGATTGTCAAAAAGTCTTTGTTCCTAAAATGTCAAATTTGTTGAGTTTGCTTGTCTGCCAATGTCTACAATAACTACATAATATTAAGGTCCCGAGCAGGGACCTCTTCTCTGCAGGAGTACCTCACCTGTCGACCGTAAATATTTAATCTATCTGGCAATGCGGGATGTTTTCTATAGTCAATTGATAACCACTTACCCATCCATCCAAAACTCCCTTGCAATTTACCACGTGCACCGATTGCTATACATTCCTCACATTTGCGACTCCAACTTTTTGATTTTGACTATGGCTTCCCCCCTTGCTGACCCTATTGCTGTGCAGAAAATCGTCGACGACTTGAATGGTCTTGCTACCAATTCTGTCGATATTGAAGAGGGTGTCGACAAAGCCAACCAGCAGGCAGTTGAAGTCGCCAAGAAATACCAATCAGACTTCGACATCCTTAGCAAGATCCCAGCATTTTTCGAGGAATTCTCAGATGTAATTGTATTCTACGCACCATCCCGCAACTAGTCATGAAACTCTTTTGCCTTAGAATCTCCGCAAAGACAACAACGCCGCCCGCGATGTAGCTACAAAAATCTCAGCCGAATTTGGGGGTATGTGATTTTCGCATTTACGCATATATCACCTTATATGCGTTGTGGTACATGCAGATTTTGTCCTGATACTTGAGGCAGTTGTCGAACCGATTGTAACCAAAGAACAGCTCCAGGAGGCTGTTGAAGCTCTGCAGGACATCCTAGAGGTTTGATCTTAATGCTTCTTTCACAGTTTAATTTCATCTATAACTTATAAGTAGATCGAAAATCCCTTGGATGCTACGCCGCTAGACGGCTTCCAGGGTGTAACCAACGAGTTCAATAATATCTGGACCCTTGTGCGCCATGCATCTTTTAATTCGGACTTTCCTTTTTTTTCTGAGCCCACACTTATAGAAAGTTGACGAGACGAATCATATCATAGATGTACTTGGGAAAGCTACCGACATCAAGAAAACCATCAAGGTGATGAGATTTCCTTGCCGAATCTGATAGTCTATGGTAACATTGATTTAATGCAGAAACTGACCACCGAGCTCAAGCCTGTCAAGGAAGGCTGCGCAAGCGTACAACAGGCATTGAACGACTACGCGGGCCACATTCACAACTGATGAGCATTTGAGGAGAATATCTCTACCGTGTATAATGACCAGTTCATACCAATACAAGTCTTATGTTAACTGCGGAATGGATAACACTTGATGTTCTACGCCTACGCATTTCAAACAACCCATGGATGTTGCATGACCGTTTGAATGTTAACAAGTTTGATATCTCGTGATTGAGAGTCTTGGCAGGAAAGTAACTTCATATTTTGGTTTCAGCGGGTCGAAATATGGCGAGTTAAGGTTCAAAACAGCATCGAGCATAGACACTTAATTGATTCGTTCCTGCAGGTCCTCGTCCTCCCAATCACCACATAACGATGTTTCTCCGACATGTGCATCGGATCCCATGCCAGCATCGTCAATAAGGAACCCTGTGCTTTCAGCATAGAAGCCTAATCTAAGGTTGAACGTTGAAAATTGAGCCATTCAAATTCCTCACCGACCCCTGATACGCCTATGGCTCTTTCTAAAAGTAAGATATTCCGAGAACGTTCAATGTCGGAAGGGAAAATATGCCGTGATTTGTGCTAATAAGTGACTGGTGGGTTGCTGGTGGGAGTACCCTAATACCTATAGTAGTTTTATCCTAAAATGATAATCTTTGTATTGTGTTCAGACAATATCTAGATACGTGAGGAATTAGAAAGAAACTGTAACTGAGCGAATAAACTATTTTGTAGTGATATGTGGGCGAAAGCCGGGGTGGCTTTTTGGCCAGGCACGCCGTTTTAACGATGCCAAGCTGGTGGGACAGGAACAGAGATGTTTCGTACCTCACTAAGTGATAGGCTATAGGCGACTCGAGTCTATTACGAACGGGGCAGATTACCTTGTGTCAATCGTCGACATCGGTTGATTCAAGGTCTTTAGTAATATTAGTATGCGTAAATAGATGAAAAAGCAGGGGTCTTGCTTCCTCATCGATTTCTTTGTGCTGCGTGGTCTTGCAATTAGTGCACATTTGAACAACGTTATGGGATGTCTTGTTTGTCCAGAATAGCGCGTCGAAGAGAACAGCTTTTTGCGGCAAGACTCAAATGGAAGCAAAGGCTGACATGCACGACTGTTTGGTCCCCGCAAGGTTGGCGTTCTGAGAGGCGGATAGGAAACGCAAGAAGTAACTAAAAGCATCCATCTTCGCAATTACAACCCCAAAAAGTGCGTATGAAACGAAATAATGATAAAGGGATTTAATGCAGTGATGTTTGTTTCGGGTATTCCAGCGACATTTTGGCATGCTTCTGCGCTGCCGTATATTTGGTTCGATATTCCTGAATAAAAATGAGTTCCTTTTCGCTGAAAATAGAAAAAGAAAGCCTGCTCAAACTAGTCTGTTTGTGCGGTTTTTGACTACATACCCTGAGCGTACAAAAAATGGGGTAACCAAATTGGTTGACTGTGTTTGTCCGCAAAACTGTAGATTTTGGAGAAGTACAATTGCTAGGCCCGACAATAGAAACCAGATCGCAAGGCAAGGATCTCCTAGACAGACTGCGATATATGTGATATACCGTGACCTACGGCTCACGACACGCGTGTCAGAAAATGCTTATGTAAAGTGCAGACCTTGAAATTTGAACCTCCGCACTTTACATAAGTACTCCCACACGAGAGGGGCGCGTTGGGGGCGCGGTATAAACAGGACTAAGGCAAGGATGATATGTGACTGCCACCTGTTCGTTCTGCTTTGGCTGTTGGAATATCCGGAGCTTATTCCAGGCTTTGCCAGCATGCACTCCGTGACTTGGCGTGTGCAACTTGAATGTGCCGCTGTCTTCAGGTACATTTCTTAAATGACATTCATCCCCCTTCAAGTTGCCTTCAAGTTTATTTCACTGATTCTATGACTGATTTTTCACAACCTCTATTGTATGTTCCGTGGCATACAACCATTTAGTATATGAGTGTACTTGTATTTGTACTTGCTCACGTTTGCCTCAGGAGCTCACCGAGGTCAAACGCGAAATCATACTATCACACTGCTCTTACTTTTGGGCACTGATTACTAAACTTATTTCAACATTGTCTAGCCTCAGCAGAGCCACATAGTTCTCCCTAATCTGTCTAACCTACCGGTTTGAGTGGGCCGTTGACTTTAGCAGGGTCCGAGTTCTGTCGGATCAAAGGTCAAACAGATATCTTACGATATCAGGGGGAACTTACCAAGGAACTTACTTCAACTTGAAGTTCCGCATATCCCTTGTAACGGCATGACTTTTATCTTAAAGCTGATACAGGCACACGCAGTTGTGGGGTTCATTCGTGCTCCTCCAATCGACTAGAATCTTTCTAACTGGTTTCCTAAGGCTTTGTAGACGACGTCTGTTAGTTTCGAGAGATTTGGTAGAATGGAAGATAATGTCGGCACCCCAGCTGACTTTGAAATAGAATTCCGAGGTCTACGGCAGACTCCGGAGATTTACCGGACCTTCATTAACACCGTCTTGTTCATAAAAGTGACTTGGCTAAACACAGCACGATAGCAGAAACCTATCTGGATCGGATAGCTTGGATAAGAGGACCCTCGAGATCTGGAGATTCTTTAGCACCAGAAATATTCGACATTGTATTCTCACTTATCATTAGACAGGCCCATGTATTCAACATATCAGACATGGCAATGAAACCGCATTTCTGCGAGCATTTTTTATGTAACTACTCGTTCTCGGGCCTGAGATCTTCTTGACCGGACCCCCAACACTTTTGGAACGAAGTGCAGCCTTGCTCTTTGGATAGATTTTCTGTATAAGAAGTCACATTTGAATACCTGTCTTCCCAACGTCTTCACCCGACATCCCCTTTGTCCTAACAGAAATGGCTACAGTTGATGTACTTCCGCCCTCTGATCTCTCCTGCGATTCTGCCGCAAAAAAGCCCAAAATTTTGGCCCAAGTAGGACCAACCGAGGATAAGATATTGGAGTTCTTGGAGAAATCCATCCAGGCCCTGGGTGAACCTGGAAACGTAGCAATTTTCAAGCAAGCCATGGAGGAGCTTGGTATTCGCGCGGTCAACACCGACGACGCCTTTGCTCGTGTCAAGAATACAATGGACGCGTTTGTTAATGAGCGTGGGGACAAATTTCCAGGTATCATCCCATTCCAACAAGAATGGAATGGTTATAAATCGGTGCGCTGGCGTTCCCATTCCTCCCTCGTTCCTAGTGATGAAGCCATCTCTAGGACTGGAGTGGTTATATCACTACCTCACGGGATTTTGCAACGACAACTGCTGCGGAATATGAAGGTACACTTTTGCCTGTTTCTGCTGTCTACTCAGTTTAGACTTATGTTTGTGGAATCCAGATTATACATTGATACTCCAACAAGGCGACAACGTCAAAACCAAAGAAGACATGCAGTTGCTGGCAGCTGATCTAACGGAGTTCGCCGTATGTCTATAACACGTGTTTCTTTCTTTCTCTTTTTTTCATGTCGTGGTATCCTTCTTCTAGAAAAACAAACCTACCGGCATACCCATTGATTTCAAAGACAAGTTTTTGGACTTGAGAAGGAAGGTGGAAGACTTCCAGAAGAGATTCAATACATATCTCGATGAACAGGAAATCGAGTTGGAACGGCAGGCCACGATACTGAACGATGACATCACCAGTCTCAAGGCAGATCTAGCTGAGTATGTCTTTCAATGAAATTACTCTTCATGCTGGAGACTCAAGGAATTTTACCATGTAGTTTGGATGGACGGGTATTTCGCATGCACTATTGATCTTTATGACTGCCCTAATAGTGGCTTCTAGATCAAGGATGCAACCTTGGGTCTAGAAATCGCAGCATTTTTCGGGGTGAGCGCCCTATTTACTGAACTTTGATAACAATGGAAAGTAATGGTTCCTTGCAGATTGTTGGAGCATCCCTTGCAGGCACAGCTCTTGCGGTACTTGCGATACTGCGTGGAAGTGAGTCCGAACAGCCGAATAAAGTGCCTACAAGGACTTACACGAACTAGAGAAACAACGGGAACTTGATGGCAAGACATTTGAACTGCGGAATGTCGAAGCCCTGCAATCGTCGTTGGGTGAAATTAAGGCCCAATTCGATGGCCTAGTTCCAGATTTTCTGCTTCTCAGTGAAAACCTTGGCTTGTTCGCTGATACATGGAACTCGGTAAGATCCATCGCATTGCAGAAAATCATTTTTTTCCGTCTCGCTGATCAGTGTACCTCAGTTCCACAACGAAGCTGTGACATTTGCAGCTGAATTCGAAAAAGTAGAAACACCTGCGAATTTGCCAGCGGTAAGAGCTACTAAAATCGACCAGTTGTTTTTGGTCTAACCACGGACTATAGATATATAAGGCTAGAGTTGCTTTGGCTCGGGCGGCCTCTGACGCGCTCACGCAGGGTTTGAGAGACTACGCAGCGAGCATTCACTTATGATAAACGTTGTTGAGACCGGAAAGGAAATCGTGACTGGATATTTCTGATTATTATCATAGTTCGTGTCATTTATCCAGATGTGTATATGTTCGAGTTAAATTGTATTTGGGTGTCATGTCAAGCCAGATCCATCTTGAGTCTGAAGGTCCTACAGCTAGCAACTCTGCAGCGCAGAGAACACCCAGCATTATGAATCAATAGTGCTCGAATACATGGCCAAACCAAGCGTTCGGAGATGTAGGCCCGCGAACATTGTTGCGACTCATCGTGTTCAAGCTCTGGTTTCCGTTGGCACGTCCTCCTGATGTTGTATTTATATAAGCCTCCTCAACAGCCAACTTGTGGTTTAGCATTCATGTTGGACTTTCATCGGTATCAAGAGTGACATGGTTCCAGAGAATTTAAATGACCTTCGAGTCGTAATAAACTGGTCAGGTTTGACTTCTTGACATCGGACTAACTCTGCCGCCTGAATAGATAATGGAAGGAAGAGATATCGATTGATCTGCATCCGAGAGCATCGTTTGACTACCAATCCTAACCTTACATGAGGCCTCAATCTAAGCCTAGTCGTACCAAGATTGTCCATGTGTAGTCGGTCTGGTTAAGTGGCATAGACATTGTGGCAACACTACTAAACTTACTCGACACCATTCTACAATACAATCCATATCATCAATGATATATGTGCTACGTCGATACTGTACTTTTATCCGGATTCTAAACAACAACACTCTATTCCGCATCCGCATCCATAGCTAAAGCAATCTCTTCCTGCATCATCCTTTCTCTAACAAGCCTCCCTCTTCCTCTCGCCAGATCCACCTCCGTCCAACTCAATTTAGCAGCCTCAAACACACCCAAACTCTCATCATACATCTCCATAAACCTATCCACCTCCTTCATCCACTTCTCAGAACTAGACGAAACCAACACCTGACGTATCCCAGCAAAAAAAGATGAAAGTACTTCTAAGTTATGCATAACAAGAAGAGCGTGTGCGGACATTTCATGGGTATGCAAGAGATGGTGGATGTATGCTGGTGTGAAGGGTGGTTTATATTGAGATTTAGATTTGAATTCGTCGTTTGATAGGGTATCGGCACCGTGGGATATTCGTGTGGGTGGTGATTTAGGCGAGCATGCTGCACATAAGCAAACAGGTAAATCTACGTCGGCAGTACACACGCCACGAAAAGTATTTGCGAGAGGGTTAAAATCTAGACTGAATTTCGAGTCATACAGATTATGTCCGATTTCAGTTCGTCGAATCTCAGTCCCACAGACTGGGAATTGAAAATCCAAAGCAATGCCGATATCAGCTGCTTGTTGAGCCCATTGTGCGTCGAAGAGGTCGATTCCGATCGTAGATACCAATTGAAGAATTTCATGTGGTGATTTAGTAGAATTGATTAATCGGAGCTTGGTCATAGGTAAAACGGCAAGGGAGGACTCCAGAAGGGGGAGAAGAAGATCGGTATGAGATGGTGTAGAAGTATTGGGTTTCTGATACTGGGCGTCTAATGATTGACGGAGTGGAACGAGGTCGAATGAGTATCCAACTACGCCATCATCGAGTTTTTCGAGAGGCTTGACGGCTTCCGCCTCCGGTCCATGCAGTGTTTCCAAGAGGTTTTCTGCGAATGCTTTACGAGCGGGTATACTTGTCCCTCCTGCCATGTGCACTAAGATATTCAGCGGAGAATCGCGTTCTGGGTTAGGATGGAGGAGGTTAGATAGCCATGCAGATGATCGTTCGATGGTCTTCGTAATCCTTTTTTGAGAATATGGAGGATCCGTAAAAGGAATATCAGAAAGAGAAAATACGATATCAGGTTGACATGCGAGGATATATGAACGCCAATCTTTGGGAGACAACTAAATGAAAATGTGAGTTCGTAATATGAAGTAGAATAAATCGGCGTACCTTTCTTACACCTCGCAAAGTATATACGGACGTGTGGCCCTGTCCATTTGGAGGCATTTCCCTGCCGTCATGGGGATCCCGAGCAGACATTGACAAGAGATGGTTGTTTGGATTGAATCCTAAGAATCTATGAAGGGGATTATGACCCGTTTGAAGGGTAGGTACCGGTGGGTTATGTTCCAAGCTAGAATGAAACAGATCGATGAGACGCCGACTCTCGTAGAGACCCCAAACTGCTTACCCCCAAACATACTCACAAAGTCTCAAATGGCACGTTAACCCAAAGAATAGGGTTCGTAATCTTATAGTGATCTCTAGATAAATGGGGTACGACTCCTCGCGACGTTGTTGTCAGAAGATTGGGAGTCGGGATCTGGAGATGACTATCTTCTGAACGCTTAAGGATGATATTCCCAGTTCTAGGTCCATAACGTGTTGGATTCGGAGACGTTAAAGAGAAATTAAGCATGGGAGTTGGGGAATTTTGCTGAAGGACATCCATGTATTAGCCTCGGTGACCTGACGATGAGCGATCTAGTTGAAGTTGCTTGAAGTTGTATGTCACACTTCCAGCGATCCCTTGTGACTCAAAGTAACATTCGCGTCGTCGAGAGGAAGAGAACGGTGTTGACAAATCTCCCCATGAATGTTCCATTGGTTAGGACGACAACAGTGTCTTGAAAATGTAAGCTCTTCCAGCTATCTTTTTCGTTCTTTTCTCCAAAGTACCAACGATTCTACCTGTCAGACGTCTTGAAAACAGCGCTTGGCGGTTCAACGCGGTTGAAGGTTGACGAAGGCTTAGGCTGCAAGGCGTCAAGTCGAGTTTCTCGTCATCACCGTCGCAAGATTGAAAAGCTGCTGTACACGTTCCGGTTGTACGTTGACGATGGCTGGGAAAGGTTTGGTTGGCATCTAATGGTGTTTACAGGAGCTGAATATACCTTCAAGTGAAGGAGGAAATGGCTCAAAAAAAGCCCTGTGATGTGAGTTAGTAAGATCTTCACCTCTAGAGCATGGGACATTTACGCAGAAGCTCCAGAAGCTCACTGATCAGTGCGGGCTTGGCGTCCCTTTCGTCATCGCCAGTGCCGGTAGATCGGCCGAGTCGTAGATATGGAAGGGTACTTGCAAGATGTCAACAGTTGACGAAATCAATGACAGAGACCTTTCTTTGCTTAGTCGCTCGACGATATTTACAAAATCCGGGAACTAGCTTTTATGAGGGGTCTCTCGACAGCCAAAAAAAAAAAACAAGAATTTGAGGATGTTAGGCAAGTTGTAAGAATAGTCGACATTCCCATGTAGTCAACTGATTGACTATTATAGTTACAAGCGCTCCTGATACTGTGTAGGTCCTTATAGGCATGGGTGAAGTCGGCTGCGTCGGTGGATGAACTCAGACTCAGTAACTACAAATGCTCAAAGTGGGAGGACACGATTGACTCTTCTCAGCTCGTCTTAGATCACAAGAGGCAAATTGCTACAGATACTTAGCGACTTTGAAGACTATTTACTTTTGGAAGCTCTAGATTGCTCGACTTGACCTCGGACAATGAGCACGCCATTTAGAAAATTTCAACCTTTCAAGGGATCGATAATCATAACCCAGATACCCTCGGATTGCTTAAAGTTCACGACAAGCGCGAGGATATCGATTAAGGGCATCAAATCGTCCCCCTGCTATTAGAATCTGTAACCTTCTTTTGGCTTTGTAATCTTCTTATCCTGATGATGAAATCGACCATCATTCGCCAAGCCCATGAACTCATTACACCACCACCATCATCATTACTACACCAGGTGCTAGCATTGGCTCTCCCTCGTGCTCGTCTGCGTTCTCCAAAACTCCAATCCGAGGAAAACATTGGCCGGATCAGCTGCCCCTGGTCTGTCACCTGAATGCTGGGCGGTGATTCTATCTATGGTTATACTATCGTGATTTCTAGGATTTCTTGGTACCTTGCTCTGCCCATGCTATATGCGTGTGCCGATGACGACATCATAAACTTTCGCCAGTCGACTTCAGGAAGTTCATAACCCTACTGATTGGGGCGAAGACTTGGCAAAGATTTAGTTAATGGAAACATCCCCTATATTTTGCACCGTTCTTGGTGCTTGGATAATTACCCTTCTCCAATGGATCAAAGGCTCTGTGACCTCCAAGGTCTTGGCATTTGGCGCTTTCGAACCTTCATCGTTCCAAGGTAGATGCTTCTCACATTGTGGATATATATAAAGAAACGCGTATCAGAGTCTACCAAACGCCACGACCCCCGAAATCTTATTCTGCCACTAGCAGAACGCGCTCTAGCGATCGAAAGCTATTACCACTGGATATTTCGATATGACGTCGACAGTTGGCGTATATTCCGAGCGGGAACCTCTCATCAGAGGGTCTTCCTGTTCTACTCTATCTGAATCTACAATAACCTCTCTCCGAACCTTTACCAGTCCACCGACGTATGGGTCAAATAGGAACTCATCAATGCGTCCGAGTCGGCCATCGACTTCAGATCCTCTTGGTCCTTTGGAAATCTCGTCTGGATCACGTTATGGTATTCTAGCTGGAATATGGCTTGCTCAATTCCTTTCCGTCCGTGCCTCTCCCATCATAACATAACAGCCTAGACGCTGATAATATTAACGTCTAGGCGCTCAATTGTTTGTTCTTAGGATTAGCTAATCGATAGATACAAGTTCCTAACATTTTGTTTTGTTTTTAGTGACTTTAGTTCCAACAAGTACGTCCCTTTCATACTAACCTCTTACTTCCATTTGCTGAGCTCCCCACGCACAGTGCTCCCCGCTATCTCCTCCGATTTCAATAAATCCAATGAAGCAAGTTGGGTTGGAACATCGTGTGTGGTATTTATCTTTTATACACCTCTAGCTCACTCTCATTCCCCCCAATCTTTCAGATACTTGCTTGCAACGTGCACATTCACACCATTGTACGGACGCCTGAGTGACGTAATGGGTAGGAGCGGTGCGAACCGGTCTGCTGTACTTTTTGCGACCATTGGCATCATTGCGTGCGGCCTATCGAACAGCATGCAAATGCTTATCATTTCTCGATTTGTACGTTCGTTCATTGAAATTGTTGACTCGCCAAGTCGGATTTCCTCCGTTCGCTCAAAATATTCTTTCTGTTTCTAGATCTCAGGCATGGGTGGTGGAGGGATATTTACAACTTCTTCGTAAGTCTCGATCCTCCATTAAGTGATCTAAAGTGTGATATCAACAATTGATTATTTGGTTTGATATAGAATTATAACAAGTGATATGTATAATATGAGGGTAGTTACAAACTGATTTTCTATTTCGATATCACGACTTGACCAGGATATATGGTATCGGTAGGCCCGAGGGTTCGTACAGAGTATAGGAGGCATCTTTTATGGAGTATGTTATTATAGGTTCAGTATCAACTCTTTCGTATCTCACTACGCTTCGTGCGCAGGTTGGAATGGGTCTTGGTGCTCCTATCGGAGGCATGATCACAGACTAGTAAGCGCCTTTTATTAACGCTTATATGTGATCTCAACCCCATCTCAATCGCCAAGCTTTGGCTGGAGATGGGCGTTTTGGATCCAGGTACCTCTATTCGTGCTTTCATTAGCATTGACGACGTGCAACCTAACGTATGTGATACCGGTATGCATCTAATTCCACTGCTTTGTCTTTGAAGGCTAACTAGGAATGGACAAAAGGGTACAGGAAGAAGTACGAAAGATATTTTGAAGCGAATAGATTATGGAGGAAGTTTAACGCTTTTTGGAGCGGTGAGTTTTTTGAAAGGTTAATTTCAATGAGCGTGAAAACTAATTATCCATCTATTCGGATATTTGGGTTGCTTCCTTGCTGCTTTTCTTGAGCATGCGTTATAGCGAGGGCCTCCCGGTGCGTCTTTTCTTAACTGAAAGATAAAGGTACTTATAACACTAAATCGTTCAGTGGTCCCATCCATCCGTGTGGATTTCATTCGTCGCATCGATAGCCTTCACAGTGCTCTTCTTCTTAGTGGAGATCTATGTGTCTGTTGAACCCGTCCTGCCGCCCTACCTCATAAGCCAAAAAGTCCCAGTCCTCATTGGCTGTAGCAATGCGCTCGTCGCAGTATGCAATCTCTCAGTAACATACTACTACCCAACTTGGTTCCAGACAGTGATGTTAACGTCTGCTTCAACTGCGGGTAAGTTCCTCTGTGGACTTTTATGGTGTTTTAACATCCTTCTTTCGATGACAGGACTTCATCTGTTACCGAATTCCATCTGTATTTCAACCGGTTCTTTCTTTGCTGGGTGGGTGACGTTTGTTCAGGTCTTTTCTTTTTCCCCATTATCTGACGGAAGGTCCTTTGGTTTGAAGATGGATGATGCACCGTACTGGGGAATATAAAATGTTGAATATGATATTTGGGATACTTCCCTTTTTCGCTGCTATCTTGATGACTCAGATGAAGGAAGACTCACATCCTGCGCATTTGTGGTTGAGCATTGTAAGTCACCTTTTGCAGTTTGATGACCTTGGTACTCAATCCTTGACGCAGATGCCACTTGGTTTTGGAAACGCAGTTGTTCTGCAAACGATGTTCAGTGAGTTACCTACGTATTGTATATGACGGATGGTAGATAGTTTTTTAGTCGCCCTGGTTTCTCACCTGCCGGAGTCGCAGATGGCTGTTGGAACGGGTTTCGCTCAGTTGTTAAGAGGTTTAGGTTCGTTGATCTATCATGCCAAAAGATGTGTCAGTCACTGACGACTTTTCTTTAGGACAAGTAGGAGGCCTTGCTTCAGCATCTGCAGTATTCCAATCTCGGCTCGACATGGAGCTGCACGAGCGCCTCCCCCCTGGTTCGGAAGAAGTATGTTGAATATTCAGGCTGCGCAAGTTCAAGAATTGATTTTTTTTCTTCTTTCTCAAGCTTATCAAAAAAATCCGCCATTCAGCACGTTTAGTTGACAGTCTGCCTATTGATGTTCAACGTCTGGCTAGAGATTCGTACGCATCCAGTCTGAAATCAGTGTTCATACTGGCGGCATCTGCTTCATTGCTAGCTTACCTCTGTCGACTTCCGGTAAGCTATACTGTTGACCCTAAAAGTTCTCACTTATATATATCAATTGGCTTCAGATACCTGATAAACGGTTGGACGATGGTTTAAACTCGGACGGGGGTGATGATAGTGCTTTGTCGGATACATCCTCTGCCATCGAAGAAATCAGAGATGATGAAGATAAGATCGTTCGTCCGTGTCGTAGACATCTTGCAGTTTGAATATTATTCTCATATTTTAGTGTTTACTAAGCCCACATTGCAGTGTTATTTTATGTTCATACAGACAGATATCAAGTGAATGTTTTAACTTCTATGTGGTCATGGAATAATAGCCCAGTTTAACCAATCACAAAACAATCGGGGAAGCTACTTGAAGACATCATTCCATATTTTCTTCCATCCAGCATCCCGGTGAGGATACATTCCTGTGATTATTATTGAGTTGCAATGCAATATCAGAAACCTGTAGAATGGTGTCGACGTTTAGTAGTGTTGCCACAGTATGGCTATGCTCCGCCATCATTGTGTGACTGGACTTACCCAGGTTGACCGACTACACATGGACAATCTTGTTACGACTAGGCTTAGATTGAGGCCTCATGTACATAGTCATATTTTAATATCAACTCGGAATGCAGATTATCGATATCATCTTTTCCTTCCATCATCTATTCAGGCGGCAGCGCTAGTCCGATGTCAAGAAGTCAAATTTGAGTTGTTTCCGACTCGAAGGTCATATCAGCATAGACAGAATTTAAGGAATATCGTGATTCCAACTTGTTCGACTCAGAAGTATTAGAGAGTCAAATGACTCAAATCAGAAATATGAATTTAGTAGATTCAGAAAAGGAAGGAATACGATTATCTTGATAGCGTATTAAACCCATTCGGAAGATTTTAGTAAACAGCACCAGTTCATAACTGGTTTGAGCAGGAATGCTGCAGGATGTTGCTTTCAGCACGGCAGATCCAAGTTCTGACTGAGAGCAGGCATGAATGATAACACGTCGAAGCCACGTGTTTTTGGTAATCCGACCGGTAATCACCGGCCTCAATACTGAGTCGTATTCCTTCCTTTTCTGAACCTACTGAACGCAGCATGAGCTGAATCCAATCACAGGCGAAAGGTCATTTCTGAGGCAAACCATGCGAGTGAGGACTATGTTTTACTTCGTATTGCAGAAGAATATCAGAATCCCAGACTGTGCTGAGGGAGACACTTCATTTCCGTCAAAGCATGTACACTGGCATGAGCGCTTATAATCTTTTCCATCCATATCGATGTCGATCACTCTTCATGCACATGGACACAGCTGAACAAAAAAGTAGAATTCAGCCACGCGCTTTCAGCCAGGCACTCGACTAGAATCACTTAACGATCATCTGGAATTTGACCTTCCTTTCCATGTTCGTCTCGTATCGTATCTACCATCGATTCTGAGATAAGGTTTTGTGGTGAGATCGCCCTCACGCCATGTGTATCCACGCTGGTAGCTATAAAGGAGTTACCTCTCACCCCATTACATTAGCGGAGAGTTATTCTCTAGGCCAAACATCGTCAATATGAGGAACAAAACCGACAATGCTGCCATGATCCTGTAAGCTTCTTAGCTGTATAGTGGAGGACATCCCATCTCATAAACGATTTTAGGGTCATGGGCCCTAGTGGTACAGGGAAAACGGCGGTAATAATTCTGTTGTAACATCGAATCCTCACCACCCACATCTGATCATACAGTTTATCAAACTCTTGACCGAGAATGAGGGTATCGACCTCGAGTATAACTTAGGAGGACCTAGGACTTGCAAACTCGCATTGTCAAATTTTTCCATTAGAGACCTCTGCGTAGAGTTCATTGACGCTCCCAGCTTTGATGACTCGGTTCATAAAAGTCCAACCGATACCGATATTTTGAAGACGATCGCAGCGTTCTTGGATTCCGCGTGAGTTCGGCTAATGACAACGATCTATGACCGCTAACGGTGGACATCGTTAGACACAAGGCAGGGAAGAAGCTTCACGGAGTGATCTTCATGCATCGCATTTCCGACTCTGGGGTCAGCAATCTCACGAAACATAATCTCAGAATGTTACAACATATTTGCGGCTCCGACTCACTCAAGAATGTCGCCATCGTCACTACTATGTGGGACTCCGTCAACGATAATGCTGCAAAAATTAGAGAAGAAGCACTCACCTCGGACGGCAGCTTCAAGCCATTGCTTGATGCAGGAGCCCGGCTTTTACGCCACGACGACGATTTCACATCGGCTTATGTCATTACAAAGAGACTTCTCGGTAAACAGCCTATCCAGCTCCTCATCCAGACCGACCTTGATCAAGGGAAGAGTATCCCAAGTACAGCAGCTGGCCCTGAGCTCAATGTACTTATTCAGAATCTCATAGCAAGCCATCAGAAGGAGATTCGGAAGGTACGAGAGGAGCTAACTGACACGATTGAGGCAAACAATTACGCTGCGAAGAAAGCACTTGAACAAGAGCGCCAGACCCTGTCTGGATATCTCAAAGGCTTTGAAGCGAAATTGGAGGAGAGTCTAGATTCGATGAAAGCGACGGCGGAGGCCAAGAGGAAGGCCGCAGAAGTTGAACCAGGGAAGCAGCGTGCCGCACCCCCTGAAAATCCCCCCTCGGATCACAAAGGTCTGGAGGTAGTGTTGCGGAAGGATTACGAGGCAACACAGTCACTTCTCAAGGAGGAGAGAGTACTTCGCGAGTTGTTTCTTTCGACTGGTGACCATTGGAGCGTCGTCAACGTTTCTGATGGTGTCTATAAGGTTGTAGGTGCCAGCGATGGCTTCTCACCTGATACATCACCGCCTATGTTTTGGCTTGTTGATTCGAGGCAAAATGATTTTGAGTGCGTATGCGTATCCATGCGATCGCTCTTGGTCATACTAATAACCGATTGTACATCCAGGTTGAAATCGAAAAGCACGGGACAAGTGTTCGCTTTGCAAGCCAACAATTATGCTAACAAAGGCGTAAGCGCTTTATCGGTTTTCTCACATCCTTGTCAACTGATTCCCCGACTTGTTAATTGCCTCATACCTGCCATCAACGAACGATCTTCTTTCATTTATTTCGTATGGCGGCTATGATCAGGAACCACAATTCAATCGATACAAGACTACCGGACCCACATTCGAGCATAGCGGACGGCTCAAGCCTGGAAAATACACCATAAGGAACAGAGAGACCCTGAATCTCCTCTGCGTATATGAGAACAATAGCTTGCCCGAGGCGAAGCTGCAAATATGGGGAAAAGGTCTACAAGGTTATCCACAAGCGCACGATGTGAGTATCTTTTCCTCTTTGAAAGTTAAAATTGACCACTTTGTGATATGACGCATAGTTCACTGTGTCTGAAGAAAGGAACGGGCTTGTTACTATCACAAATACGTTTAACCTAGGCACTATGCGATATCTTATTGACAAAGGTGGGGCGATGATGAATACTACCAAGTCCAATCGCGTCCGACTTATCCACGCTGGAATTGGCTTCTATTAGTATGTGTTATCTTTCGGCATCTGGTCGTCATCCAACTTACTCATTATCAATACACAATAGCATTATGTTGGACGTCGAGAAAGGAATGGTCCTCAAGGACGCGAACAATCCTAACATGAACAATGGATATGTGCGTTTTTTTTTTTCACATCAGTTGTACGCGTTGTTGACCTTTGAATTTTTGGCCAGAGCTTGGTAGAAGAGCTCGATGAAAGTGATCGCAGGCAGTTATGGGAGTTCCTGGAGGTCGCTTAAAGTCCAGTTCTCGAGTATGTTTCAATGGTAGTGCTTGGAAATCAGAAGAAGAAGGGCTATTAAATAGGTTATCATTTGAATTCTGTGGAAAATGTCAATCTTGATACCGGTAACATGAATGCTAAACCGCAAGTTGGCTGTCGAGGAGGCTTATATAAATACAACATCAGGAGGACGTGCCAAGGGAAACCAACCGAGCTTGAACACGATGTGGCAGTGCCATCCGCCAACAGCTTAGGCCCCATTCGGGATCCCGGTTACGATCCGGTTAGGACTCGGTTTCCCAGCCAAAAATGAAACCCAGCCGAAAACTCAGTTTGGTGATGAAACCCAACCAAATTCGTGTTCGGCAACACCTTTGTAACATATAGTTAGGTTGGGTTAGTTACCTTGCTGTAAAGCAAGGTCTCCCCACCTCTAAAACACAGTTTGTTGTTTGCAAATATAAATAAATACTTTACTTTCTCGTTCTGGGCTAAACTCTCGAAAGTTGACACCCATCTTTTGTACTTATTTGGCTTCAAACAGCAATGTTGAACCTGCCGCCTCTTCTTTAACCTAACCACACCCCGCCCCCTTCACAGTCCTCAGCTTAGCGACGATCGCAAATGTAGAACTCGTGTTAGCCCGCGTTGGCGTTTAAAAAATTTAAAAATAAAAACATCTCAATTTCGTATTCCCTTGCTATTGCAAACGGCTCATACATTGTCGTCAATCTCACCATCATAAATTCCAAAAAAAAAAAAAACATATTTTCGTTGATCGGATCCTGTTTTCTTTCATTCACTGCTGGCACTGGGTGGTGTTTCCCTTAGAAAAACTTATTTTTAGACATGTTTTGTCATTTCCAAATGATTTTTCTCATGAAAACACAAAAAGTATTTCTGAAGGAAAAATTCTAAAAATACATCAGGTGTTTCTCATGTGTTTCCCAAAGATAAATATTGTGTTTTTTTAAAGGTTTTCCTTCAGAAACAGCAGGGAAACACCTGTTCCACTCAGTGATTGGTGAAATAGGTGTTTCCCTGCTGTTTCTAAAAGGAAAACCTTTAAAAAAAATAAGATTTATCTTTGGGAAACACATGAGAAACACCTGATGTATTTTTAGAAATTTTCCTTCCAAAATACTTGTTGTATTTTCATGAGAAAAATTATTTGGAAATGACAAAACATGTCTAAAAATAAGTTTTTCTAAGGGAAACACCCCTCAGTGCCAGCAGTGATTTTTACATTACACATCCAATCACTGTGCTCACCGTGAGGTTGGCTTATAGTGCTCTCTGCGATTCGTTCTGCTCAAAGTCCAACTTGGTCTGCTGATCCCAGTACTTTTCTGTCCCCCACCAGATCTGATCAGATCTGATCAGAACTGCTCAGATTCCAACCAGTTCTGATCAGAATCAGAGTCTAGAATCTGATCAAATTCTAAGGGCAACTTTCTTGGATCAAAATATTATTTATTTCATTAATACTAATAGCCTATTAAAATAATTAAAAAAATCCCCAATAAGGAGGGGTTGCTGGTCTCATTGTTGTAATCTACAAATAAATAAAAAATAAGCCCCCTGTGGGGGGGGGGTTGTCATTGTTGTTGTCTTGACCTATTAAATTGAATAAAAACCCATCATTATCATTGTAGGGGGAATAAGGACATGTACTCATTGTACAACTTAAGCAGAAGACAAAGAGTGTGGTGGTGGTGTGGGCAAAAGTGTTGGTCGTTGCCATTGGGGGGGAGTGGTCTCCCCCTAAAAAAATAAAGTAAGGTAAAATGGAGATGAATGTCTAATATTATCCAGTACATGCTGCAGTTGCTGCTGTTTACGTGCACATGGTGCTGTTTATGTGTACATACTGCTACCTATCCGTGGATGTTGCTGCTTATGTGTACATGTTGCTGCTTATGTACACATGTTGCCGTTTATCCGCGGATGTTGTTCCTTATGCGTACAACCTGCTGCTTATCCGCGGATGTTGTTGTTTATGTGTACATGCTACTACTTATCCGCGGATACTGCTGTGGATGTGCACATGCTGTTGTTTATCCGCGGATGCTGCTGTTTATGTGCACATGTTACTGCTTATGTGCACATACTGCTGCTTATTCGTGGATGCTGCTGTTTATCCGCGGATGCTGCTGTTTATGTGTACATGCTGCTGTTTATGTGCACATACTGCTGTTTATTCGTGGATGCTGCTGCTTTTGTGCATATACTGGTGCTTATCCGCGGATGTTGTTGTTTATGTGCACATGCCGCTGCTTATGTGCACATACTGTTGCTTATTCGTGGATACTGCTGCTTTTGTGCATATGCTGTTGTTTATCCGCGGATGCTGTTGTTTATACGTACATGCTACTACTTATGTGCACATACTGTTGCTTATCCGCGGATGTTGCTGTTTTTGTGTACATGCTGCTGTTTATGTGCACATGTTGTCGTTTTTGCGCACATACTGTTCCTTATCCGCGGATGCTGCTGTTAATACCCATATGCTACCACTTATGTGTACATACTGCTGCTTATCCGTGGATACTACTGTTTATGTGTACATACAAAAAAAAAAAAAAAAAAAAAAAAAAAAGAAAAGGTAACAAGAAAAGAAGAGCGTCGACAGGAGAGAAGTAGTAAGAAGGAAACTGTCGCGCATGAAGAAAGAAAAAATAACAAGATGTATCGGAGTAGGAATCCCATATTTATGACGAGAAAACATGGTCCTATCCATCAAGTCAAGTTAAGTAAGAATGGGGGGTTGTTAGTAGTAGAGTCACCTTAAGGTCACTTAAGGAAGGAGTTCAAGCGAAAAAGACGGGAATTGACAGTTAGATAGGGATGACAGTTAACGATATCAGAACGACTTCTGAGAAGGAGATAATAGGTAGGAGTAGGAGAAGGAATTAGGGAGATTCAAGCGAAAAGACGGGAATTGACAGTTAGATAGCTCCAGAAACGACATTCGGTGGATTAGACTAGTCTAGACTAGTCTTAACCAGTCTAGACTAGTCTAAGACCAGTCTTTAAAATAGTGGGGTTTACCGTCATTATGTCGGTTAAATAGACTGGTCTTTCTGGTCTAGTCTTAAAAATGGTGGGGTTTACCGTCATTGCTCGGTTAAATAGACTGGCCTAAGACTGGTCTAGACTACTCTAGACTAATCTAGGTTCAGACTGGTTAAAGGTTGGTCTTAGACTGGTTAAAAGACTCGTTTAGACTGGTCTTAGGTTCGTCTTAACTCAATCTAGTTCGAATCCTCTTAGTGGACTGAAATGATCTTTTTATTATATTAGTATACTATAAGTCTACCGTTACGGAACAACGGTAGTTTTAGCACATAAAACAAGTTACGCTCCCCAGACTAGTGTACTGGTAAAAGAAGAAGGAACAATAAAAAGATCTGTAAAATGTCAAAGTGTGAGAGAAAAGAAGAGAAGGCAGTGTACATAGTCCAATAGCAAAAATATATCGACTCCAAAGGCATGTGGTCATGTCAAAAATGTGAAAGGTCCTGAGTCAACACTTGAAAGGCGCAGCCTTGTTCCCGAGAAAATACTACTTGCCCATGATCCCACATCGCACAGCCTTGATAACACTTGACACTCTGTGAGAATAATCCTCTGCTGCTGATTCATCTGCAATTCCTGCTTAGTCGTGATCCTCCTGGACTTCCTAAATTGTCATAAAGAGGGTGGGAAGGCTTCAGGTACCGCGTGAATGATGGTTTTGGCAGTGAATGATAAGATAAGAGGTAGATGAGTGAGGATAGGGGACTGAGTGTGATCCAGGAGTGAGGTATGGCAAGATAGATAGCTGAGGCAAAGACTTGTGGGTCCATAGCCACAACAACAATGACAAAGCCTTTGACATAATGGGAGATGTAGCTGATGCATCCATAAATGGGCCGTTCTTGAAATGATGGGCCATAGATGCGATCAAACACGAGCTGATGACCAATGCGAATAGTAGATTGATCGCTTTGTTGTATCACTAGCCAAGGGACAAACGGATGGTAGATGTTAAGGAGCATATCAATAGTGTAAATGATAGACAACATAGTGGAGGACATTGAGGATATGATGAGTGATGAGGATGTTAACGTTGAACAAATGATTTTGTTGACCAGGAACGCGATTCAGGGCTGCTTCCAAAATAGGTAAGTGAATTCAAAGTCCGCTTATTTTCATGATGGCAACTTTTAAGCTTTGTTCTCACGCTACCAATCAGTATTGGTGCACGATACCGACCTTTCACAATCCTTCATGATGCTTTGAACGTATTCAGCATCAATGGATTCGTTCCCTGTGAACGGACAAATCCTATACATCTCAAACCAATAGGTCTAAGACATATATACAACATCAGCCATGCTTCTCTCAAAATGAAGAGTAAAGTTGTGCTTAGAACTTACCCTCGCGAATGTAGATGGTCCACAAGCAACATCCAGACAGTGAAGCTCTACAACCGCAACCATGAAGGATCCTACATCTGATAAGGATAAAGAACAGTTTGCGATGTTGCTTCACCCATAAGCCTTTAAAACCAGATGTTTGTTTGACGCCCGCCATTTTACATTCTGGAAATTCGTACCATGAATATATCAAAAAAACTCAGAGATGAACATACCTGGGCTTTTATGCTAGGATCCGTCGCATCATCTTCCTCTATCTTTTCAAGCATATCCAGCTGTGCCTGAAACAGGTCTGCCAAAGGTGACAACAATTCCATTTGACCTATGTTGAGCAATAGACACAAACCAAACTCAACCACCAAACAAAATTAGAAATTTATGAATAACTTATAAATGACATGAAACACACACCGCGTCTTCAAGAATTTTAAAACCCATAAGTTGTCCAATGACAAGAAGACGACATCCAGAACTTTCAAGTTCAGTGGATGATTGATAGTGTTGCATTGGTGAAGAATATACATGTATGGATTCAACTCCCAACTCACCTGGTTAGAAAATAAGAATCAAAATGACCTTATGATCGTTCCTGAAGACCAGAAAGAAAGGCTGACCATCCATGCAACTTGTGCGGTAGTCGGGATTGTTTCTTCCCAGTGACTTTTTCTGGAGCTGCATGGAAACTATAATCCAAATTTCAAGAAATCCACATTGGAGAGTTCAAAGACTCAATTTTCACTCATCGCACCCCCCATTGACAATGTCTTTAACTCCGACTTTCAACTAGGCATCGAACACATAAAAACCCTCCAAAACAAAGTGGTTTCGACAGGACCTCAGCCGAAGTATTTTCTAATTGAAGATGGGGAACAAACGGGTATGAGATTTTCATGCCCTTTGTTTGAAAAAAGAGTGAGTCATATTCAGCTTTATTTTAGAGGAGCTAGACGTTGAAAGAAAAAAAAATGTCATGTAATTCAGGACTTTGAATATGACTGTAAGTGCATGATAATTGTATTGACACCACTGGGTAATGACCAAGAAAACAGCTCAAGACGATGAAGACTGGTCTAACGACTATCCGATTGATACTAAATATAAACCCACATTCAAAGCAATCATAGAAAAATGGCGTGTTACTCCCTTACCTGCGTACGACAAGAATGGAAAATTTATCAGAGTGCGAGATCAAGAAAATTATCTAAAAGGATCCTTAGTTCTCGTCTACTTTCAATTGAAGCACTACGGAATCAGAGAAAAAGACTCAAACAGCATCACATCGAACACTTTCACGGCCGTCACAACCCAAATCAAGATCCTCCAACGTGCACCAAAACGAAATGCATCACCATACAAGAGTCAACTGCTCAAAGGTCCAGTGACACTACCGACATCGCCCAGCAGACGTTCACTTCAGGTAGAAGCTGTAAAAGCATTCCACGCCGGCTCAGGCATGGAGCCTAGTGGTTCCAAAGCATCTATGGCAGGAACTGGCCCAGAAGATACCAACGGCGTCACGACAACAATAACCAACATACCAGACGTTTTCAATCATTCCATCGCAATGATTCCTCACGTTTCGACTCAGGACACTTTGAATCTTTCTTTGCTCTCCAAAACCAAAGGAAAGAAAAGAGCAATGGACGACAATGAAGAAGCACCGCGACCGAAGGCGAAAACACAAACACAATCACTTTATTCAAGAAAAAGAAAAAGGGAGCGAAATAGTAAGTCCATTTGTTTCTTTGGTCCTTCGTCATGATATCAAACTATCAATATCATCAGAACAATATTGCAGCAGAGATGATTTATTAACCAAAAAAACATGAGTAAAAAACACCAACTGCTAGTCAGAGATTGATACTTTATAGTTTTAAATGTTTCCCTTATTTATTTAAATATTATTTCTTTGAAAGAAATAAAAGTTAAAAGTGACCCATCAGCAAGGTAATTTGTCGACGAAGTCGACCGCTAGTGACCAATAGTCTTACATAAACACTTTCCCCGATGACAGCACATCAGTCTGTCCCAAACAATTGTGCTCAATGTCGACAATGTTGAGCTCAAGAACTGGTCTTTGCGTTGCGACTTACAGTGCTTAGATCAATGAGATATTGTGGACTGCTAATTTATTAATTATGGTCCGTGGCTATGCAATGGGTGCTATGTGTAAGCTAGTTGGGTGAGAGCACACGAAGTGTGCTTCGGACCCGAATGACTCCAATGACGAGAAAAGGGGTTCGATATGAGACACGTGGGCGGGTGGGCCACGCTTCGGCATAAGGACCGAGGTTTCGTGTTTGTAACGTCGTAGTTGGGGTTTTCGGATCAAGAAAAGGCACTGTCACTAGTGACATGCCGAAGCTTAGGGAGAGGAGGGTGGGTAAAAAGGAAAGGAGTAATGCAGTAGGGGCTTGACCTAGAGTTATTGTCGAGCGCTTCTATGCTAGCGAGGGTGAAGAGAGAGAGTGAAAGTGCACGTGATGCACTTCTCGTCTTCTCAAAGACCTTATTCTATCTCTTTGCTTGTACCTTGCTTTGCTGTAGAAACGAACTTAACTAATTGATATTTTTCTAGCAGTCTTTTAGTATATAGTAATGAACCATTAGGAATATATATTGCAATTTTTATAGGAACCCAGACTCATGTTTTTACCCTATCCCAGCGCTGATGAAGATATTGGTAACTGACGTTGAGGGCACATCGATGACGAGCTCGGTGGGAGCTCGTCGCCAGGGACGTTGCCAAGCCATTTGTCATTGTTCATCAGCAAACTCGGGGTCAGCTTACTGGCACCGGACAGCACCATAGAACCATAGAAAAGGTTCTTTTGTTTATAGTGCTGTCCAGTGTCATGGTAACACTATCCGGAAACGGCTCGATGCTATACAGCACTATGGAGTGCTATATAGGGCTAGGTTCATTCTTTCCGTAACTAGTTAGACTGGCCTAGATTGGGCCTAGACTAATGATATTCCAATAGCATCACAAATAACATAAGAAAATTGTTAAAAAATTTATATTCAACTAAGTCAAAACTAAGTACTAGTTGTCTAGATATCATAATATATACTACTTATAAGTTATACTACTGTCTATCGTCATTTACAACTAAGAAGATGAAATTAGAAAATAATAAATTACGATACAGAGAGAAAGAAGGGGCCCACATGTGTCAATGCCACCACACCCCATATGCCACAGCTGTTGCCGAATGTCACAGAGCCCACTGAGACAAAAAAAAAAAGCCCCCCTGCCGTATGTCGTCGTCATTATATGTCATGGTCATCCTATGCCGTTGGTCATCGTACATGTGTATTCGCCGTTGTATGTGCATATTCATTGTTGTACAGGCATATTTATTGTTGTACAGGCCATATTTGTTGTTGTATGGGCCGTATTCATTGTTGTATAGGCCATATTCATTGTTGTATGTGCATGTTCCTTGTTGTACATGTGTGAAACGGGTAGGCTGATATGGGTATTGGTAGCGTGACGTGGTGACGTGGAAGGGAGGAGGTGGTGGTGGGTCGTCGTGGGGTGGTGACGTGGAAGGGAGGTGGTGGTGGTGGGTCGTCATGGGGTGGTCGTCGTTTGTTGTGGTCATTTGAAGCTAATAAGTAAATTAGTAGAGTGAAATTTAAGATTTAAAAAAAACAAACCCACCCCCCCCTAGCGAGGGGGTAGAGCCGTTGTTAGCCGTTGTTCAATGTGGCAGGGGAAGTGGTAGTGGTGGTGTCGTTGATATGATTTAAATCTGCATAAGCATGGTTTTTGCAATTTTTATCTATTATTTCAGCATAAATATTAATTAATGCACCAATAACTGGCTAATACAACTGATAATAGACAAGGGAATCAGAGTCGTTTACCCTACAACTGCTGATTAGACCTATTACTGTGTGACTTAAATGCATATAGTTAATAAGTGTGGTCAATAGACTATCATTTGTTACACTACAAATTGCATGTCCGGATTAAAACCAATAAATCCATGAATATCCTTATAGACTTGGCACAGGAAAAGTTAAATAAACAATATTGGGTTAGCAAATGTCATGGGGTGTGATTGTGGAACAACAGAATATTATTAATAAATATTCAGGGGAAGGTTGGTGCCCTAGCAACAGTGGAAGCAGAATAACCAAGATAGTGGAACCATGTGATTGTGTGGGAATCATGATGATTAAGGATAGGGGGAGTGCTGAACAATCATAAAGATTGTTTCCAGGCACAATAGGCACAGTTACCACCAAGAGGGGTGGAAACTACCTAAAATTAGGAACATGGGGCTAAAAATAGAACAACCCCTATGTTTCCAGGAACAATGAGTGCACATGGTGCCAGAACCAAAGTAAGGGTACCAGGAACCAGTATATCTATTTTTGGACATTATCTATTTTTAAATATCTCAAATGTATAAAATACCTCCCAGGGTTTGTAAATAGACAGAAAATTGGATTCTTTCTTTCCCCCCCTCATTTGCAACCTAGTACAGCTCACTGTCTTAGACATTGAGCAAGAACACTTGTCTTTGAGTAGTGGACTTGAAAATAAATCAGTTTCTCAGAGTTGTTTGACTTGTTGCAATAATTGTTGAATTGTTGTAAAAGTTGTTGTTGTGTTAAAGTCATAGCAGAAGCAAGAGGGCTTCTTGTGTATGCAATTGTGTTAAAGTCATAGCAGAAGTTTGAGTCTTCTTGTGTATGCAATTGTGTTGAAGTTGTAACAAAGTCTTGGACTTTTGTGTACACAAATTGTAAATCAATCAGTAAAGTCTTAGGAATTCTTTGACTGATTGTTGGTGCAAGCCATAAATTGCAAAACCACTTAAAAGTTTGATCATCCTTCAATTGATCCAAATTATTGTTGTTGTTGTGTGTATTAGTTGAAGTGAATTTCAAAGTCTTGGAAAGGTTATACTTTCTAGAAAACCCAACTTGCATTATTAAGATTGTATAAAGTATTGATTGAGTTATTGTTTTGAGTAGAGATTTTTATAATCTTGAAAATACACCTTTTCTCAACAACCTCTGTGCAGTTACATCATCATCGTCAGCAGCATTCTGACGTGGCGAAGGTGCGGTGTGGGTTGTCGTTAGTGGGTTGTCATTAGTGGGTGGGTACATTGTTGTGATATGTTGTTGTTGTTGATGTTGTTGCTGTTGTACGTCATCGTCATCCATGCCTAACTTGCCATTGTACCTGTAGATTTAAATAAGTAGAGTATATATGTATATAAATAGAAAGTATAAAGTACTTACCCCCCCCCGCAATGAGGGGGACTACGCGTCGCTGTTGTTGTTCATGTTAGGTCGTCAGGTGGCGGTGGTGGTGGCGGTATGGAATGACGAACTTGGTGGGAACAAATTTTAGTCCCTGCGCACGGACTTTGTTTAGGGTTGGTTTATTTAACTTAACAAAAAAATATGTGATGTATCTAATGTGTGTTACATTCCGTCACACGTTACTCCGGTCCGACTCCGTCGGAGTTGTCTCCGGTGGTCCGTACTCCGTTCCAGTACTTTCCCTTGCCTCCGGATTTACTCCTTCTATGTCCAACTCCGAGACTTCTCCGTATCATTCTGGCTCTTCCGACGATATCCCAAACACCTTACCACATCTTCGTCACTACCACTATTTCTTTGTCATCACATTCCCACTATCAGTCAGCACACCAGCCATGGATTATTCACCCCAAGAATGCAGGACCTTTCAGGAGCAGGATGCAGCACATTATATTTATACTTTATATTTTGGTTGCAATTCCTTTTATTATTTAAGTACTTGAACTTGTATGTTTTCCAGCAGTTCAAATATCAACATAGTTTCCTCCTCCTAGTCTTCCTCTAAGTCACTGAGGTCTTCCGTCTTATTACTTCTTCTTCCGTTCCGAAATCAGGACACCTTAGGAGCTGGGCGGCACAGCACACACGCTGAGGCCAACGTCCTTTCCGGGTACTGTTCCGGAGTAACTCCAACGTGACTTCCTTGTTTTAAACTTAACATGATGTCATTATGGAAAAAAAAAAAAAAAAAAAAAAAAAAAAGTCACGTTTCAGGCACTAGATGCCGTCTGAGGCCTCCACACGTGGATTACTAGGGTCGCGTAGAACAAGTATTGCCACTCAACCGATTTGTGTCGTGCTATCGTCTTTGGATAGACCTAGCCTATGATGTCATCGAAGGCACCTCTTCTCCTGGTAGCTCTAGACCTCTAAGAAGTCGTGGCCTTTATAAGTTGTAACATAAGAGGTGAATAGTGGTCTGTCCGGGTATAACCCGGGTATATAAGTTGTATAAGTTGTACTGTTACTTTGGGGTAAAGACGCACATAGAAAAGATCTTGATGAGCAAGACCTTTAGAAGAACTGGCCTGGGGTTGTGAAAACCTTGCTTCACGTCGGAACGAGAAACCTGTTGGAAAGACATATTCTTCAGTGTAAACTTATGGACAGAAGGATTGCAGAAGTGGACTGTAAGGGAAGCACGATTGTCTTTACCGATGTCAACGACATGAAGGTGGGAGATTCGAAAGGAAGCTAAGACGGGGCCTTTGCCGGTTTGGAAACCTGGTTCATCCTGGTTGGCTCCTACTCTATAACCTCAAGAACCTCTTTAGGTAGTTCCGGGACCCACTTGGACCTTTACATCGTTAAAAGTTCGTTCGGTACCTCCTCGAACCATAAGCGCGCCAGTTGTGGCTGCTGCGGAAACGAGCACAGTTCTTATGTTACCTGCGCAAGCACTTACTCGTACCCCCGGTTAAAGGTCCATAGTAGGGTAAAGTTGTTCTTACCTTACCAGTATCTAGCCACCCGATCACAAGGGTGATAAACGAGCAAGGATACATCACTACTTCGGTAAAGATCCTGACCTCACCGATATAGTGATGGAGTGCCCTAAAACGCTGCTGTTGACGATGCCTTATAGTTCCATGTGAAAACGGACAAAGACGACAGATGAGCCAGATCTGAGTACAAACACCTTAGGTCTAATATGTAACTATGAGGTTGTTCCGCTGTTGCAGTTTTGGTTTCTTCTGTACGTCAACGACCGTCGACTAGATTGCCTCAAGCGGCATACAGATATTGTGCACAAAGAAAGAAAGAGAAAAAAAGTACAGCACCATAGGAGAATATCTTTTTGTTCGGGCAGCCGTATGGGCAACTAAAGTTTCTGTTCAAAAACCTGAACTTTTCCTTCCACCTGCTGAAGGTCTGCTCTAAGTTACGCATAGAGCTACTTGTCTTTCAGGTCAACCTTGTCGTCCGGTGCCGTGACTGGCTACGGTAGTTGAGAGAGCACTGTCTCTATTTACTCATACAGAAAGTTACTTTAATGAGAAGTACGACCCGCAAGTTCCTTAAAATGGTACATCAAACCTACTGTTCCATAAAGCGTATGTAATAACTACAAATACTGACGGGATTATCACCGAAGATCTAGTTTCTACGTTGGTAGCCGCATCCTCAGCGTCCTTAAAAGCCCCACTCGCGGGATAAATAACTTGAACTATTGTTACCTTTTATTACAAGGAACGTCGGACAGCCTTATCGGTAACGTCCATGTCGAGAACGCCACGAACGGTATTACGCGCGTTCACTCAGCCTTGTCGGCTTATTCTACGGATGTTCGCGAATGTGCTTGATCTCTTTGTTGTCCTTGAACTACGGTGCTCTCGACGTGACGTCGTTCAGCTTCGGGATGTTTGCCGCAACCCACTTTAATTCCGGGTTAAGCTACCGAATTAAGGTCTAAAATTCGAAGAGTCACTTTTGGAACCGAACAAGCGACTATGTACCTTGAGCCATTCTAGGTAGCGTAACGTCTTTTAGTAAAAAAAGGCAGAGCGACTAGTCACATGGAGTCAAGGTGTTGCTTCGACACTGTAAACGTCGACTTAAGCTTTTTCATCTTTGTGGACGCTTAAACGGTCGCCATTCTCGATCATTTTAGCTGGTCGACAAAAACCAGATTGGTGCCTGATGTCTATATATTCCGATCTCAACGAAACCGCGCCCGCCGGAGGCTGCGCGAGTGCGTCCCAGACTCTCTGATACGTCGCTCGTAAGTGAATACTATTTGCAACAACTCTAGCCTTTCCTTTAGCACTGACCTATAAAGACTAACAATAGTATCAAGCACAGTAAACAGGTCTACACATATACAAGCTCAATTTAACATAAACCCGCAGTTCGGTCTAGGTAGAACTCAGACTTCTAGGATGTCGATCGTTGAGACGTCGGGTCTCTTGTGAGTCGTAATACTTAGTTGTCACGACCTTATGTACCGGTTTGGTTCGTAAGCCTCTACATCCGGGTGTTTGTAACAACGCTGAGTAGCAACCCTATCACATTAACATGAGCGCCAAACCCGGAGAAGCCAAAAGTTCCGGCATTAGATGCAGATCAACGGAACAGATCATAGATTCCGGGGTAAGCCCTAGGACCAATGCTAGGCCAATCCCAACCAACCCAATCCAATCTTTTCAGTGTTTGGCTTCACTGCCCAACACCAGCCAATCAGTGTTCAGTACACTCCGTCTATCTTAATAGCATGTTCAGTAGTCGTTTTGGCCCCTAAAGGGTATCAAACAGTATCAGTACAGTGTGTTTTAATATCATCGGATATCAGTGCAGTGTGTTTCAATATCAGGAATATCATAAGATATCAGTGTAGTGATATTGATATCACTCAATATCAAAGCGAAGGCAATTTTATTTCAAAGTCAGCGGAAGCGCCGACATTGGGGTCTGTCCGCCTCTACAAAATCTCTCGAAACTAACCGACGTCGTCTACAGAGCCCTAACAATCCAGTTAGAAAGGTTCCAGTCGATTGGGGGAGCACGAACGACCCTTCCATCCACCCACAACTGCATGTGCCTGGATCAGCTTTAAAATAAAAGTCATGGCGTTACAAGGGATATGCGGAAGTGAGTTCCCCATTGGTTCCCCAGATAGTATCGTAAGATATCTGTTTGACCTTTGATCCGATAGAACTCGGATCTGTGGTGCTGAAGTCAATGGCCCACTCAAACCAGTAGATTAGAGTCATTAGACAGACTAAGGCGAACTATATAGATGGCTCTGCTGAAGTCAAGCTAGAGCCGATTCCCGAAGTGAAATAAGCGTAGTAATCAACACCCCAAAGTAAGAGCAGTGCAATAGTATGATTTCGCGTTTGACCTCGGTGAGCTCGTGAGGCAAACGTGAGCAAGTACAAATACAAGCACACTACATATATAATGGTTGTATGCTACGGAATAAACAATAGAGGTTGTGGAAAAATGAGTAACCGAATAAATGAAGATGAACTTGAAGGGGGATGAATGTAATTTAAGAAACTTGTGGGTGAGGGCCATCGCTCCGCGTGGCATATACGAGTCCCTTCAAATGAAATTATACTGGTATTCTTATAGTGTCTTCGTGAGCAGGGAAAACAGTGAGTAAATTGTTTTCGCGCGGCAAACAAGGCCATCACCATCAACACATGCAATCACGGAAGTTACCGGCAAGTCTTGCGTTACCTTTGAAGGCTCCATCCGCTTATAAGAACGAGCCCCTAAAGGGGACTCGTAATGTACCTGAAGACAGCGGTAGCTCGCACAAGCTCCGGGAATTCCAACAACCAAAGCAGAACAGACAGGTGGCAATCAAATGTCACCGTTACCTTGCGATTGTCTGGTTTCTATTGTCGGGCCTGGCAATCCTACTTCTCCAACATGGCAACATCTGCAGTTTTTCGGACATACACAGTCAACCAATTTGGTTATCCTATTTTTTTACATTGCCGCGAACGCTCAGGGTAAAGAAACTCATTTTTATTCAGGAATATCGAACCAAGTGTACGGCGGCGAAGAAAAATGCCAGGAGTTGGCTTGAAATGCCCCTGGAATACCATCACTGCTTTAAATCCTCTTATCATTATTTCGGTTTATACGCACTTTGTGCGGTTGGACCTGGTGGGACGGCGTGGAGATTGCGAAGATGTTTTTAGAGGACAGTGTACATTAGTCAACTCGGATTAGATATATTCCCTCAGATTCACCCAGATGCGCAGATATCCTGAATAATAAATACCCCGGAACTGGTCAGTGCTTCCATTCAAATATTCAACCCCAGCGAAAATCAACTCTGCTCTCAGCCGCAAATAACGGAGATCAGCGGCGATCCTCAAAGTCGTCGGTCTTTTGTCCATCCTGCTGGTTTCTTTCCGCAAGGATCTGTATTTTCTGGCAAGAAAATGACTGATGCAACATGAATGAGGGAAATTTCTGCATATTTCTCTGTTCTCAGCTGGATTTCTCAGTTGTTGTCTGCCAATTGTCTGTATGTAGCAAATTTGTATTGCTTCATTGAATCCATGAATATCTGCGATTCTCCCATCCCTGAAGCCATTAATCCCACAGACCGGCAACTATATCGACTCAGCGCTCGGACCCGTCTTTCGTGATTGATAGCTGCTAATAGAAGTGTGGTAGAGAAGCGAACGTGGCTATTCATTCGGTAATCAACCTAGAATCGACTTACCGATGGCATCGAAGGGACGCATATGTGTGCCGTTATGAGAATATTAAGAAATTTAAACAGTCATGATGATTCTAATTTAGCACGCCTGCTATGTTGATGATTGTTGGATGACGCCCATGGATTCCCGGTACATCCACTAGGGGCCGCAGGATGAGCAGAGCTATGTGTAGCATTCCTGGGAGACGGGATGAGGAGAAGGTGAGGGAATAAAGGAAGGGAAATGGGGACGGTTTTGTGATATCCGACATACATAATTATTAATTACTCCCAGAGTCCTGCCAAAGTTGAGTCGATTTTGAACAGAATTGTCGAAGCAGAACGCAGATAGGGGCCGAATTTGTCCTATTTACTTCTCACTGTAAGATGAATATTACTTCTGGCGTTTTTCGACACGCTATTCCGGACACACAAGACAACCCATAAGTGCGCTAATTGCAAGGCCACGGAGCGGAAAGAAATCGATGAGGAAGCGAGACCCCGTACATAACGTACCAAATTATTTTGGTGCCGATTACCCTCGAGTAGATATTGTGAGTCTGACACAAGGTAACCTGCGAAAGACGCAACGCATAATTATAGCCTATCACGCTCAGTAAAAACGAGACGTCAGGTAAAGTCACAGTAAAGTCACAGTAAAGTCACGTAAAGTCATAGTTTGTGACTTTACCAAGACTTTACTAGACCAATACTAGACTAAATTGCAAAATTTTTGACTACCACATGACTATGAAATTGATGAACACAAGGTCGACTAGTCATATGTTTTTAAAATGGCTCTAATTGGAATTTTGGGTCTCAAGACAGTCAGATTCTGGTCTCAAATTAAAACCAGTTTAGTCAGCATTGGGCACTTGCTATTGAGCTAAGTTGTAGTTACTATTACTTACTGTTAGTACCTTTGGTGACATTAGCAATGATTGATGCATCAATGACTAATGGTTTCGCACCAACTTTTGATTGATCTTGATGAACAGTGAACCCCAGTGAAAACCGGTTCTGAGCTGAGTGAGAAAAATCTGAGCTGAGTGAGAGAAATCTAAGTTGAGTAAGAGAAATGAGACTAAACGAGTATGTTCAATTTTAGTAGTCATGTAAGCGTCAAAAATTTTGTCATTTAGTCAGGTACGTGACTTTTGCTTGACTTTTGCCCATCTTTCATGTGACTATTACATGACTTACGTGACTTCTCGTTTTTACTGAGTATCACGATTCACGTAATGAGCCTGGCATCCGTTGAACTTAAAACGTGCCTTGGCCACCTCGGCTTTCGCCCACATATTACCAGTTTCTAATCTCTCACGTACTCTTGACGTCTTGCAGCCCAAGCCTTCGTCAACCTCTTCCTTCAACCGCCAAGCGCCGTTTTCAAGACGTCTGACAGGTAGAATCGTTGGCACTTTGGAGGAAACTGCGACAGAGATAGCTGGAAGAGTCGTCCTAACCAATGGGATATTCATAGGGAGATTTGTCAACACCGTTCTCTTCCTCTCGACGACGCGAGTGTTACTTTCAGTCACAAGAGATTGCTGTAAGTGTGACATACCAACTTCGACTAAATCGCTCATCGTCAAGTCACCGAGGTTGCTAGGATGTCCTGTAGCAAAATCCCCCAGCTCCCGTGCTTAATTTCCATGTAACGTCTCCGAATCCAACACGTTATGGACCTAGAATTGGGAATATCGTCCTTAAGCGTTCAGAAGATAGTCATCTCCAGATCCCAACTCTCAATCTTCTAACAACGACATCGCAAGGAGCGTCATATCAACATAGACAGAATTTGAAGAACATCGTGGCTCCAACTTGTTCGACCCGGAAGTAGAGAGTCCAACCAGAAATATGAGTTTAAACCGCAAGTTGGCTGTTGAGGAGGCTTATGTAAATCCAACATCAGGAGGACGTAACAACGGAAACCAGCACGATGGGTCGCAACAATGTTCGCGGGCCTACATCTCCGAACGCTTGGTTTGGCCATGTATTCCAGCACTGTTGATTCATAATGCTGAGTGTTCTCTGCGCTGCAGAGTTGCTAGCTGTAGGATCTTCAGACTCAAGATGAATCTGGCTTGACACCCGAATACAATTTGACTCGAACATATACACAGCTGGATAAATGACACGAACTGTGATAACAATCAGAAATATCCAGTCACGATTTCCCTTTCCGATCTCAACAACGTTTATCATAAGTGAATGCTCGCTGCATAGTCTCTCAGACCCTGCGTGAGCGCGTCGGAGGCCGCCCGCGCCAAAGCAACTCTAGCCTTATATATCTGTAGTCTGTGGTTAGACCAAAAACAGCTGGTCGATTTTACTGGCTCTTACCGCTGGCAAATTCGCAGGTGTTTCTACTTTTTCGAATTCAACTGCAAATGTCACAGCTTCGTTGTGGAACTGAGTTACACTGATCAGCGAGACGGAAAAAAATGATTTTCTGCAATGCGATGGATCTTACCGAGTTCCATGTATCAGCGAACAAGCCAAGGTTTTCACTGAGAAGCAGGAAATCTGGAACTAGGCCAGCGAATTGGGCCTTAATTTCACCCAACGCCGTTTGCAGGGCTTCCACATTCTGCAGTTCAATTTTCTTGCCATCCAGTTCCCGTTGTTTCTCTAGTTCGTGTAAGTCCTTGTAGGCATTTAATTCGTCTGTTCCGACTCACTTCCGCGCAGTACCGCAAGTACCGCAAGAGCTGTACCTGCAAGGGATGCTCCGATAATCTGCAAGGAACCAACCATTACTTTCCATTGTTATCAAAGTTCAATAAATAGGGCGCTCACCCCGAAAAATGATGCGATTTCTAGACCCAAGGTTGCATCCTTGATCTAGAAGCCACTATTAGGGCAGTCATAAAGATCAATAGTGCATGCGAAATACCCGTCCATCCAAACTACATGGTAAAATTCCTTGAATCTCCAGCATGAAGAGTAATTTCATTGAAAGACATACCCATCTAGATCTGTCTGGAGACTGGTGATGGCGTCGGTCAGTATCGTGGCCTGCTGTCCCAACTCGACGTTCTGTTCATCGAGATACGCATTGAATCTCGTCTGGAAGTCGTCCACCTTCCTTTTCAAGTCCAAAAACTTGTCTTTGAAATCAATGGGTATGCCGACGGGCTTGTTTTTCTAGAAGAGAGATATCACGACATGGAGAAAAAGAAAGAAAGAAACACGTGTTATAGACATACAGCGAACTCCGTTAGATCAGCGGCCAGCAAGTCCATGTCTGCTTTGGTTTTGACGTTGTCGCCCTGTTGGAGTATTGTTGTATAATCTGGAATTCCACAAACATAAGTCTAGACCGAGTAGACAGCAGAAACAGGTAAAAGTGTACCTTGATATTCCGCAGCAGTTGTCGTCGCAAAATCCCGTGAGGTAGTGATATAGCCACTCCAGTCCTAGAGATGGCTTCATCACTAGGAACGAGAAAAAAATGGCAACACCAGCGCACCGATTTATAACCATTCCATTCTTGTTGAAATGGGATGATACCTGGAAATTGGCCCCCATGCTCATTAACAAACGCGTCCATTGTATTCTTGACACGAGCAAAGGCGTCGTCGGTGTTGACCGCGCGAATACCAAGCTCCTCCATGGCTTGCTTGAAAATTGCTACATTTCCAGGTTCACCCAGGGCCTTGATGGATTTCTCCAAGAACTCCAATATCTCATCCTCGGTTGGTCCTACTTGGTCCAAAGGTTTGGCCGTTTCCGGGGCAGAATCGAAGGAAAGCTTAGAGGGTGGAAGTACAGCAACTGTAGCCATTTCTGTTAGCACGAAGGGAATGTCAGGTGAAGACGTTAGGAAGACAGGTATTCAAATGTGACTTATACAGAACATTTGTCCAAAGAGCAAGGCTGCACTTCGTTCCAAAAGTGTTGGGGGTCCGGTCAAAAAGATTTCAGGAACGAGTAGCTATAGAAAAAATGCTCGCAGGATGGGGTTTCATTGCCATGTTGAATATGTTGAATATATGGGCCTGTCTGATCAATGTCTGATGATAAGTGAGAATACAATGTCGAATATTTCTGGTGCTGTAGAATCTCCAGATCTTGAGGGTCCTCCTCTCCAAGCTACCGTAGTATCCAGATAGGTTTCTGCTATCGTGCTGCGTTTAGCCAAGTCACCGTTATGAACAAGATGTGCTGGGATATCTCCGGAGTCTGCCGTAGATCTCGGGCTTTGCACTGCGGAAAGCAATTTTATTTCAAAGTCAGCTGGGTCTGTCCGCCATCTTCCATTCTACCAAATCTCTCGAAACTAACAGACGTCGTCTACAGAGCCTAAGAATCAAGTTAGAAAGCTTCTAGTCGATTGGGGGAGCACGAACGACTCCCCCATTCACCCACCACTGCATGTGCCTGTAGCAACTTTAAGATAAAAGTCATGGCGTTACAAGGGATTATGCGGAAGTGAGCTGCCAATAGTATCATGGGATATCTATTTGAAAGTTTATCCAACAGCTGCTTTTCATCTATTTACGCATACTAATATTACTAAGGACCTTGAATCAACCGTTGTCGAACTATCAGCACAAATCACGGCATATTTTCCCTTCCGACATTGAGCGTTCTCGGAATATCTTACTTTTAGAAAGAGCCATAGGCGTATCAGGGGTCGGTGAGGAATTTGAATGGCTCAATGTTCAACGTTCAACCTTAGATTAGGCTTGTATGCTGATTCCTGAAAGCACAAGGTTCCTTATTGACGATGCTGGCATATTGGGAGGACGAGGATCCAACTAAGTGTCTATGCTCGATGCTGCCTTGAACCTTAAATCGTGTACAAAATGTTGAAACCCCATGGGAAATTTGAGAGAGACCCGCTGAAACCAAAATCTGAAGTTAGTTTCCTGCCAAAACTCTCAATCACGAGATATCAAATTTGTTAACGTTCATGCAACATCCATGGGTTGTCCGAAAATACGTAGGCGTAGAACATTAAGTGTTATCCATTCCGCAGTCAACATAAGACTTTGTGTTGTTAAATTGGTCATTGTACATGGTAGTAGATATTCTTCTCAAATGATCATCAGTTGTGAATGTGGCCCGCGTAGTCGTTCAATGCTTGTTGTACGTTTGCGCAGCCTTTTTTGACAGGCTTGAGCTCGGCGGTCAGTTCCTGCATTAAATCAATGTTACCATAGACTACTAGATCCTGTAAGGAAATTTCATCACCTTGATGGTTTTCTTGATGTCGGTAGCTTTCCCAAGTACATCTATGATATGATTCGTCTCGTCAACTTTCTATAAGTGTCGCGTCAGCAAAAGAATTAACAAGTCGAATTAAAAAATTCATGGCGCACAAGGGTCCAGACACTATTGAACTCGTTGGTTACACCCTGGAAGCCATCTAGCGACGTAGCATCCAAGGGATTCTTGTTCTACTTATCGATGAAAATTAAACTGTGAAAGACTCAGAAAGAGGCATTAAGATCAAACCGTTAGGATGTCCTGCAGAGCTCCAACAGCCTCTTGGAGCTGTTCTTGAGTCACAATCGGTTCGACAACTGCCTCAAGTATCAGGACAAAATCTGCATATACCAGAAAACTTATAAGGTGATATATGCGAAAATGCGAAAATCACATACCCCCAAATTCGGCTGAGATTTTTGTAGCTACATCGCGGGCGGCGTTGTTGTCTTTGCGGAGATTCTAAGGCAAAAGAGTTTCATGACTAGTTGCGGGATGGCGCGTAGAATAAAATTACATCTGAGAATCCCTCGAAAAATGCTGGGATCTTGCTAAGGATGTCGAAGTCTGATTGGTATTTCTTGGCGACTTCAACTGCCTGCTGGTTGGCTTTGTCGACACCCTCTTCAATATCGACAGACTTGGTAGCAAGACTATTCAAGTCGTCGACGATTTTCTGCACAGCAATAGGGTCAGCAAGGGGGGATGCCATAGTCAAAATCAAGAAGCTGAATGTCGCAAGTCTGAGGAATGTATAGCAATATATACGAGTTACGGCGCACGTGGTAAAGTGCAAGATAGTTGGATGGTTTGGGTAGACCAGCGTTCCAATTCCATCCAAGATCCTCAAGGGAAAACGCCGTTATGGACATGATAAGATGTGATTGTAAATTTCGACGCTTCTACTACCTTTTTCCATTCTTTCTGTCACTTGGTTATCAATCTACTATAAAAATTTCCAGATGGATTCTATATTTACGGTCTACTGGTGAGGTACTCCTGTGGAAAAGAGGATCCTCGAGGTCCAGACTTCGGGGATTCTGCAAAACCGACTGCTCGGGACCTTCACATATATATTATATGTATTCTATACAGTTCTATACAGTCGCTGACAAGCAAACTCATTTTTATCTGGCTTCAGATCTCAGGATCCGCAATGAGCATGCGCTCGTACCTCGCGCATGCTCATTATCTGATAAGAATTAAAATATTAAGGCATCACCCTATTCGGGTTTGATACATCATAGATACAAACACGAATAAACTTGAACCCATCTCAGGGTCGGATTCTGACATGGCACCCCTGAGAGTGTCGTAAGATATCCGTTCGACCTTTGATCTGACAGAACTCGGATCTGCCGTGCTGAAGGCAATAGTTCACTCAAATCAGGTTGGAAGAATCGGATGTGTCGACGATCTACAGGGTTCAAGTTGATTTGTCTCCTCGTCCTTTCCGCTGCCCACATCCTCTTCCACTGAGTTTTGCTCATGGCAGCCTATATGAAACGATAGTTGTTACCTTGATTGTTGTTTTCCTGATATCGTTTGTCGGCTCTTCTGGTTCTCAATATTATATAATCTACCCGAGCTCGAGTAGACCGGTAACCGAATAATGAGATGTCCTTGCTAAAAAAGAGCATCCGTTGATTTCCAGGGTGTCAGCTGTAACTTCCTGTATGATTATGTGTCCGACACTGACTGGGTTGGTTTAACCGAAAATGTGCATGCTGGCCAAAGTATGGGGTAGGAAGTCAGAATCATCTCCTACCCATCAAGGTTCGCGAGATTGTGTGTGCAAGCTTCATATGAAGGAAGGGTATAGCAGCAGCTGGTCTTCTTTGATTGTTTGAACGTCCTGTAACGTAAACTATTCTCTTTGAGCCGTTTGCTATATCCCAGTCATCGAAAGATCTCGGCAACGACGCTTGGAGCGTCGCGCCAAGATGGCGGTTCCTTTAAAGTAGACTGGGATTGCCCAGGGGACATCGGGTTTAGATGGGTTCGGATTGGACTGGAAAGGTCTTTGAGAGTATGCCGACAATGATCCTGTTCCCTAACTGAGAAAAATCTTGATTTATAAACATGGGAGACGCGTCGTCTCTCAACGTCTCTGATGCCCACAAGTTCTGAGTCGGCCTCGTCTCGGCGTTCCGCGTTTTTCAGAGAGGTATCTGACATAAAGGGTGGATGTGAAAAGATGGTATCCGAAAGAAATGTACCCGAGTCTGGGAACGCGCCGTTTATACATCACGTGACGTGACGTACAAATAATAAAATCTTCATAAATTTTTAATTAAAATACATGTGGATTCAGCGAACAGCTAATTTCAACGAGATGTATGTGATTCAATTCCAAGAATACTGGTGCCCTTCTGCAAAACGTTTAAACAAAAAAGTGAGCAAAGAGTATCCAATCGTCTGAAACACCATCAAGAACTGACCTTCCGAGGGCATGTATGAGATATCTTGTTACATCCCCACACCTTGACCTCCTTCAAGTTCCCACAACCACCCTTGTATACCCCTTCAACCAGTACCCCTTCAAACCACACCTTCAACAGGAAATCATCTACGGCTCTACACCACCCCACATCCAGCTTCTTCAACTCACTCGCCAGCAGTCCAATCACTTTCAACGCATCCTCACCTACATCCTTCCATCCATTGATGTTCAATTCCTCCAATTGGTTTCCAGAGTGTTTCACCAAACTCTGTAGTGCTAAACTTCCCAAGACTTCATTCCGCGAGAGATCGAGAGATAGTAGAGGGGGATTCTGCCATGCCGCGAAAAAATTGGACACGCCTTCATCCGTCAACTTGGGCAGATGGGATAGAGTTAGAGATTGAAGTGTCTTCATATGAGGTTGAAGACCTTTGGAAAGGAACTGGTCTCCTAAGAGACTATGTTTCGAGATGTTGAGGTGGGTCAACGATTTGCCTACGGAACGCATCAGCGCTACCATCGCGCCCCCGGTGCATGACTTTGTCGGATCCGCAAGGTCGAGGTGCCTCAATCCCCCTTTAAGGAGTTTGATCTGATTGAGGAAGGAGTCGTTCATATGTCCAATTTCTTTCAAACGGAGATCTATGATCCCAGGACAGTTTTTCACAAGACTCTCCATGCAGGCTTCATCGAAACGAGGGCTCTGGGTGATGAGGAATGCTTCAAGCTTCGGATGAGACTTAAAAAACGCCTGCCACGCCGCGGGTCGAACGAGGAAAGGGCCAAGAAGTTCGAGCCTTTGTAAGGATGGAAGAGACGTAGTGAAAACTTTGAAAGATGCGTCATCAAGGTGTCCGCAGAAATCGAGGCGCAGTGAAGTGAGATTTGCGTTGTGGTATGCAAGTGTCTCGAGAGCAGGGGACGTTAAATCTGACAAGTTCCACAGTAAGTACGGGAGATTGTGAAGAAGCTTATATGATTGACATACTGGTGGCATCAAATAAAGCAAGAGAAGAGTTCCCAGAATCATAGAAAAGATGGACGTTCTCAGGCGTTCTGAAAATCAGGTGAGAAAGGGATACAATAAGCACCGTTTTGTACTAACAGTCCTCGATTCTTTGACAAAGCTCTGGAAATAGCTTCAACATTCAGAGATCCAATATCTCCTAAAGCCTCGATGTCGTCTATATGTCTAGTAATGAGCTGCCGTTCATTTGTTTAGCATTGTTTTTAGGTAACAGCGGTACTTTCGCTGACCTGGAGGCATATTGAAACGAGCGCAGGAAACTTCTTTTCCTCGAAGGTAGTGATACTCCTCTTTTCTGTCTTGCGCTTTTTCGGAGAAGCCGGTTTCTTGAAAGGATCATTGCCGCCTGCTTTCGCACATGTGTGGCAGAGAAAACCTGTACCAGAATTCGCAGCCAAGGTGTATTTAGTCTAAATTGGTTTCATGAGAAAGGGTATAGACTGCTAAGAAACGTGTAACATACGGCCGTGAATTGCTTCTCGCATACTGCACAATTCTCAAAGCTCCCCACTGGTGGCTTGGATGTCCCGTTCGACCAAAGCGATTTTGAAAGTGCAGTATAAGCATCTTCATCTTCGTCGTCACTGCCTTTCTTCTTTTTCTGTTTGGCTTTCAACTTGGCCTCCGCAGCTTTTGTCAACTTTCGTTTTTTAACTGAGACCGTCTTTTCTTCGTCTTCTTTCTCGTCTACATCCATGGCATCTCCAGCAGCATCTCCGCCCTCAGGTTCATCGACATCTAGATCATCAGAGGCATATCCAGAGACCTGAGATACATCAGCGAATTTATATGGGCGATAAGAAGGCAGTTTCTACTAACTCTTCTCGATCTCGTTCGACGAGTACCTCTTCCACTGGCACTAGTGCTAGCTGCAGCAGTACTCGTTGTTGTTGTACTGGGACCAGCGACAGCTTGCTCATCGGTCTGTGCTTGCGTTCGCGTCCGTGCTCTTCTGGCGATAGTAGTGGGGGTAATGCCTTCTGCCTGTGGTGGTCACTGTTCAGTTAGGCGAAATCGTGGAAATGAGCGCGTTTACCTTCAAGAAATCTGTGAGTGCAGATGCAGGCCCGCGAACATTGTTGCGACTCATGGTAATTTGGAAATCAGAAGCGAGCTCGCTCCAAGCCTTCTTCTGCTGGCATTTGTTTGTTAAGCTTTGTAGAGCCTGTTTTGGACAATAACGATCCCTTCTTGTATCATCCTTTCTCGCCAGATCCACCTCCGTCCAACTCAATTTAGCAGCCTCAAACTCTCATTATACATCTCCATAAACCTATCGGCCTCCTTCATCCACCTCTCAGAACTAGATGAAACCAATTATCCCAGCAAAAAGAGATGAAAGTACTTGTAAGTTATGTATAACAAGAGTATGAGCAGACTATATAAGAGGTGTGGATGTATGCTCGTGTGGAGGATGGTTAGGCTGAGCACGATCTGGACGATGAAGGTGGTCTTGAAGAGTATTTCCTTTTGAAGCTACCAAGATATTAGACAACTTTTTGGTATGCTCCTCTACACCTTACGATCTGGTGGATGTTTAAAAGGAGATTCAAACCTGTACTCCTCCCAAAAATTTGACTTGCATACCTGTGGATCTGCTTTCCTCCTCCAGTCCCAGATAATGTGTTTGCTGCTCTCCACCACTCTCACTGACCTGGTTGATGTGTTGCAGAGCTGACTGAGGAACTGAAAGTGGGGAAGAGGATGTGGATGTTTAACCGGTTGATATATGGCCTCATTTTTCTGAAGAACTGGCAAAGGTTCATGATATGTAAAGAGGAACTTCTATTATTTTAAACTTAAATTTGGATCATTGCATCAAATGTGAGCCTATGATATTACCCATAGATTCTTCAGCAAAAATGAGATGCTAAAATCATTATAAAAGCTATAAATTGAGTCACAACAAAGAGATGCACTAAAATCCTAGTTGTTTGCATTTGATCAAAATTTTTCATTTACTGCCATCCTTTATGCAAATGGCTGTAACATTTATTTTATACCTTTGACCTATCTTGGAATTTTTTAATCAAACCTAATGGCATCCATTAACAAATTACTGCTCTTAAGGAGTTTAGAGTCATGAACATCCATTCACTTCAGGTGTAAGGGGACACTCTGTTTTACCTACACCACCTGATTGGGATTTGCTTCTTGACCAACACCCATCTGGAACCAATCAAGTATGGGGACCCAAGTCTGCTGTATTGGCTTAAGAAAGAGTCAAGACATCTCAACCGAATTGACAGGTGGACTGACTGGTTGGCAACCTATACATCCCACCCCACCATCAACATTAGCATCTCCTTTCCTGACCCTCATTCAGGCCCGGTCCCAACTCTCTTTACTTCCAACTTTCATTTGGGCCTGAATCCAAATGGAACTTCAACTTATTATTTTATTTATTCTCATATGACACCATTTTAATTATTTTATTATTGTTAGAGGAGATGTAGAACCTGTGAATCAAGTTGAATTCTAAGGTGGTTATCTTTGATAACCACCTTACACCTATATACTACAAGTGTGGGAGCTAATACAACTAAATATGGCTAGTACATAATAGAAGGTAGGGTGGGGTAGATACCAAGAATAGAACTGAAATCTGTTTGATGTCATTGGTGAAGGGTCAACTACTACAACAATAAAGGGATGTCTGTAAAGGGTAGGATGGGGAACGTAGCATGTAATATGATTGTAGAGTAAAGTGAAAGTAATGACGAGTGCTAAGCGTACCTAGGGGTGGATACAATGAGTATCCCCTAATAATTATCACACCATTATTTATTTTCATATGTCCATCATGTCCATACTCATACTTAAATTGTTAGGGGACACTCATTGTGTCTGCCCCAGTTACACTTAGCTATTCATACTTTCACTTTCACTCTATGATTGTATCTCTCACCGTGTTCCCCATCCTACCCTTTATGGACTCCCTCTTATTGTTGTAGTAGTTGACACTTTGCCGATGACATCGTGAGATGTTGGTTTCTATTCTTGTACTTATCACATGCACCCTACCTTCTATTACGTCCTAGCCATATATAGTTGTATTGGCTCACATGCTTGTAGTATATAGGTGTAAGGTGGTTATCGAAGATAACCACCTTAGAATTCAACTAGGTTCCTGGGTCCTTATGTTCCCTAACATAAATACATTCCCATCCTAGCAGGGATTCCCATCCTTTCCTCTTTGGATCTCCTAGGTGAGTTAGCTGTAGTTGATATTTATAATTTTATTAACTTTGGATCTCCTGCTAGTGTGCCCAGCTTCAACCTGATTTTCAGTTACGTTCAGCCCTGACCAAACTCCTGAATATTTGGACAAACTCCTGATCCTGATTGGGACCAGCCAACTTTCAGTTGAATGTATATTGATAATATTTTTCTGTATAATCTCAGTACTGGCTTGATATTGAGCCAATAATATCTTAGAAAATATTCAAAGTACTACACCTAGGCAAGGCTAGGTAGGTTTCAACTTGCAATCCTTTATTGCTAAGCATCCTGACAAATTCAGAAATAAATACTGACAGGAACATGGGGCCCTGGACTTGATGATTCGCCTCACAAGCCCAGTAGGGTCAACAATATGTGTTGCTTGCTATTTTTATTTCTAAAGGAAGACTATGTTGTTCTGTCTCTGTTGAAAAGTGCAGCTTTCTTTGATTTTCTGTTAAAAACTTTATATTTAACTAGGAATTGACTGGCGTGGACATGACACCTTGCTGACTTTGTAAGCATCTTGGAATGTTATGATACCAGCACATTTAGCTATTGAAGACAGAGTAAAATGTATATAAGAGTTGACTTTGACTCATTGTAAAGCAGCATGATAATCTAATTCCATTGAAAGGATTTATTCTGAATCAGTAGCCATTCAATGCAGGGGGTAGGATTGAAGTCTAAGGTATTTACCACTTGTTTTGCTTTTTCCTCTTTTTTGCCAGACCTTCAACGAGTGGGGATTCTCCCTTGGTATCATCATCTTCATCCACTGCCCTCTTTTTTCCATCCACCTTTGACAACACATGTGCACTGGTGTCTTCCGGGCACAAACAAGTACAACAATCATCTACATCATTTTGGTGCTTTTAAAGGATTTAGACATGAATGACACCATATCTTATTTATTTGTATTTGCCAAAAGCAAGGGATTGTTTTGTTTATACCCTGGAGAAACCTTGCTTTACAGCAAGGTAACTTTTTGTTCCAAAGTATAGTGCAATTGAAAGTAAGTAAGGTAGAGTACAAACACTTTTATACATTTATGATTGGACCACTTCAGTCTCTGCCTATTTATTTCTTTATATTGATGAGTTCAAGCTTCAGTTGCTCTGCCTTATTCCACCTTCCCAGATTACTATATGTACTTTCTATTTTTTTTTTTTTTTTTTTTTTTTTTTGTCAATTTAGGTCTTCGGAACGTGGTTCCATGCAGACTTTACAGGCTTTTTCTATGGACTAAACTACTGAGGCCCCTAATGCCTTTCTCCCTCCCCGCGATCTCACACTGCACTGCTGGGGTACGTCCAAAACGCACCCATCCTCAGACAGCCCAGCACAGAAACGCTGTTTGCGTGAGCATCGCTTGACATGGTGGAGTAGTGATCTGGGTTTCTTTCCGTGATTTGCACATCCAGATTGGCAGAAACACCCTCTAACTTTTAAGTACCTGACTGACATGCAGTAGGTACGATGGGTGGATCCAGGGAGACGGTGCGCCCGACGTGTTGCAGGCAGTAATAAATATTTGAGTTGGTCTTGCTGTCGATATCTTGCGCTTTCGAATTCTTGTACTGTTCTATCCTGTTCCTATTATGATTTCAAACAAGAGCGCGTTATCCATCCTGATTATTGTCTATGACTACCCAAAATTTGGACACATCACCTAGGGATGGTTGTAGCCTTCTGGTTCTACCCACATATCTGAGCAATTCAAACATATTATCTTTGTTTGAGAAGATTGCTCGAAGGTCTCTTGATTGGCAGCCAAGCTTAGCATCCAAAGTATGTCTTTCATAGTCATAGCTAGGGCATTCAAACAGAAAATGGGTGACTGTCTCCTCAACATCTATGTGCCTGATGTCTCTGCAGCTGGCGCAAAATTTTGTGTCGGCTTTCCCAGTACGGTTTAGATATACTTTGAGCGGCAAGTGGTTAGATCGCAGCTGAAAAAGAAGACTACACTGTGCCCGGGAGAGTTCGCGTTGATGAGCATGCTGGTTCCCTGCCTTCGTTTTTCGCATTTTTGGCAGCGACGTCGCTCTACGTCGCCTCTTACACCGACTATTTGCTGTTTTATTGCATAGATAAGTCTCTGGCTATTCGGTTGTCGCCTCTACTGTCCCAGAAGCTTCCTAAATGCCTTGGCTATATTTCGCTCGTACGATCGCCCCCTTTTCCAGAAGTACCCGGACGACATTAGGTGTTCTACCTCCCTTTCGCTCCCTTTCACCAGCGGTCACGTGTATAGTCATGCTTTTTCCATATTTGGTAATGCTCACTCGTCTAAGAGTCGTAGGCATGTCCACTGCCCAGACCAACGTCCCCCTACGCTACACCGAATCGTTCGGTGTCAAATCGTCGCAGCTACCCTACCAGTCGCTCCTATCCAGCGACAATCACCAGATCGAGAAGTTCCGTAACACCATTGGGCATTTTGGGTCGCTGATCATTTATATTCTTTTATCTCTCTTCGGTTACCTCAAACACTTTGTTTTCTTTATTTTTGATACATTTGCCATCGCTCCTTGATCGCTTCTCTATACCACATGTCTCCTGCCGGTCTTCGGAGCGACGACCGGTCCTCTTTCATTTATCGCCCACTATCCCTGATGTTTTGTCTCCCCATTTTGCCTAGTCCTTCTTGGACTCCTGTTTCATCATTTTGATTTGTTTTATAACTACCCATGTGCAACTTAGCCATGTGATCTCCCCTACCTACTATAAAAACACCCTGTAATTTAGTTACAAGGGACAATAAGAAAGTATTCACCTCTCTCCCCAGAGTATAGAATTAAGTCTTGTCATCGTCTCTCTCGTCGTTCGCCTTCGTTTCATTGCGTTTTACTGCGAGTCGCCCATACAGCGACTATACTTCGTCACTGCGTCGCCCCTTCTCACTGCGTCCCCCTGTCCCATTCTGCGTCCGCACTGCGTCTCCTTCGTCACTGCGTCTCCCCTTCGTCACTGCGTCGCCCCTTTCGTCACTGCGTCTCCCCTTCGTCACTGCATCTCCCCTTCGTCACTGCGTCTCCCCTTCGTCACTGCGTCGCCACTTCGTTCCTTCGTCGCCCTTTCGTCATTACATTGCTCCTCGTTTCGCTCGTCTCATATCTCGTCGCCCTACCTTAGTTGGAACCTTTCTGCATATACTTGACTCAGTGTTTAGGCCACCGAAGCCCCGAGCCGCATCACACCTCAGTTAGTACAGCACCTAGCGTACTGACAGTGTATCAGCGTTGCATTGACCGATATTTGTCGTAAGGGAAGCCTGGATCTATCACGTCCATTCTCCCCTTCTTGGGGACGCTTCCCACTTCTCTTCCCATTCCTTCCTAAGCGTGTGCGCCATTTGCTCTTTTAAAAGCTCTGAGTTTACTGGTAGCCTTTGCCTGAGCAGCTTTGGGAGATGGGTGGTCGCTGAAGTTGCCCCGCCGGCTGCCTTGCGTGCCTCGGTGTCCGCTCACTCGTTACTGATAACATTGCTGTGGGCAGCTATCCACCGGACCTTGACCCTGTGGATGGTGGGTACCGGTGGTGTTCTTCCTAAGATCTTCTCAGCGATTTTGAGGAATTCCTCTGTAAGGTATGAGCCGGTCTTTGCTCTACATGCCCCAATTGACTGTATAAATGATTGACTATCTGTGTATACAGAAATCGTGCGGTCACTTAGCTGGTTCTCTCCTTTGAGGAGCCAAAGCGCCAGTATACAGCCTACTGCCTCAGCGTCCTTTGTCGAGTACTCACTATCCCGTACTTTCTATATTTGCTATACTCTTGAGGGTGTCTGGATGTTCTGCACCAAGCAGCTTCTTCATCATGTCTGTAACTTGACCCTGCAGCTGCTCTGCCCCCATTCCATCTTTCCTGATCACCATATGTGCTTGCTAGATTTGCCACACTCCCAAGGGTGTCTGGATGTTCTGCACCAAGCAGCTTCTGCCTCATGTCCATAACTTGAACCTTCAGCTGCTCTGCCTCATTCCACCTTCCCTGATCACTGTATGTGCTTGCTAGATTTGCCATACTCTTGAGGTGTCTGGATGTTCTGCACCGAGCAGCTTCTTCCTCAGGGCCACAGCTTGAACCTCTAGCTGCTCTGCCTCATTCCACCTTCCCTGATCACTGTATGTACTTGCTAGATTTGCCATACTCTTCAGGGTGTGTGGATGTTCTGCACCAAGCAGCTTCTTCATTGTGCCTATAACTTCAACCTGCAGCTGCTCTGCCTCATTCCATCTTTGTTGATCACTGTATGTACTTGCCATATTTGCCATACTCTTGAGGGTGTCTGGATGTTCTGCACCAAGCAGCTTCTTCATCATGTCCATAACTTGAACCTGCAGCTGCTCTGCCTCATTCCACCTTCCCTGATCACCATATGTGTTTGCTAGATTTGCCATACTGATGAGAGTGTCTGGATGTTCTGCACCAAGCAGCTTCTTCATCATGTCTATAACTTGAACCTGCAGCTGCTCTGCCTTATTGCACCTTCCTTGATCACTGTATGTGCATCAGAAAAAAATAACCTTGGCCTGGCTGGCTCTGGCTGCCCTGGCCTGGCCTGGCCAGCCCTGAACATCTTTGGCTAGGTTTAAAAATCTGAAAAAATGCTAACAAATCACAGAAATATTTATAGCACCCAATTCCAAAAAAAGTAAACAATTACATAAGACAGATGCTGAGATATTAAAGATATTAAATTATTTTAATATCTTTAATATCTCAGCATCTGTCTTATGTAATTGTTTACTTTTTTTGGAATTGGGTGCTATAAATATTTCTGTGATTTGTTAGAATTTTTTCAGATTTTTAAACCTAGCCAAAGATGTTCAGGGCTGGCCAGGGCTGGCCAGGGCAGCCAGAGCCAGCCAGGCCAAGGTTATTTTTTTCTGATGTGATGCTAGATTTGCCATACTGATGAGGGTCTCTGGGTGTTCTGCACCAAAGAGCTCCTTCATCCTGTCTATAACTTGAACCTGCAGCTGCTCTGCCTTATTCCATCTTCCCAGATTACTGTATGTGTTTGCTAGATTTGCCATACTCATGAGGGTGTTTGGATGTTCTGCACCAAGCAGCTTCTTCATCATGTCTGTAACTTGACCCTGCAGCTGCTCAGCCTCATTCCATCTTCCCTGATTACTATATGTGTTTAGGGCTGCCAAAGTTCGGTTCAGAACCAACACAGAGAACCGGAACTGACTGAACCGAACTTTTGGTTTGGTTCAGTCTGGTTCTGGTTCAGGCTTTGCATGACCGGTTCTGGTTCACGGTTCAGCCCTTCCAAAAAATTTGAGAACCGTTGAGAACCAGGTTCAAACCAGCTCAAACTGAACTTTCTTTCCATATTTTTCTCTAATTTTTCTGTAAATAAATGACTTATATATCAGTAAAATACTCTTCCACCAATGCTTTGGGAGTTGGGGATTGAAATGGTTTGTGTTGTTTCTTGTTTACTAATACCTACCATCCGCCAGTTCAAAATACCAACACAACAGAGGCCCAAACGACGGTCTTGTAAACTGTTGCCTCCCAGGTATGTATTTCAAGTTATGACATGATTTTTATTATTATTCAACTTTATGTCTTACAACCAGATGACCAGGGAAGACGATGATAACACCAAATGATGATGACAACACTGGCCCAAACAACGCTGTCATTCACGTCATTTGGGCCCCAGGTATGTTTTTTGACATTGATTTCTTCTTTTAACTCACCTTTTCATCCTATTCTAGGTTATCACTTTCTTACAATACGACAACAGTCAATGCTGGCAACAGACAACAACAACCACAAGTCCCAAACGATGCCATCATTTGCGTCGTTGGGCCTCTCCCACCCCATCTGTCTCCTTGCTCTTAGTTGGTCTCTCGATCAACCCTGCATTATAATATATCGTATTCGTGGCAATTGTGTCCAAGAACGCCATGGACTGCATGCAGACCCCAGCGTCGTTGGGGCCCTAGGTATTTTTTTTTAGTTGATTGCATATTTCACTGATTTTTAGTATTCTACAGCGACTGATGATGACAGGCACAATGATAAACTACGATGGACGAACTACGATGGACGGATAAATGGTGATGAATGATGAATGAACGGTGATGAACGAACAACGATGAATGCCTCCAGGTATGTTTTTTTTTTTAGTTGATTACTTATTTTCACTGACTTTTTGCATTCTATGGCGACTTATGATGACAACAGGGGATGACGATGACAAGCACAATGAAGTATTTTTTAATTAATTCAAATCCTACTGTAAACTACAACGGACGAACTATGATGGACGATTGGTGATGAACAAACAACGATGAATGACAAACAGCGATGAACAACAAGTAACGAACGATGAACAAACAGTGAGGGATGACGAACAAGCAGCGAACGAACGAGTACCTTACCGCCAAGATAGTTGACTTCGCAACAATCATACATAGCCCTTGCAAGTGTTGGCTAGGCACCTCAATGTCCCTTGTGTCCTTTATGGTGTTGGCGGCACCGTGGTGAGTTCCCTCCTTTCTGACCTTAACTCCTCCTCTGATCCGGTATTCAGGATGTATGAGACGGTGGCTGGAACATGGACAATGAGAAACGATGAACGATGGTGATGAACAACGAACGGTGGTGATGAATGACAAATAATGGTGATGAACAATGAGCAAATAGAACAATGAATGTCAATTAGCTTGTTTCTCAAATGTAAAAGTTTGCCAAATATATTACTTTTTACTCTGCCTTGGGACATTGAGAACATAAAATAATAATTAATGCTTGCACGGCATCCACAGCAGCATGGCATAGTTTCAAATTTTTGTTGCCATAGCTCATTTTCATGATGAAAACCTCTCAACACCATTAACAAAATTCCTAATTATGTATAACCCAGATGCGCCTGCTCTAAATGCCAATGAGACCCTCAAGGATGCGTCGGAGATTGAGTTTTGCCACTCTCCAAGCACCCAAGAGCAGCCTCTGTTGCCGGACACCTCAAAGAAGTGCAAACGAACTGAAGAATTGGATCAGGAAAGTGACAGCAATGACACACTGCCTTCTGTCATTGGAAAACCACTCCCAGGCCTCAAAGGCAAAGAACCAGCATGACGTGTGGCATCAAAGCGCTGATATGGTTTAAATCTGCATAAGCATGGTTTTTGCAATTTTTATCTATTATTTCAGCATAAATATTAATTAATGCACCAATAACTGGCTAATACAACTGATAATAGACAAGGGAATCAGAGTCGTTTACCCTACAACTGCTGATTAGACCTATTACTGTGTGACTTAAATGCATATAGTTAATAAGTGTGGTCAATAGACTATCATTTGTTACACTACAAATTGCATGTCTGGATTAAAACCAATAAATCCATGAATATCCTTATAGACTTGGCACAGGAAAAGTTAAATAAACAATATTGGGTTAGCAATGTCATGGGGTGTGATTTTGGAGCAACAGAATATTATTAATAAATATTCAGGGGAAGTTGGTGCCCTAGCAACAGTGGAAGCAGAATAACCAAGATAGTGGAACCATGTGATTGTGTGGGAATCATGATGATTAAGGATAGGGGGAGTGCTGAACAATCATAAAGATTGTTTCCAGGCACAATAGGCACAGTTACCATCAAGAGGGGTGGAAACTACCTAAAATTAGTAACATGGGGCTAAAAATAGAATAACCCCTGTGTTTCAAGGAACAATGAGTGCACATGGTGCAAGGGTACCAGGAACCAGTATATCTATTTTTGGACATTATCTATTTTTAAAAATGTATAAAATACCTCCCAGGGTTTGTAAATAGTCAGAAAATTGGATTCTTTCTTTCCCCCCCTCAATTGCAACCTAGTACAGCTCACTGTCTTAGACATTGAGCAAGAACACTTGTCTTTGAGTAGTGGACTTGAAAATAAATCAGTTTCTCAGAGTTGTTTGACTTGTTGCAATAATTGTTGAATTGTTGTAAGAGTTGTTGTTGTGTTAAAGTCATAGCAGAAGCAAGAGGGCTTCTTGTGTATGCAATTGTGTTAAAGTCATAGCAGAAGTTTGAGTCTTCTTGTGTATGCAATTGTGTTGAAGTTGTAACAAAGTCTTGGACTTTTGTGTACACAAATTGTAAATCAATCAGAAAAGTCTTAGGAATTCTTCTACTGATTGTTGGTGCAAGCCATAAATTGCAAAACCACTTTAAAAGTTTGATCATCCTTCAATTGATCCAAATTATTGTTGTTGTTGTGTGTGATTAGTTGAAGTGAATTTCAAAATATTGGAAAGGTTATACTTTCTAGAAAACCCAACTTGCATTATTAAGATTGTATAAAGTATTGATTGAGTGATTGTTTTGAGTAGAGATTTATAATCTTGAAAATACACCTTTTCTCAACAACCTCTGTGCAGTTACATCAGCGCGTGAAAAAACTGTCAGCTAGGGTCAAGGGGAACAATGCCTCCCCAAAGACCTGTCTCTTTTTCAAGAGTAATTTTACTGGTAAGTCCAGTTTTCCTCACTGTGTATTTTGTTATGAACTTATCTTTCTCTTATCAGTTGGATCCAAACCAGGGGCACCAGATCCCAAAAAATCAATACCAGGTGAGCTTAAATTATTTATCATTATGCTGGGGTATCTACTGACAAAACCATTGATGTAGGTGCTGGTTCGTCAAAACTGCAACCAGAGGATGAGACCCTGGTCCGACTGCGTCAATCCGTTGCTCCAGGTAAGCTTTTATTGTCATTCTGGGGTATCTACTGACAAAAATATCAATATAGGCGCTGGTTCATCAATGCTGCAACCAGAGGACGAGACCCGGTATCGCACACCAATACTGATTGGTAGCGTGAGAACAAAGCTTAAAATTTGCCATCATGAAAATAAGCGGACTTTGAATTCACTTACCTATTTTGGAAGCAGCCCTGAATTGCGTTCCTGGTCAACAAAATCATTCGTTCAACGTTATCATCCTCATCGCTCATCATATTCTCAATGTCTCACACTATGCTCTCCATCATTTTCACTATTGACATGCTCCTAAATATCTACCATCCATTTGTTCCTTGGCTAGCAATTCAACAAAGCGATCAATCTACTATTCGCATCAGTCATCGGCTCGTGTTTGATCGTATCTTTGGTCCATCATTTCAAGAATGGCCCCTTTATGGACGCATCAACTACATCTCCCATTATGTACAAGGCTTTGTCATTGTTGTTGTGGCTATGGACCCACAAGTCTTCCCCTCAGCCTTCTATCTTGCCATCCCTTGCTCCTGGATCTCACTCAGTCCCCTATCCTCACTCATCTACCTCTTATCTTATCATTCACTGCCAAAACCATCATTCACGCGGTACATGAAGCCTTCCCACCCTCTTTATGACAATTTAGGAAGTCCAGGAGGATCACGACTAAGCAGGAATTGCAGATGAATCAGCAGCAGAGGATTATTCTCGCAGTGTGTCAAGTGTTATCACGGCTGCGCGACATGGGACCATGGGCAAGTAGTGTTTTCTCGGGAACAAGGCTGCGCCTTTCAAGTGTTGACTCAGGACCTTTCACATTTTTGACATGACCACACGCCTATGGAGTTGATATATTTTTGCTATTGGACTATGTACACTGCCTTCTTTTCTTTTCTCTTGCACTTTGACACTTTACAGATTTTTTTATTGTTCCTTTTTCTTTTTCTTTTCCATTGTTCTTTTCTTCTCGCAGCTGTCCTCTCTTTATCTTTCTTCCTTTGACAGCGCGTTATAAATCATTGTTGTTGTTGTATATAAACACCAACCAGAGAGCAGTGGACCAGACCTTAGGTCAAGAGACTCCCTGTTGTTCGTTTAGGGAAGGTATAACCTTGACTTTTAACACACAGAGGTAAGGGGAAAGAATAGAGATGAGAAGGATGAGGATGAAGATCTTGGAAGGTGACTGAGGTAGAGGACAAGGACAAGGATGGGTGAGAAAGAGACAATAGGTTCAGTAAGACTATAGCGGTTGAGGGATAGGGGATAGATTGACAGTAAGGGGCAAGAAAAGGGAACTTAAGGGAGGAATTCACTGGAATTCCACTGAGATGATGAAAGTGGGGGG
>MU130558.1:200623-227699 GCA_015039465.1 Phlegmacium glaucopus
CTGCTTAGTTGTGAACCTCCTGGACTTCCTAAATTGTCATAAAGAGGGTGGGAAGGCTTCAGGTACCGCGTGAATGATGGTTTTGGCAGTGAATGATAAGATAAGAGGTAGATGAGTGAGGATAGGGGACTGAGTGAAATCCAAGAGCGAGGGATGGCAAGATAGATGGCTGAGGGGAAGACTTGTGGGTCCATAGCCACAACAACAATGACAAAGCCTTGTACATAATGGGAGATGTAGTTGATGCGTCCATAAAGGGGCTGTTCTTGAAATGATGGACCAAAGACACAATCAAACACGAGCCAATGACCAATGCGAATAGTAGATTGATTGCTTGGCTGGATCACTAGCCAAGGAATGAATGGATGGTATATGCTTAGGAGCATGTTGATAGTGAAAACAATGGAGAGCATAGTGTGAGACATTGAGAGTATGATGAGCGATGAGGGTGATAACGTTGAACGAATGATTTGTTGACCAGGAACACGATTCAGGGCTGCTTCCAAAATAGGTAAGTGAATTTGAAGTCTGCTTATTTTCATGATGGCGACTTTTAAGCTTTCTTCTCATGCTACCAATCAGTATTGGTGTGCGATAACGGGGCCCCGTGAATCCATGAATACAGTGTGCCATATTGGGAACTACACACTGTGTGGAAAGATACAGATTCACAGAATGCCTACGGCACCTTTATATGCTGGGCAAACCTATCATTAGCATGGCCGGTAAGTATTTTCTGGCACCAGCACTGGCCTTAGGACCTGGAACTAGCAGTGTATATCTTTAAAATACAAGGGGCAGTGTATTATAGATGTTGAATGCAATTTGTATTCATTTTTGAGCAGTAAAATTGGACTGTAATAGAGAAGGCTGATTCCGGTTCTGGGACCGGACTCAATACCTGGGACTGGCAGTACATATTTTTTAAATATGAGAAACAGTGTATTATAGATATTCAATGAAATTTATATTCATTTTTGAGCAGGAAAATTTGACTGTGATAGAGAACACCAACACCAGAGAGGGTGCCAGAGGTCATGCCGGGTCTGGGACCAGACTCAATACCCAGCACAGGCAGGACATTTTTTTAAAATATGAGAGACAGTGTATTATGGATATTAAATGAAATTGGTACTCATTTTTGAGCAGGAAAATTGGACTGTGGTACAGGAGGCTGATGCCAGGAAGGGTCCTGGAGGTCATGCCATTTCCAGGACCGGACTCAATACCTGGCACTGGCAGTACATATTTCTTAAAATATGAGAAACAGTGTATTATAGATATTAAATGCAATTTGTATTCATTTTTGAGCAGGAAAAGTGGACTGTGATAGAGAAGGCCGATGCCAGAGAGGGTGCCGTAGGTCTTGCCAATGCTGGGACCGGACTCAATACCTGGCACACACATTACATATTTGTAAAATATGAGAAACAGTGTATTATGGATATTAAATGCACTTTGTACTCATTTTTGAGCAGGAAAATTAGACTGTGATACAAGAGCCTGATGTCAGAGAGGGTCCCAGAGATCATGCCAGGTCTGGGACAGGACTCAATACCTGGCACTGGCAGTACATATTTTTTAAATATCAGAAACAGTGTATTATAGATATTCAATGCAATTTGTATTCATTTTTGAGCAGGAAAATTGGACTGTGATGGAGAACACTGATGCCAGAGGAGGTGCCAGAGGTCATGCCAGTTCTGGCCCAGACCCAATACCTGGTGCCAGCAGTACATATTTGTTAAACTATGAGAAATAGTGTATTATCAATATTCACTGTAATTTGTACTCATTTTTGAGCTGGAAAATTGGACTGTGATACAGGAGGCTGATCCCAGAGAGGGTGCCAGAGGTCTTTCCAGTTCTAGGACCAGCCTCAATACCTGGCACCAGCATTACATATTTTAAAAATCCCAGAAATAGTGTATTATGGATCCGAAATGCACTTTGTGTTACAACTTCGAACGGCTCAGAGGCTTCTGGCCGTAAACAGTCGTATGAAAGATCGGTTCGTCGTAGTCTGAGCTCTGCAGAATACCAAGACAAGTAGTCAAGGCAGAGTCTAGAGAGTTTGAGGTCGTTCGAGTAGAAAGTAAACGCGTTAGATTCTCAAGAATTAGCTAAGGTTTACATCTGGTGTGACTAGCGTATTTATAGTAAATAGAGAGAGTCGTGCATATGGTGAGTCGTCCGCATGTAAGAAGGTATGCATAGATAAAAATAGGTGAAACGATGAAAAAGGTGAGGAATGCATATGTAAACGGAAATGAAAGAGGGAAGGTGAAAAGCATGTAGGTGAAACGAGCACATGTTTGGTGGAGATAAGAAAAGGAAAAGAAAGTTCGTAACACTTTGTATTCATTTTTGATCATGAAAATGGATTTTGATGCCAGCGACAGTTGCCAGATGTCTTGCCAGTTCCAGAACTGCAGTCAATACCTGGACCCAGCAGTACATATTTCTTAACATACAAGAAAGTATATTATTGATATTAAATGCAATTTGTATTCATCTTTGGGCAGGAAAATTGGACTGCAACAGGGAATTTTGATCCCAGAGAGGATGCCACAGGTCTGTCTAATCAAGATGTATCATATATACTGCTGGTGCCGGGTATGGAGTCGTGTCCCAGAACTGGCATGACCTCTGGCACATTCTCCAGCAACAACCTTCTCTATCACAGTCCAATTTTCCTGCCCAAAAATGAATACAAATTTCATTGAATATCTATAATACACTGTCTCATATTTTGAAAAAATATGTAATGCCTGTGCTGGGTATTGAGTCCGGTCCCAGACCTGGCAAGAGCTCTGGCACCCTCTCCAGGATCAGCCTCCCCTATCAAAGTCCAATTGTCCTGCTGAAAAATGAATACAAATTACATTTAATATCTATAATACACTGTTTCTCATATTTTAAAAAATATGTAATGCAGGTGCTGGGTATTGAGTCTGGTCTCGGAAATGGCATGACCTTTGGCACCCTCTGGGGTATCAGCCTCCTGTATCACAGTCCAATTTTCCTGCTCAAAAATGAGTACAAATTTCATTGAATATCCATAATACACTGTTTCTCATATTTTAAAAAATATGTACTGCCAGTGCTGGGTATTGAGGCCAGTCCCGGACCCAGAAAGACCTCTGGCACCCACTCTGGCATTAGCCTTCTCTATCACAGTCCAATTCCCCTGCTCAAAAATGAATACAAATTGCATTCAATATCTATAATACACTGTTTCTTTTATTTTACAAAATATATACTGCTACTTCCAGGTCCTAAGGTCAGTGTTGGTGCTGGAACATGCTTACTGGCCATGTTAATGATAGGTTTGCCTGGCATATGAAGGTGCCGTAGGCATTCCATGAATCCATATCTTTCCACACAGTGTGTAGTTCCCAATATGGCACACTGTATTCATGGATTCATGGGGCCCCGTGAATCTGTATGATTCGACACACTGTAACCATTCCTTGAATCATATCATTCAGCACACTGTAGTGTCCCTACCTGTTGGGAGAGGATGTAAGGGTCTGAAAGGCTTGGTCATAGACAATTTGTTTCATTGACAGTCTGCACAGCTGGGGATGTAAGCTTGCTCAAGGTCACAATGCATGTTGGGCCAGTAAAATGAGTCCTGTAGGGAAGCAAAGGATTTAGAGGTCCCAAAGTGGCCTAAAGAATTGTGATCCAAGTGGAAGAGAGTTTCATGAATCTTGGGTATTGTGGGGATGACAAGACGGTTGTTAATGAACCAGAAACCGTTTTCTGACTGGATGGAGTCCATTCCTATGGATGCAAGGGTGAGTTTCTGAACAAAAGGATCATTAATATACCCCTCTTTGATTCCTGATAGAAGGGCATCATCGAGACTGAGTTTGGAAGTGATAGAGCTGGACTTGGAGGAAAAAAGTGAGCACACAGAGTAAAGGTCAGGGTTGGGAAGTTGTGAAAGAGTGTTGGCAACACAGTTTTGATTGCCTGGGAGATATTTGATTGAAGCATCATACTGGGAAAGAAATTCCATCCAATGAGCTTGACATTGTGAAAGGGCGACAATGACAACACGCCAGCAAGTCCAACTCACTGGTGCTGTTTTGTTACTCCAACCTCCATCTCAACCACCACCAATGACAATGATGACACACTATAAATCGTTGTTGTTGTTGTATATAAACACCAACCAGAGAGCAGTGGACCAGACCTTAGGTCAAGAGACTCCCTGTTGTTCGTTTAGGGAAGGTATAACCTTGACTTTTAACACACAGAGGTTAGAGGAAAGAATAGAGAAGAGAAGGAGGAGGATGAAGGTCTTGGAAGATGAATGAGGTATAAGACAAGGATGAGGATGAGCAAGAGAGAGTCTTCAGTAAGACTATAGCAGTTGAGGAATAGGGGATAGATTGACAGTAAGGGGCAAGAAAAGCGAACTTAAGGGAGGAATTCACTGGAATTCCACTGAGATGATGAATGTGGGGGGTAAGAATGAATTGAACTGAACTACCTATCCTGGTACAAAAGAGCAGTATTTATACCCTAAGGATGAGGCTATGTAAAACAAATAAAAAGAAAGAAGTACGCGCTGTCAAAGGAAGAATGATGAAGAGAGGACAGCTGCGAGAAGAAAGAACAATGGAAAGGAAGAAGGAACAATAAAAAGATCTGTAAAATGTCAAAGTGTGGTCATGTCAAAAATGTGAAAGGTCCTGAGTCAACACTTGAAAGGCGCAGCCTTGTTCCCGAGAAAATACTACTTGCCCATGATCCCATGTCGCGCAGCCTTGATAACACTTGACACACTGCGAGAATAATCCTCTGCTGCTGATTCATCTGCAATTCCTGCTTAGTTGTGATCCTCCTGGACTTCCTAAATTGTCATAAAGAGGGTGGGAAGGCTTCAGGTACCGCGTGAATGATGGTTTTGGCAGTGAATGATAAGATAAGAGGTAGATAATTGAGGATAGGGGACTGAGTGAGATCCAGGAGCGAGGTATGGCAAGATAGATAGCTGAGGGGAAGACTTGTGGGTCCATAGCCACAACAACAATGACAAAGCCTTTTACATAATGGGAGATGTAGCTGATGTGTCCATAAACAGGCTGTTCTTGAAATGATGGGCCAAAGATATGATCAAACACGAGCCAAATGTCCAGCGCAATACCGACTGATGCTGAATAGTAGATTGATCGCTTTGTTGTATCACTAGCCAAGGGACAAACGGATGGTAGATGTTAAGGAGCATGTCGATAGTGTAAATGATAGACAACATAGTGGAAGACATTGAGGATATGATGAGCGATGAGGATGTTATCGTTGAACGAATGGTTTTGTTGACCAGGAACGCGATTCAGGGCCGCTTCCAAAATAGGTAAGCAAATTCAAAGTCCGCTTATTTTCATGATGGCGACTTTTAAGCTTTCTTCTCACGCTACCAATCAGTATTGGTGCGTGACAACGCCAGCGAGTCGAACTTGCTGGTGCTGTTTCATTTGGCTTCAATGCTGGCCACCTCCAGCAAGTCATTATGACTTGCTGGTGTGTTTCTATTGTATTTACATCATATATATAGTATTTACATTATATGTATTGTATATATTGTAGTATATAATATAATAAAATAATATACATATATGAAATATGTACTGAATTATACAAAAGTCTGAACCAGATGCTTACACCAAACCAGGGTGGACACAGAAACCTTCGAAAAACCATAACAATTATTATTTTATCATATATATGTATATATCAACCATTAGTCCTCTGGCTGCTGGAACCCCTCACAGGAGGGTTCCTGCATAACATGTACCTCACAGGAGTACATGCTACTTGCCATTGGATACATAAGTGACGGAGGTGGAATTGCCCAAGGCTCCATCAACCCTCTGGCTGCCAGAACCCCTCACAGGAGGGCTCTTGCATGGCTAGGGTTACCAAAGTTCAGTTCAGTTCAGTTCTTCACCTCCTCAGCCTGAACTGAAATGAACTGTTTGCATATGGTCCTGAACTGAACTGAACCATTTAAGAACTGGTTTGAACTGAACTGAACTGAAGAACCATTATAAAATCTGAAATTTTACCTTTTCTGAAAATTTATTGTACAAAGACCTTCCTTAGCCCTTAGCCACTTGATTTCCACTCATATATGATCTCAGAACACAGAAAACCATTGTTTTATATTTATTTTCCTAAATAGGCAGTACTGATCTATGCTGACATAATAACATCACATACCAAGTCTGGCCATTACCTCCTTCCTTAGTCATTATTTCATGCTCAAAAGGACTGCCAAACCATTCCAATGTTCATAAATTACTGAAGGATCACTTTCCATACAATGTTAAGTCAAAAGAAGAGAATTGCCTGGCCTTCTGGGACCTAATGGTTCAGCAGTTCAGTTCAGTTCGAACTGCATGAACCATAAATCTCTAAATGCCTGAACCTGAACTGAACTTTGGTAACCCTATCCATGCAATGTACCTCACAGGAGTACACGCCACTTGCCATTGGACGTCTGGGGACCTGGGGATAATTCCACCGAGGGAGGATGATAGTGGTTGAAAACGAACCATAAAATACTAAGTTTGGAAAGTAAACAAAGACCACGTGATTACTGTAATCACATGGTCTTAGCATATGTTATCGAAAGCCCAGCTGTCACAACAAGTGACTACAGTCTATGTGTGACAATTTGTGACTGCTGATGGTTGTCTATGGCCATCTATAGGCTATTCAATGAAATTGACAAAATAAAGAGGTATAAAATGAAATAAAAATTGCACATAATTGGTTGTGCCTGATAGATGATAAGTAGATAAACATATTAAAATATTTGATCTAATTGCATCATCATCGTCATTGCATCGTCATTAGATCATCTTGCATCATCATTAGATCATCTTGCATCATCATTAGATCATCTTGCATCATCATTAGATCATCTTGCATCATCATTGGATCATTTTCCATCGTCACTAGATCATCTTGCATCATCATTGGTAGATACATAGCCACAACTGGAGTGTATAAGAAGATTAACTAATTGAGGCAAATCTTCATCAGTTTACACCAATACACCAGGTATTGGCTACTCAGAGCTCATTGACTACTCACTTAATCATCCTCTCTCTGTAACCTGTTCTATAAACACATCCTATATTTCCAACAAAACAAAGCACTTCTAAGTTCTATCCTAATTCTTCATGGCTTCCCCTCCTCCCCCCACACATTCTCTTTGACCCAGAGCTGCCAATATTAAGTGGTCCTATAAAAGCACTTGTGGTGCCCCTGCTCTAAAATCAAGCCTGAAAAGGAGTTCTGGGACTGTTTCAACCAAACTAGTCAAGCCAAAAAAAGCCTCAAGACCAACTCACACTGGTGGTAATTTGGTTTACACTATCAAAGGCCCCAAGTTGCCTGTGGGAGCTGTAAGTGATTGTTATTCCTCTCTAATTTACTGCACTAAATAAATAATCAAGTGGTGCAGTGGTTGTAGAAATGGTGGAACAGTTGTCCTTTGCACAACTTGTGAGACTATTTCCATTTGCACAGACTGTATAGATTTCAAGGAGGATGAAGAATCTACCTTATTTGAATGCCCACCATGCTTCTTAAAGAAGGATAATAAAGCAATTTATGTGTGTATGTTTTATTGATAATATTTAAGTGCAATCCAGCCTTTCTCCTTTAAAGCTGTCTCCTCTACCAGAGAACACTGGCCAAAGATCCTCACCACCAAGTTGGTAATAATCTCCATCCACATGGAGGGCATGGACGACACACCCTCTCTCCTTACCTACTACCACTTACATCCCTGGCTCCAAGGAAATCTTGTCCATATTGAGATGGACTTTAATTTTGATGATGGTCCTCACAATGATTTCGAATCCCAGCTAGGTCTTATGCTTGATGCTTTTGAGACTGGTGACTTGCAAGAGTATGTTAATTTTATTCTTATCTTCCTAATACTAAAAAATCTTCATTTAGATGCACACAATTTTTTGTCATGATAACTACACACTATGATCCAACAAGTGGGTATTTGCATATTGGGCCAAATAACATTGGTTCAGTTCCTGTTAATGAGGTCCTGTCTTTTGATTTTTTTTATTTACTCTAAATTTCTGAGTGTTATTCCAGATCTTGCTGTTAAGTTTAAGGCAAGGGGTCACATTGGAGTAACACCGGATTGGATGGAACAGAACCAGAACAAGTAATGGAAAGGACTTTGGCCTCAGCGTATGTGCTGTGCCACTGTTAGGGGACACCCGACTTTAACCCAAACCTCAACTCTAGAATCATACACCCCACCTTTCCGACGACCTCCGACCTTCCGTCCAACTCCGCTTCCGTCACTGGTTGACTCCGGAATTCCGTAGTTCCGCTCCGACTCCGGTCCTCCGATTCACTCCGTCTTTTATTTCTATTTTTCATATCGCACCACTTCTTATTTAATTAATTAATTATTATTGTATCATTCCTTTATTTATTTTATATCTCCGTTATGTCCATATTAGTACTTAAACACCCCCAGCCTAGCAGGGATCCCCATCCTTTCCTCTTTGGATCCCCTGCTAGGTAAGTCACTTGTAGATATCTTTTCTGAAATATTATTAACTTTGGATCCCCTGCTAGCTTGACTAAGTCGGCGTTGCAGTTGCCCTAACACCTTGGATTTAGCACTTGCACCACCACCATGAGACCTTGATGATGAGCTACCTGAGCAGAGTCCATGATTTGTTTCCATGCGTGCAGCCAAGAGGTTTGCATTGTTGACCAGAGCGGTAAATCCAGCCAGACCCTTCAATGAAGAGCTCGACTTGGACTTACTAACCATTTTGGCCATTGCAGCCTGTTTGACGCGTGCTGGAGAGCTGAGATGGATCCTCTTAACTACTGGGTGGCTTGTGTCTGTGATAGAGTCGTCCTCAATGGAAGAGGAAGATGGGGAGGGACTAGCCTTCCTCTTGCCCTTCCCTTTAGAGGGACAGAGATGCATAAGACTGGCAGATAGGGGGTGAAGACAGAGGTTTTTGTTATAAAGGAATGGTGGGGAAGGAATTTGATGCTAATCCTTGAGAGAATTCCCAGTTTATATACTATGGGAATCCAGGAAATAAAAAATATGGATTAATGTGACAATGCCAGTACTGAGATACTATTCATCACAAAAAGTCCCTGTGCCCAAATTTCTGTTTGAGCCTTCCAGGTTTCACTTGGAAGCTCAATTGGAAATCTCTTTTTTTGTAAACCAATATTAATATCTTCCTGCTCATCAAATTCTCCACCTAATTCAGCCAGAGTCACACCATACCCATAAGGAAGGTCGCCACTGTCTGTTAACATCTCTAAACCCCACTCAAATAATGATATTCCTGCTTTATCAAATGGGCAAGGCCCAGAAGGGACAGGAACAGCATCATGTCAGATATTGGCATCAATCCCCTTCAGACAGAAGTTATTTTATGTCAATGACTTCACAAAAGACGGACCTCCATGTCAAAGTCATGATCTGGGTCAATTACCTCTCCAGACCCTGGTATATCTAGTTCCATGTTCACTTCACTTTCTTCGTAATTGTCACTGCTGTATTCTTCCTGCTCCTCATCTGATCAATCAGGGTCTTCATCATCAACCTGTGGTTCTTGGTCTTCACCAAAATTGTAAAAACCATTGACTTCTTCTGGTGTCAGACCTTTACATTTATTGTCATAGGTTCCATATTGTAATTCTCCCATAAATACAAGATCCTACAAAAGACAATTAAGTAAAGTATTTCAATTACTAAATAGCTTACATTTGGGGAATGTCCTCCTGCCACTCCAGGAAGTGGATGGGCATTCCATTCATCACAAAACTTTTGACAATCTTCATTAATCAAGTTGAGGAATAAATGATGTAATAACCAGCGATGCTGAAGATTATTTCTCTGCAAAAGATGGCACCTCCCTAGTCGGGTAAAAAAAGCACACCACTGACATACAAACACCTTCCAACCTCAACCCAAAGACGTTCAATTTGGGTATTGAACACTGATGGACCCCACATAAAGCTAGCACGATTGAGGCCATGAAGCAATATCATCAGAATTGATACATCCTGGTTTTCACCTCCTCTATCACCATGCACTCTTGAAGGGACACTATGCTCCAATATTGCATCAATGAACATGTCAAGAACTGTTTCAGGTCTGTTATTTGGACTCACATGCAGTCCTGTGACCTATTCAGACATAATATTTTGAATAGAATCAAGTAGAGTACCATATATACAAACCTTATGTGAATATCCATCTGCTACCCCATGAATGACAATACCCCATGCGATAAGCTTGTGATGGCCATCAATATGCCATAAAGCATTTGGTCGAGGCACCTGGTATTGCCTCCGCTCCTTTTATTTTCCAACTTGTTGCCACATCCCTTGTCCTAGCCGATCAATGTGATTTATTGAGTCAATTACATGTTGCTGTTGAATGCATAATAAATACACAGCACATAGATGTCCAATGATGTAAGAGCATCCTGCAACAGGGTTTTCTTGATGGTACTCCTGAATCAAGTTATCAAGATCGTTATCACTGATCTTGTCAAACTGTGAATCTATACCTGCCTCGTTCTTACAGGCTTGGAGAGTTTTTTGATCAATACCCAGAATGCTTGCAAGAACTGTTGTAGAAATCTGTCTTCCCTTTTGAAAAGTGTCATGAAGAAGCTTGGGATCAATGTTCTTCCTAGGTTGGCCTCATTTTCCTGTGTGTCTTATATGAATGGGTTGTGGAATAGTAACATTAGTAGCCAGTCTGAACACCTGAATTTTAAATTAATTTCAGCCATGATGCTTTCTACGTACTCTTCTTTTGCTGATATCCATCTCCCATCAATCAGAGCCAGGAGTGCAGTGAATTCAGTAGCAACATTTTCAATCCATTCCAAGGGTATGGACTCAGACTCCACTGTTTCTGTCAACAAAAAGAGAAGAGGGTAGGCATCCACAATGATTGCCTGTCCATATTGTTGGAGGCAATGAGCTTCTATGCTTCCTGAGTTGATGTAAGAAGACCCAGTATGGTAAATTTGGTGTAGTTTCTGGTATGTGGTTCGCACCGCAATAGACCAGGGACTTTGAGAATGTGGGAGAGGGGAGAGGGGCATGTGTGTGATATGCTTTTGAGCATGTATTATCAGATGTATATATTGTGCTTTCTGTCATTCTGAGAAAAGGAACTGCTTCTGTGTTCCCTTGATCACATGGTTGATTTCCCCTCTATCAGTCAATGCCCTCAATATTTTCACCTAGACTTTGACCGAGAAGTCTAGGCAGTCATCTTTTCCGTAAGTGCTATCAGTGACTCTGGATCAATATTAAGTCTTGTCAAGGTTGATGCAACCCGGTTGACGGCCCACTCCAAGTTCCTCCATGACATGCTTTTTGATGGTGATGGCATTCTTGGCACTGCAACAGAAGGCACTATCAACAACCCAATTATAGTTCAAGGGTGCACAGTCAAAAGATTTGCCAATTTCTAGGATGGTTAAACCACAAGTGCATTGGCCATCTTCTTCAAGTTACAATTACTCTCAGCTAATATAATCTGTATTCTGACAAGTAGTGCATGGGCACCACTTCAGGCTTCACATGCCTGTTAACTTGTCGACATTCTCCATGTCTCACACATGTGGGACATACAACCAGGAATCAATTTTGCGACCCAGCAACTTCTTAAGTTTGATCTCCATCCAGCTCACCATCTTTCCCTTGCCCACCAATATAATCTCCTTGACTGGATCCCTTCTCCTGTTCAATCCCTTCTTGCTTCACCCCTTGAGCGATACACCAAAGATAGTAAGGACAACTTGGACTTTGAGCTCTATATGATTATTGCAACTGCCAAGGAATCCATTTCTATAGAACAGAAGCATCTTGGAAACCACCCCCTTTCCCACAAAACTTCAATACTGACCCTTTTTGTGCTCAACATGAGATGTGCAAAAAGGTTTGGACAGAGAAATGGTTCTTCACTATTGTACATTGCATCCACCACCCAACTGCTCCTCTCCCCCTGTCTTTGGTTCCTAAGGTGCTGGAGAAAATTGATCATTGAGGAATGAATCTGGAGTGCAAGTGTTCCATTCTCACCTGGCTTCAACACTCCTGTGCTCAAGTTCAGAAGGAGGAGAATTTAACTCAGGAGATGATCATGGCAGTTCAAAATTTGTTCACATAGTCTAGTACAATCTTTTTGCTAAAGATTCCAGTTCAAAATACCACTAGTACTTGCTGTCTTCTCATACAAACATAAGGATCATCGAGTACATCATGACATCACTCTGAGGTGCTTAGATTTACGAGCAGTTCTTTGGACAGTTGAATGTCCAGATGTAAGCACAGAACAAATACAAAGGTCAAAGACAGGTATTTACAAGAGGTTCTTTGGACAGTTGAATGTCCAGATGTAAGCAAAAAAAAAACATACCAAGGTTGAGCATTACAAGGTTATAGAAAGGAGAAAAGTAAACTAAGTTTCATCCATCAAGTGGATTGTTTCCTTTACTAAGTGGGTCTCAGGCAAAGCTATCCAAGAACCTCACTCATCCCCCTTTGGAGCAGGTGGATGAACACATACCCACCTAGGTGGTAAATCATACAAGGTTTGGTGCATGCATACTGAACATCGGAGGAGGACCTTTGAATTGTTGGAACTTGGCTTAGGCACTCTGGTTTTTAGTTGCTTACAACTAGGGCACTGGTTGTTGATCCCAAACCCCAATGGATGTGCACCTGGGTGTGTCCATCTGAATGTGGTAGTGTTGCCATGCTGAAACTGGACAATATCGGTGTGGGCCCCTATGTTTTGGTGATCACGAAGGATGTTTTCAAGTTTAGGTCAGTCAAAAATAAAGTGAGAAAGGGCTAGACCCATGATGAGTCCATGTGTGGCAGTGGGCTGAAAGTCAGCCTGTGAAAAACATAAGATTTTTTGGAACAGTCCACTATGAGTAGAAGAAGAACATTAGACAATTACTATTATCATGATTTAGGAACACACCAATCAGCAAAATCTTGTATAGCAGTCCTTGAAGCATCATAGCTTGAAAGTGCACCACAGGAAAGAAGGCTGGGGATATTCTTGTTCAATCCTCTGTGTAAAATAGTTTGAAAGCAAACTGTGAAAATTACATCCAAGTGTTACATTCCATCACACGTTACTCCGGTCCGACTCTGTCAGAGTTGTTTCCGGTAGTCTGTACTCCGTTCCAGTACTTTCCCTTGTCTCTGACTCTATTCCTCCTATGTCCGACTCTGAGACTTCTCCGTATCATTCCGACTCTTCCAACGATATCCCAAGCCCATTACCACACCTTCATCATAACAACTATTCCTTTGTCATCACTTTCCCACCATCAGTCAGCACACCAGCCATGGATTATTCACCCAAGAATGCAGGACCTTTTCCGGGAGCAGAACGCAGCTCATTATATTTATACTTTATATTTCAGTTGCAATTCCTTTTATTATTTAAGTACTCGAACTTGTATGTTTTCCCTCAGTTCGAATATCATCTTAGTTTCCTCCTCTTGTTCATCCTCTAAGTCACTGAGGTCTTCCGACTTTCCATTCTCTTCTGGTTCCGAAATCAGGACATTGTAGGAGCTGGGTGGCTGTTAGGGCAACTGCAACGCCGACTTAGTCAAGCTAGCAGGGGATCCAAAGTTAATAATATTTCAGAAAAGATATCTACAAGTGACTTACCTAGCAGGGGATCCAAAGAGGAAAGGATGGGGATCCCTGCTAGGCTGGGGGTGTTTAAGTACTAATATGGACATAACGGAGATATAAAATAAATAAAGGAATGATACAATAATAATTAATTAATTAAATAAGAAGTGGTGCGATATGAAAAATAGAAATAAAAGACGGAGTGAATGGAGGACCGGAGTCGGAGCGGAACTACGGAATTCCGGAGTCAACCAGTGACGGAAGCGGAGTTGGACGGAAGGTCGGAGGTTGTCGGAAAGGTGGGGTGTATGATTCTAGAGTTGAGGTTTGGGTTAAAGTCGGGTGTCCCCTAACACAAGGCAGAAAAGACAGTATGACAATCAATTTCATTGTTGTGCTAAAATCTAACATGTTGTTTATTTCAGGAAGATGGGTTTAGTGTAGGAATGATTGTCTTTCTCGTTGTTGGCATCTTGGAGGTATGAGCTACATTTAATTACTTATATCATACATTCTGATGTTCTTGAATGATCCAGAATAGTGATGTGAGTCTGTCTGACTCTGCATCATTTTGCCCTGTGTATAGCCTTAGATCAGATGTTGACATATCTCCTGTGGCTCTCACTGGCATGAAGCAATCCAGCCTTTGTCTTATGAAAGACTCTGGATTTGACTTTCTTTCTTCTGACACCTACTCAATCATTGACAACAAGCTTCACATTCTCTTCCCTGACCTTTTTGACTGGATATGTGAATCTGAACCAGACAATGCAACCACTTCCTCTTGGCTCATTTGTATGAAGCCTCCATATTCACAAAGGTCCCTTGCTGTCTATTCAGATGACTGGTCTCTCCCAACTGGTTTTGACATCATGACTGCCTGTAAGCTTGCCAAGAGTAAAGTAGGTGTCCAGAACCAGGTTCTTTACCTTGGTAAGCTCTTCTATTTAATTTGTTTGACGCTTTATATCAATACTTGCTACTTTTATTTTAGTCACTCGGGAACCTGTTCCCAGTCAAATCCTTAAGAAGTGGTGTCCAATTGTCCCCTTGCAACAGATTTCTACTTCAAATAAAGACTCTGATGTTGAAGACATGAGCTCTGACGATGCTAAGGGTGAGACTTCTAGCCTGATATCAGGGTCCATTGTCTTTCCCAAGTATTCCACCACCACCTTCACAACTTCACTGGAATAGGAGTGAGGATGAGGTTGAGGAAGACATTATCAGTATTTCAACTGACAGTGTTTCTGGTAAGAAATTGATTTATACATTTAAATTAACAATTTAAATGATACAATCCTACTCTAGATGATGAACAGCCCGCACCAGTAGTCAATGCATCCACCCCTCCTTATGTTAACACCATCCAAGACTACTTCAATTCATCAATGAATTTTGGTGATGAAGGAAATCCTTGGATTTCCTGATTACCCAATACTTTACGGTCCCCCACCCTTTCCAATTGGAATTCCTTGGAAACATTTGGAATCCTTGGAATCCTTGGAAGTCCTTGGAATTCCAAATAATTCCAATTGTTTCCAGGATGTTTCCAAGGAATTCCAAATGTTTCCAAGTAATTCCAATTGTTTCCAAGATTATTTCCAATTTCATTCCAACTGTGTCCAAGGAATTCCAAATGTTTCCAAGGAATTCCAAGGATTTCAATTGCCAACTTCCTAATCAAGTAATTAATCACCTGACTTGTAGCATATGACAAATAAAAGAATACCAGTAAGGAGGATTGAACCAAAGACCTTGAGAAAGGTCATGTGACATAATTCCCACACTGCATCAGTGATCTACCAACTGCACCATCATTGCTTGTATATATATAAAAACTAATGGTTATATATACCCCTCCCACCTGACTAAATAATATATTCTGGCACTTGCTGAAGAGCTACTACCATGTATTATATACCAAAATGTTCAGAACAATGAGGGGAATCCATTGGTAATAAAATAGCGACGTGATACGCACTTTGATATGCAGTTATACGCAAAATACTGCAGAATATACAGTAAAATAATGCGCTCTATGCTTATAAATGCGCCGAACATGACGCACCCTACACCGATATAATCGTGCTAATAACAGCGTTCAGAATATATATAAATCACGTGCATGCGCCATGTCTGGTGCGTGTTTTTACACATTTTATATGTTTTAATATTGAAAAAGGGCTTATATTCCCACGCTCATAGTATGGTTAGATTCCCTAGCAGTGTAGCTTTCTATCGGTATAAGGTGCGTCATGTTCGGCTCATTTATAAGCATAGAGCGCATTATTTTACTGTATATTCTGCAGTATTTCGCATATAACTGCATATCAAAGTGCGTATCACGTCGCTATTTTATTACCAATGGATTCCCCTCATTGTTCTGAACATTTTGGTATATAATACATGGTAGTAGCTCTTCAGCAAGTGCCAGAATATATTATTTAGTCAGGTGGGAGGGGTATATATAACCATTAGTTTTTATATATATACAAGCAATGATGGTGCAGTTGGTAGATCACTGATGCAGTGTGGGAATTATGTCACATGACCTTTCTCAAGGTCTTTGGTTCAATCCTCCTTACTGGTATTCTTTTATTTGTATTGTTTTTCAAGAATGTGACACAACAAATTCCGACTTTAGACCCAGGAGAGACCTTGCTTTACAGCAAGGTGATTCTTTTATTTGTCATATGCTACAAGTCAGGTGATTAATTACTTGATTAGGAAGTTGGCAATTGGAATCCTTGGAATTCCTTGGAAACATTTGGAATCCTGGGAATTCCTTGGAATTCTAAAGGATTTCAATTGGAAAGATCCCTTGGTGATTCCAAGGAATTCCAAGGATTCCAATTGGAAACTGGATTTCTACTGGAAAGCTTGGAATGGGATTGGAATATGATTGGAAAGAAATTCCGAGAATACATGACTTTACAGTGATTGGAAAGAAATTCCGAGAATACATGACTTTACAGTGAGACACAGTACTAAATTCTTCCAATTGGAATTCCAAGGAATTCCGAGGAATCCAAGAAATTCCAAGGGATTCCAAAGGATTCCAAGGAATTCCAATTGGAAAGGGTGGGGGACCATAAAGACCTCTGATTACCACTGAAAGAGTCAGAAAGATGATCATAGCTTACATTCCTTCCATACACATCACCCACACATGTTATTCCAACTACAATACATTCTTTACAAAACCATATAATACAGTTGAAGCCTTATCAGTTTTGCAAAGTGCCTCAGAGTCACAACACTGGATGAATTCGGATAGCAAGGGATATTCAAACCCCACCTAAAGTGCTGAGAATGGATCATTTATATAATCAAGGCAAACCGGCATTCCAAAAAAGGAAAGTACCAAAAAAATTGCGCATGAAACACAATAAATTTACGGGACTAATAAAAAAATTTTGCAGGCTGGAAAATATTTTCATGCAATGAATAAATTTCCAGGGAAGTGCCAAAAAAACCCTGGGGGACACCAAAATATTTGTGAGGTCAACATAAGAATATCTAGGGAAGCATAATAATATTCTGGGCTGGTATATAAATGTTTGGGCACTCAAGTAAAAAATTTCGGCACACTTAAAATATATTCAGGGGACTCATAATATTATGGGGACTATAATATAAAATTGTGTGCAAATTTAAATATTTTTGGGGGATGAAATATATTTCTGGTGACAACACAATAAATGTGCAGAATATTTCCCCACTTGGACTGGCATAAGCACCATGCCAAAAGTCCACAGATATACTAACATTGTATTCCCTGCTACCTTTCCCAGTAGGGGCCAGTACATGCCTTCATGACTCCCCTCCTGTCTTGCTGGATGCGCCAGGCAAGCACCAGGACTTCTTAATGAGGCAAAGCAGCTGCAGGTCCAAGTTATGGACATAAGGAAGAAGCTGCTTGGTGCAGAACATCCAGACATCCTCATCAGCATGGCAAATATAGCAAACACATTATATAGGGCTACCAAAGTTCAGTTCAGTTCAGTTCATCACCCCCTTGGCCTGAACTGAGAACTGAACTGACACCCTCTTGGCTGAACTGAACCTGAACTGAACTGAACTGTTTAGAACCAGTTCTAACAGTTCAGTTCAGTTCTAGAACCGGTTTGAACTGATGAACTGCATAAAAAATCACAAAAACTGGATATTTATTGTAAAACAGTAGACTAAGTATATTTATTTGACATTAATTACTTCAAAGGCCTCATGGGCATCAGCTTCATCCATAGCATTCAAAAAGTTAGTCTTGTATGCATTTTTGAGGATTTGAACATAACCAAAGGCTGCTGGGTCCATGGAGTTGCGTTGTAGAGTGTCAGTATGGCCTGAACTAGAGAATGCTCTTTCTGAGGCAACTGATGAACCTTGTATGGCCAGATAGTCACAGGCAATGCAAGACAGTGTTGGGTATTGTTGTGAATGGTACTAGAATTTGAATTAAAGAGAAAATCAGGAATAATTGAATAAATACATACCCCCCACCACTTGACTGGATTTGTTGTATCTTCAAGAGGACTACTGAGGTAATCACGTAGTTCTTTACGAGGATCTTGGTTGACTTCAGTCCATGAGGAGGATTTCTTCAAGGATGAAAGGATCCAGTTTGCACTGTATCCATTAAAAGGATTAGAAGCTGCTTTGCCAAAATTGAGATCAGCCCATTGATATCATAAGATATAGCTTACCATCGGATGAACTTGCAGAAGCTTGCTTCAAAGCCTTTGAATTTTTTGGAGGCTTGTAGTAAGAATCAAACTAAACATAGAGGTATTAGTCTGAGAATATTTATGTCAATGAGAAAATCTACTGTTTGTTCAAGAGCCTTGGACCCAGCCTTGAAGAAATCTTCATCCCAGTTCATCTTACAATACTCAAGCTTGATATATGGGTGTAAGGCTAGAAGGTAGATTAAATAATAATGAATAGCTTTATAATGTTTTGAATGATGCATACCCAAGCAAATAAAATAGGTATCACTTTCATCAATCCTCATATACCATTTCCGTAACTTCTCCAGACCCCTTTCGATGGCATCATGCACTGGGGTAAACTTACCTACATTTAAAATTGTCTCCCAATGGTCTTGAAGCAACTCAAGAATTGGAATTGCCTTCCAGACAGTGGGCTCAGTCTCTGAAGAAAAAGAGGCTTGGGCAAAACGGGGGTCCTACTTGTTGTTCAGAATAATGAATGAATTTTTAAACATACAAAGACCTCAAGAACCTCCTTTATCAGCCCAAGTTGCTCCCACTTATACTCTACAAGCAAGTAATCAGAGTATTTTTTGTTCCTCAGTTTTGGAAGGTTCTCATCAGCACAAAGGCAAAATTGCCTCAAAGCCTATAAATATATCAATATCATGAAATTAATAACAAAGTCTTTGTACCTTTTTACACCCAGTGAAGCATTCAACAAGGTCATACATTGACCCCCAACGAGTTTGTACCCACTTAATAAGTTCAAGTGGATGTATGCCTACTTCAATACAAACCTCAGCAAAGTAAGCTTTTGCCTGAGGTGAAGCACGAATCTGTTATTTTGTTAGCTGAGGAAACAAACACCATGAAGGAAGAAAACAATACCTGATTGACAAGGGCTAGGACCTTCCCCAAGACATCTCCAGGTACAAAGTCAACCACATCATCAGCCTCTTGTTGACCAGGGAGCGAATTGAGCTCAACCCAGTCTGTAGTCCAAGCAGTATCATCCACATCATCTTCATCTTCATCATCATCTTCAACTGCTGGTGTGTTATTCCTAGTTGACTTCTTATTTTTAGGTGCATGGGGTTTAACTGCCTCAATAAAGGCTTTTGCCCCTAAGTATACAGTATGTTCCATACACCTAGAGTTTATCAGTTCATATTCGAGGATGTTAGCTTAAAAGTTAAGTCATACTGAATACGCTGCTGTTCAGCCACCCATTCCTTCTCCAAAGGATTGAAATCTTGCTCAATAGCACATAGAGCTTTGTCATTAGTGCTTGCATTGTCAGCAGTAGCCCATCCAAGCTATTGAGGGGTTTGAGTTATTGAAATATAAATTGATTAAATATTACAGACCTTATCACAAATATTATATCAGTCAAGGACTTCAAGGGTTTTCGCAGCAATATTGACACCACTATGACTTCCCTTGAGCTCCTCAAAGCCCAGAATCTTACTCTTTAACTCCCAGTCAAATGGCTTGCTAGGTGGCGAGTCAATGTAATGGGTGATTACAGCAAGGTACAGATCATAGGATTTTGAGGTCCAGGCATCAAAAGTGATTGAAATTTTGCTTGGAATGGTCTGACTTGAAGATTTAGAATGAAAATGTTCCAATTATCATTAGAAACATACCAAAAAGTGGTCAGTTAGGCGCTGAATAGCCTCTTTAGCCTTCTCAATAACTTCATCCCTGAGCTTTTGTCGATAGGGTATCTCATTCTCTTTGATAGCAGGATGTTGGTATTTGAGAAGGGCACAAAAAGGTTTCTCATCTACCACCTGAAAGGACTAATGGTATGGATTATGATTAACATCATCATCAATAAAATTCGCAAATAAAATAACTTACTTGGTCACCAGAAACCACAAAGTCTACAATATGTTCAAGCAGACCTTCCTTTGACCACTTTGTGACTGGCTTGACAGAACTATCAAGGCTTGATTGAACTGACCCAGGTTCAGTTGCTTCTTTGGTGTCTGTTAACAGAAGTGCAGATTTGTTGGGTTCAATATTGAGTGATTTGCATATCTTGAGGTAAAATTCGCCATGAGTGGCCCAGTTTCTGTGAATGTAATATGTGAGGATGACTTCATCAAGGTTAAAACTTAATGGGGAGTTTACTTACTGTGTATAATGTATTCAGAGACTGCTATTTCCACCTGAAAAAAATGTATCTTTCTTCCCTGCAGCACTGTGAACATGGTGGTGAAGCTCTGAACACAAGAATGTAGTAGAGCTTCAGAAACTCACCAACATGCATTACAGACGTGGCCATTGATCAGCACCCCACCTTCTTCCTTTGTTGCCCTTGTGAACGCAGCCCTTAGGTCTCTTGTATGATCATCATGGCCACGGTGGTTGTGTTTTTGAGGAGCCTGCATATGAAGAAAGGTGAGTAATTAATAATTGCAGCTGAAAATGATTGCTTACCCTGCACTCGCGATGGATTTCTTCAGCCATTTGGTTGTATTTTGCAACCACGTCTTCATCTTCACTCTCCTCATCACCCTCACTGTCGTCATCCCTTCCCTGTGTGGTGTAATCTGTAGGTTCATCTGTATATTGCGCTTGGGTGGTTCTGGCTGATTTTGGGTGGTCGGTTTCAGCATGCATGTGTTTGGTGGATTCAGCAGACAGCAGCACAGCGCCGGCACATTTTTTCATGACGGATTGACACAGTTGAACCCGGTGTCGCGCACCAATACTGATTGGTAGCGTGAGAAGAAAGCTTAAAAGTCGCCATCATGAAAATAAGCGGACTTTGAATTTGCTTACCTATTTTGGAAGCGGCCCTGAATCGCGTTCCTGGTCAACAAAACCATTTGTTCAACAATAACATCCTCATCGCTCATCATATCCCCAATGTCTTCCACTATGTTGTCTATCATTTACACTATCGACATGCTCCTTAACATCTACCATCTGTTTGTCCCTTGGCTAGTGATACAACAAAGCAATCAATCTACTATTCGCATCGGTCATCGGCTTGCGTTTGATCGCATCTATGGCCCATCATTTCAAGAACGGCCCGTTTATGGACGCATCAGCTACATCTCCCATTATGTCAAACGCTTTGTCATTGTTGTTGTGGCTATGGACCCACAAGTCTTCTCCTCAGCTATCTATCTTGCCATACCTCACTCCTGGATCGCACTCAGTCCCCTATCCTCACTCATCTACCTCTTATCTTATCATTCACTGCCAAAACCAACATTCACGCGGTACCTGAAGCCTTCCCACCCTCTTTATGACAATTTAGGAAGTCCAGGAGGATCACAACTAAGCAGGAATTGCAGATGAATCAGCAGCAGAGGATTATTCTCGCAGAGTGTCAAGTGTTATCAAGGCTGCGCGACATGGAATCATGGGCAAGTAGTATTTTCTCGGGAACAAGGCTGCGCCTTTCAAGTGTTGACTCAGGACCTTTCACATTTTTTGACATGACCACACACCTATGGAGTCAATATATTTTTGCTATTGGACTATGTACACTGCCTTCTCTTCTTTTCTCTCGCACTTTGACATTTTACAGATCTTTTTATTGTTCCTTCTTCTTTTCCATTGTTTTTTCTTCTCGCAGCTGTCCTCTCTTCATCATTCTTCCTTTGACAGCGCGTACTTCTTTCTTTTTATTTGTTTTACATAGCCTCATCCTTAGGGTATAAATACTGCTCTTTTGTACCAGGATAGGTAGTTCAGTTCAATTCATTCTTACCCCCCACTTTCATCATCTCAGTGGAATTCCAGTGAATTCCTCCCTTAAGTTCGCTTTTCTTGCCCCTTACTGTCAATCTATCCCCTATCCCTCAACTGCTATAGTCTTACTGAAGACTCTCTCTTGCTCATCCTCATCCTCGTCTTATACCTCATTCATCTTCCAAGACCTTCATCCTCCTCCTCCTCTTCTCTATTCTTTCCTCTAACCTCTGTGTGTTAAAAGTCAAGGTTATACCTTCCCTAAACGAACAACAGGGAGTCTCTTGACCTAAGGTCTGGTCCACTGCTCTCTGGTTGGTGTTTATATACAACAACAACAATGATTTATACCGTGAATCCGTATGATTCGACACACTGTAACCATTCCTTGAAATGTATCATTCAGTACACTGTAGTGTCCCTATGTGCTCCCAATTCCTGATGGGTGTTGCAACTCTGTTGCTCTTGACTTCATTGGTCCTTTGCCCTTGGATAATGGTTTTGACACCATCCTCACCTTCACTGACCGTCTGGGTTTGGACATCCAAATCATTCCCACCACATCAACCTTGACTGCAGAAGCTCTTGCGGAATTGTTCTTTAACTTGGTATTGCGAGAACAGACTCCCTCTTGACATTGTTTCTGACCGTGATAAACTCTTCATTTCTCGCTTTTGGAAAGCTCTGCACAAACTGACAGGCATCAAGCTTAAGATGTCCTCTAGCTACCACCCTCAAACAGATGGCACTAGTGAACGTACTAACAAAACAGTTATCCAGTGTATTTGTTTCGCCATTGAACATGACCAGATTGGCTGGGTTAAGGCCCTCCCAAAGGTTCATTTCAACATCATGAATACCATTAACAAATCCACAGGCTAAGTGTATAAATACACCAATATAAGTCTTGAATTGCAATCTGGCTTCCTAGGAAGTATAGCCATTCCAATTTATTTATTGATCCCCACAATAATAATTTCACTTTCAGTTGTGAATAACTTTGTATATTTGTCCAAATTTCGAAGACTAACTTTGATAACCAATAGTGTAACTAATACACACAAAAATAATTGCAACCAATGCAAAACCAATAGTGTAACCAATACACTTAATAATAATATTCTTTCTTTTGTTGTTGATTTGAAAGGCTTATTACTTTATTTCTTAAACACCAACTGATATTGGTGGGGGTAAGAAAGCTACAATCCGATAATTTATTTACAAGTTGTTGTACTCTACTTATACAAAATAAAACAATAAACTCTTTTGTGTAATCGTTCTGGGTTTGCTGTGACCCGTTATTGGTCCCTCCGCAACCCATTATTGTTCTTATTGTTATTCCGGCTAATTCTTTGTAACCATTCCACAAATATCCCTTCTGGGTTTGCATCCAGTAGCCCGGCTCTCTTTATTTACTTGTGTGTTCTTTTTGTAACACTTGTGACTTTTGTAACTCTTGTGACTATACTTTGGCTAAAGTACAAGTCTTCGTCTCCCACCTTTAGACATAGGGTTTTAATGCATAGATAATTTCCCCACTGTATTGTAGACTTAATATTTATATAAATTGCAATATATTCCTTTATAGCTTGCATGGTATTTATGGTTTTAGCCAGGAAATTCTGAGTATTGGACAGTATGATAAATAGATGTATCCACACCATAAATATCTCCAGCTGCTTTGCAACCCATCCTATCTTTATCACAATTTTACCCAATTGAAGCTCAACCGCAACCACAATATGCATCTAATTATGTCGATCGGCTCGGGTCTGATGTCACTAATCAACCTCAAAGAAATGTCTGTCCAAGTCCCCCAGTGAACTACAGTCAATTCATGCAGAGTGCCTCCACAAGCCCCTATGAGCCTGCCACAATTTTTGATCTGGGAAACGCTGTCCCCTTGCCCTCTAACTCTAGACAATTTCAGTCACCGGCTGATACCAAAGTTGCTGACTGGCTTCCTCCCCCCCAAACATCTGTGAGGCTGCTTCACCCACTCCAAATCCCTCAATAAATGGAAGGCCAGAAAAGCGCAAGAACTTGATGTTATACCCCATCGCCATCCCCGATTTTCCCTTATGACTCCACAAAGGAGATCTATCAAAGGTTCCAATCATTATGGGTCCACTCTCCAACTGGGAGCCATGCATACCTTAATTCCTATAATGCCATTCGTATCATCTTCTCCTTTAGCCAAATGCTTCCAAGACGCTGTCACTCATCAGCACTCTGTAATGTATCTCCCACATTGTTCTAAATGGTCGGGCAAGGGCACATAGGCACACTACAGTGTACTGAATGATACAATTCCCGGAATGGACACAGTGTGTCCAAAGACACGGATTCACGGGGCCCCGTGAATCCGCGAATACAGCATGCTTTATTTAGACCTACACACTGTGATGTATGATACGGATTCCTGGAATGCATGCGGTATTGCGCACCAATACTGATTGGTAGCGTGAGAACAAAGCTTAAAAGTTGCCATCATGAAAATAAGCGGACTTTGAATTCACTTACCTATTTTGGAAGCAGCCCTGAATCGTGTTCCTGGTCAACAAATCATTCGTTCAACGTTATCACCCTCATCGCTCATCATACTCTCAATGTCTCACACTATGCTCTCCATCATTTTCACTATTGACATGCTCCTAAGCATCTACCATCCATTTGTTCCTTGGCTAGTGATCCAACAAAGCGATCAATCTACTATTTGCATCGGTCATCGGCTCGTGTTTGATCGTATCTTTGGTCCATCATTTCAAGAACGGCCCCTTTATGGACGCATCAACTACATCTCCCATTATGTAAAAGGCTTTGTCATTGTTGTTGTGGCTATGGACCCACAAGTCTTCCCCTCAGCCATCTATCTTGCCATCCCTCGCTCCTGGATCTCACTCAGTCCCCTATCCTCACTCATCTACCTCTTATCTTATCATTCACTGCCAAAACCATCATTCACGCGGTACATGAAGCCTTCCCACCCTCTTTATGACAATTTAGGAAGTCCAGGAGGATCACAACTAAGCAGGAATTGCAGATGAATCAGCAGCAGAGGATTATTCTCACAGAGTGTCAAGTGTTATCAAGGCTGCGCTGATACACTGTCAGTACGCTAAGTGCTGTACTAACTGAGGTGTGATGCGGCTCGGGGCTTCGGTGGCCTAAACACTGAGTCAAGTATATGCAGAAAGGTTCCAACTAAAGTAGGGCGACGAGATATGAGACGAGCGAAACGAGGAGCGATGTAATGACAAAAGGGCGACGAAGTAATGAAGTGGCGACGCAGTGACGAAGGGGAGATGCAGTGACGAAGGGGAGACGCAGTGATGAAGGGGAGACGCAGTGACGAAGGGGAGACGCAGTAACGAAGGGGAGACGCAGTGATGAAGGGGGGACGCGATGACGTGGGGAGACGCAGTAACGAGGGGCAGGCAGTGGGTAGAGAGCCGTGATGTACCGCGGTGGGGACAGACCGCAAGTAGTACGTAGTTCGTGGGGTTGATGTAGTTCTCTTCAGTAGGTGATAGTGAGGTTTTATGAGGTGCGAAGGTTCGCTTTAAAGTGCGAGATAATGCGCAGAAAAAGCGAAGCCTGCAGGATGATTTTGAAGGAGTGCAAGAGTAGCTTAGCACGACGTTCCAAAGGTGGGATCAAAAGTGTGGTAATTCGTCCGTCCTCTCCCCCCCCTTTGTTACCCTACTTGCTACTGCTAATAATATAGTAACTAGCAATAGCTAAGTGCGGAAAGGTGAAACAAGAATGTAAAATGTGGGTTAAAGCGGAGTCACATGGATCCGGTAAATTGGTAATGAAACATAGGAGATAAGAGCCAAATAAAGGAGACAAGATAAAAATAAAGGTGATGAGTAATACAGTCACCTGAGTGACCTTTGTTTGAGTCGTGTTTAATGATTGCAAGAACAGCTGGCAACTGCAAATGATAATGCGAATATTGGTGATGACTGCAAGTATCTGCGATGATCTGCAAGTGTTCTGCGATGAGCTGCGAGTATGTGCGAGTATGTGCGATGACCTGTGATGATCTGCGATGATAATGCGAATGTTGGTGATGACTGCAAGTATTTGTGATGATCTGCGAGTATTCTGCGATGATCTGCAATGACCTGCAATGATCTGCAAGTATCCGCAACGATATGTGAGCATCCGCAAGTATACTGCAAAGGTTGTGAAACCGCGAAAATGGTGCGTTTACATCCCTAGACGTCTCCTGGGTCCTATCATCCTCCCCCCAACTTAAATACTGACTGTCCTCAGTCATTGCTGGTCAATGCAATGGAGGTCCAAGTATGTGATGCGACAGGCTGGCGTCATGCGAGTGCTGATGGAATATGTGAAAGGGAAATATCAAAGGCGAAGGGCAAGTACTTGGAATCAAAAATAAGAAAGAAGGAAACAAATGATGGTCTGGGAATGGAAGCCGAGTGCCATCAACATTCCGGTGGTGTATGCGAAGCTGAAATCTCCTGCGAGCAATGGATAAAGCCTTGGGAGCTGCTAGACCCTGGCTAGAATTTTCGCACAAGACAATGGAGCTGCGGCCCCAAGCTGGTAAAACAATGTTAAAGTGATCGAAAAATAGATGTAAAGCGCATCTTGAATGAAGTGAAACGGTTGATAAATGACCCAGATGCGAAGCGATCTTTTTGGTGCCAAAGCGAACTGATGCAATATTGTAATCCAGTGTTTCTTCGCGATAAGTGATCGTATCAAGATGATTAAGGGCGCGTTCGAAAGCGGTGATTAAGTAGCTGTTGCCATCCAAAGAGCGAGATATGAAGAGCTTGGGATCCTGAGCTATTGCTTTGCGACTAAAAGTAGCCAGAAATGGTGCCTTCTTCATTAATACTTGATATTGTCTGGACCGCACCACGGAACCTCGTGCAGAAAGAGTTGAAATAAAG
>MU130558.1:233608-244126 GCA_015039465.1 Phlegmacium glaucopus
TCTTTCTTCCTTTGACAGCACGTACCTTCTTTCTTTTTATTGTTTTACATAGCCTCATCCTTAGGGTATAAATACTGCTCTTTTGTACCAGGATAGGTAGTTCAGTTCAATTCATTCTTACCCCCCAACAATCATCATCTCAGTGGAATTCCAGTGAATTCCTTCCTCAAGTTCGCTTTTTCTGCCTTTAACTGTCAATGTCCCCTACTGTCAATCACTATAGTCTTGCTGAAGACTCTTCCTCTATCATCCTCATCCACATCCTCTACTCCCTTCGCTTTTTCAGCCTTTTACTTGTCACTGTCCCCTACTGTCAACTGCTGTAGTCTCACCAAAGACTCTCTCATATTCATCCTCATCCACCTCTATTCTTGCCCCTTACCTCTGTGTGTTAAAAGTCAAGGTTATACCTTCCCAAAACGAACAACAGGGAGTCTCTTGACCTAAGGTCTGGTCCACTGCTCTCTGGTTGGTGTTTATATACAACAACAACAATGATTTATAGCGGCACCTTCAGGTGCTGGTTAAAAATATGGTATGGCTGGTGGTCATTGACTGCCATATTGGTAGAAATCAGAACCAGTGATCTGAAGTGGTAGGGGTATAAACTGGGAACCAGCGCATTGAAAGATACTGGCACTGGTATGAACCGATTGTACGAACTGGCAGTTGTGATGTGGTCCGACACAGCTGAAAGAAACCAGCAGCGAGTGAAAGAATCTGAATTGGCACTTGGATTAAACAGCATAGCTGGTATGAGCATTGGCATGCACCGGCCCTGGAAGACACCAGCACATGTTTGCGTGAACTGGTAGTGGTGATGTGAATATATACTGCCAGTAACAATTGGCACTGGTGGTAGACACCAGCAATGGGTGTTGATAGAAACCAGCAGTTGAGACTGGCACCGGGTGAAAGAACTTGGAGTGTACCCACATCGGACGGATGCGCCAGTATTGACAGATGGTGATATATGTAGCGGCACTGATATGAACCAGCAGTGACACAGGAACTTAGACAATGTGAACCGGTATTGCTTGTCAAAGCCAGCATCAAGGAACTGGCACCGACCGGCATTGGGAGACATCGGCACTGAGTAGAAACAGCCGGTTCTTATTCAGATGAACAGCACTAGCACTGGCACCGGCACCGGACAGGAGTGGGGTAGTGCTGGTGGAATGTTACCGCCAAATGGATTTCTCACTAGTTCAAGGTTGCTGTGGGATAGTCTATACATACAAATCAAGGACCCGGCGATGACCGGCATTGGGAGACATTGGCACTGTGTAGACACAGCCGGTTATTATTCAGATGAACAGCACTAACACTGGCACCGGCACCGGCACTGGACAGGAGTGGTGTAGTGCCGGGGGAATGTTACCGCCAAATGGATTTCTCACTAGTTCAAGGTCACTTTGGGATAGTCTATATATATACAACTCTGATATGCTATGTTTTAAATATGTTCCTCCACATCACCTTCAACATTAGTGCTGGCCCCAGCACATGGGCCAGTGGTTCCAATGACCTTTACAGTGTTATAAGCCATTTTAAGTGTCTTCTCCATTGATCCTTGCAAACTTGTGAAGGCCTTGTACATATTCTGTTGTGCCTTGACTCCCTCCAGCTCAGCCATGTACAAACAATGTGCAGCATCTTTGTATAATATGCCGAGCCTTTCCTGAAGTGCCAGCACCTCGCTATGTGCCGACAAACATTCGCGATCACTTGATCCCTAGAAAAAGTGGCCTCAGTGACACCAGCATGAGATTTGAATTATACTCACAGGAAGCGTGGGCGCCATTAATTTGCCTTTGCCAATAATGTCAAAGAGTTGCTTGTCAAAGAGTTCCTTGTTAAATTCATGGATCTTTAAAAATAGTTAGCATGTTTTGGGGTGACTCAGCCAGCATCTGGCAGTGTGTATATGGCTGCTCAGAGAACGCCAGTAGCAAGCATGCCAGGTCTATGTCTGCTGGAGGTCAGGCTCGGACATGGGTCAGCACCAAGAATGCCGATGAGATGTATGCCAGCAGGGAATATGCTGATATCATGTATGCTGGGTGCAAGCAGGCAGGACAGTGATTAGATATGGCGGGACAAGTACTTACACTTCCTGAAGCACCAAAAGCTTTTAAATCTTCTTTCTTTCGATGCCCGTCGAACAGCTGATGCATTGCCGGGACCATGAAGGCCGGCACCACATATCGCTGATCATCAGGCTGACAACAATTACAGATCCTTCGGGGATCCATGGCATCTGATTGTTGTGTGTTAGATTGGAGGTGGCAGATTGGCAATCAGGCCTGGATGGCATTGGTGGTGAAGGTTTGAATTACTGTTTAATCAGATGCCTTTGTCTCAATCTATCTATAGGTCACGTTGATGAACATGCTGGTTCCCTGCCTTTGTTTTTCGCATTTTTGGCAGCGACGTTGCTCTACATCGCCTCTTACACCGACTATTTGCTGTTTTATTGCATAGATAAGTCTCTGGCTATTCGGTCGTCGCCTCTACTGTCCCAGAAGCTTCCTAAATGCCTTGGCTATATTTTGCTCGTACGATCACCCCCTTTTCCGGCAGTACCCGGATGACATTAGGTGTTCTGCCTCCCTTTCGCTCCCTTTCACCAGCGGTCACGTGTATAGTCATGCTTTTTCCATATTTGGTAATGCTCACTCGTCTAAGAGTCGTAGGCATGTCCACTGCCCAGACCAATGTCCCCTTACGCTACACCAAACCGTTCAGTGTCAAATTGTCGTTGCTACCCTACCAGTCGCTCCTATCCAGTGACAATCACCAGATTGAGAAGTTCCTTAACACCATTGGGCATTTTGGGTCGCTGATCATTTATATTCTTTTATCTCTCTTCGGTTACCTCAAACACTTTGTTTTCTTTATTTTTGATACATTTGCCATCGCTCCTTGATCGCCTCCCTATACCACATGTCTCCTGCCGGTCCTCGGAGCGACGACCGGTCCTCGTTCATTTATCACCCACTATCCCTGATGTTTTGTCTCCCCATTTTGCCTAGTCCTTCTTGGACTCCTGTTTCATCATTTTGATTTGTTTTATAGCTACCCATGTGCAACTTAGCCATGTGATCTCCCCTACCTACTATAAAAACATCCTGTAATTTAGTTACAAGGAGGAATAAGAAAGGATTCGCCTCTCTCCCCAGAGTATAGAATTAAGTCTTGTCATCGTCTCTCTCCTCGTTCGCCTTCGTTTCATTGCGTTTTACTGTGAGTCACCCATACAGCGACTTTACTTCATCACTGCATCGCCCCTTCGTCACTGCATCACCCCTTCGTCACTGCGTCTCCCCTTCGTCACTGCATTGCCACTCGTTTCGCCCGTCTCATATCTTGTCGCCCTACTTTAGTTGGAACCTTTCTGCATATACTTGACTCAGTGTTTAGGCCACCGAAGCCCCGAGCCGCATCACACCTCAGTTAGTACAGCACCTAGTGTACTGACAGTGTATCAATGTGTATGTTGATTGGTGATTGTTGATTGGTGATTGTTGATTGTTCCCACGTTTGTGTTCATCTTTCCTCTTTTTTTTTCTTTCTTCAACCACACGCCCAGGTGAGTGCCGATCACACAAATGCTGGGTATTTACTGACTGCTTCCATTTAGTTTCTTTCTAGTCATCACTGCTACCACAAACCTAAGAATGTCTGCCTACACCCCAACTCTTATCCGAGACCTCATTGATGACCTTGACGCCATCTTCCGGGCTGCTGTTGCAAACGGCACCATTGAAAAAGTGTTCTGAAAGGAACGCCATATGCTAGTAAGTTCTCGGCCATGAAAAGTTTGGACAAACATATTAATTAGAATTACAGAATGCCTCGATGGGAGTGGCTCGAGAGACATGGGACAGTGTCGAAATCCAAGAGCAGTTCAAAGTGCCTCAATTCATTTGGCCATTCACTGACAACTGGCACCGGGCAAAGACATGCCTCGACAATGGGTTTTGGCACCAGCAACTGACTTTGCTAGAGGATTTCAACAAGGAGTACCCAAACCACCATCGCACAGCCAGCATGGCACTGGTATAAATTGTTGTTGTTGTTGTATATAAACACCAACCAGAGAGCAGTGGACTAGTCTTTAAGTCAAAAGCCTCCCTGTTGTTCGTTTAGGGAAGGTATAACCTTAGACTTGTATCACACAGAGGTAGGGGGTGAGAATAGAGATGAGGAGGGATGAGGATGAATGAGGAAGAGTCTTCAGTAAGACTATAGCAGTTGACAGTGGGTTGACAGTAAAGGACTGAAAAAGCGAACTCAGAGGGGTTAAGGAAGAGGATGAGGAAGAATAAGAGGGAGTCTTCAGCAAGACTATAGTAATTGATAGTGGGGATAGATTGACAGTTAAAGGCAGAAAAAAGCGAACTTGAGGAAGGAATTCACTGGAATTCCACTGAGATGATGATTGTTGGGGGGTAAGAATGAATTGAACTGCACTACCTATCCTGGTACAAAAGAGCAGTATTTATACCTAAGGATGAGGCCATGTAAAACAAATAAAAAAGAAAGGAGTACACGCTGTCAGAAGAGGAATGAAGAAAGGACAGCTGCGAGAAGAAAAGAACAAGAAAAAGAAGAAGGAACAATAAAAAATTCTGTACAAGTGTCAAAGTGCGAGAGAAAAGAAAAGAAGGCAGTGCGCATAGCCCAATAGCAAAAATATATCAACTCCATAGGCGTGTGGTCATGTCAAAAATGTGAAAGGTCCTGAGTCAACACTTGAAAGGCGCAGCCTTGTTCCTGAGAAAATACTACTTGCCCATGATCCCATGTCGCGCAGCCTTGATAACACTTGACACTCTGCGAGAATAATCCTCTGCTGATGATTCATCTGCAATTCCTGCTTAGTTGTGATCCTCCTGGACTTCCTAAATTGTCATAAAGAGGGTGGGAAGGCTTCAGGTACCGTGTGAATGATGGTTTTGGCAGTGAATGATAAGATAAGAGGTAGATGAGTGAGGATAGGGGACTGAGTGAGATCCAGGAGCGAGGTATGGCAAGATAGATAGCTGAAGGGAAGACTTGTGGGTCCATAGCCACAACAACGATGACAAAGCCTTGGACATAATGGGAGATGTAGCTGATGCGTCCATAAACAGGCTGTTCTTGAAATGATGGGCCATAGATGCGATCAAACGCGAGCTGATGACCGATGTGAATAGTAGATTGATCGCTTTGTTGTATCACTAGCCAAGGGACAAACAGATGGTAGATGTTAAGGAGCATGTTGATAGTGTAAATGATAGACAACATAGTGGAGGACATTGAGGATATGATGAGTGATGAGGATGTTAACGTTGAACAAATGATTTTGTTGACCAGGAACGCGATTCAGGGCTGCTTCCAAAATAGGTAAGTGAATTCAAAGTCCGCTTATTTTCATGATGGCAACTTTTAAGCTTTGTTCTCACGCTACCAATCAGTATTGGTGCGCAATACCAGCTGAACGTCTCCAGGCGCTGAGCCGGCCACTGCAAGCAATGGTCGCTAGGGGACCCTCAGGATGCCAGGCTCCCACTCCCTCAACCCCAACACCAGCATCACATCGACCGGCAGGGCTCCATATGCCTGCTGGTCCATCAATTCGGCCAGCAGCTTCAGTTCCAATGATGCAGTTAGAGCCAGCACCGGCACCGGTACCACAGCAGCTGCTGGTTGCTGGTCCCTCCAAACGCGAACTGGCACAACCAGACAAAGGAAAGGGCAAGATGGTTGCACCGGTAGAGGACACGGAAGATGAGGAGAGTGAAGAGGATCAGGCCAAGGTCTGGCCCCCACCAAGTAAGGCACAACGTGAACCGAGCCGCCAAGACAAAGGGAAACAGAAGATGGCTGTACCGGTTGAGGAACAGGAGGACTTGGAGGAGGGGGATGATGAGAGTGAGGAGGAGGAGGGTGATGAGGAGAGTGAGGAGCAGCCAAGGGCTAAGGTCCTGCCACCGGCAAGCCAGGGGGAGAAGAAACGGGCGACCCCCAAGACCAATGGCCAGCGTCAAAACCCGGCATGCCGGCGGTGTGTCAAGTCCCAGAGAACCTGTTTGGAACAGGCAGGTTTCGCCACGGCATGTGTATGGTGCACCACCGTGAAAATGAGGTGTGATCCAGTGGGTGATGAGGAGGAACAGCAGGTGGAAGCAAAGGTGAGGATGATCAAACCGGCCGCCAACAAGAAACCGGCATCAAAAATTCCAGGGCCCTTCAAGAAACCGGCACCAGCACCAACTTGGAAACCAGCTGCGAAAAAGTGCAGGTCCATCCAAGAAACTGGCACTGGCACCCACTCCAAAACCGGCATTAACAAGTGGGCTGGCACCGGCACCCAAGTCCCGACATGCCCCGGCTGCCGTCAGCAAGAAGAAGAAAAAGGTGGTAAAGTCCAGTGACAAAGAGGCTTCAGATGCTGGCACCTGGCATCCTCAAAATCGGACCTTTGGAGACTTGGAGCGCCAAGACAGTAGGTTTTATGTTTCATTTTCCAACGTATATTTACATCAAATTTCTAGATATTGAAGAATTGACTTTCTTGGTCAGCGACTTCCAGAACGAACTCATTGCATGCTTGAAAGACGTCGGAACTCTAGAGGACAGGATGGATAATGCATTCATCCTCATGGATACATGGGTAATGAAGAATGTAGAGGTGGAAGGAGAGGTTATGGCCCTGAGTAGGAGAGTGGAGGCTCAGGATGCAGAGATGGAAGACCTCAGGGAACGACTCACCCAAGCTGAAGAGTTGCTCACGGCATTCAGCGAGACAGCAAGTCAGCGAGAACAGGCATTGGCACTCCTGGTTCCAGTTGCCCCGGTTGCTGGACCATCAACGGCTCCCTAGCGTCATGTCACACTCCCAGCATTCCCACCACCAATTCTTGCCCCGACGAGCCCAGCACCCAAATCTGGCCTCCATCCGGTCCTGCATGTTGAAGTACCGGCAGCTCAGCCAGTGCCGGGTGTGGAAGAGATCCTGGCAGCTTAGCCAGTGCCGGTAGTGGAAGAGATCCTGGCTGCTCAGCCAATGCCGGCAGTACACCACATGCCGGTCGACCACCTGGTGCCGGCTTCCCAGCCAACGCTGGATACCGGATCACATCCGGCATCCTCTGCACCAACCCTGGTTGCAGAGGTTCCCCCTCCTGTGCCCGGCCCAGTGCTGGCTCCAGAGGAAGTGTCGGCTTCCCACCCAGTCTCACCTCTTCCCTCATCTCGTCTCCCACCGCCAGGCCTTCAAGTGACATCTCAAGCCAGTGTGGACATGCCGAGTGTCCACCTGCTTCCACCAACTCCAAACACTTCGCAGGAAGCCGTGAACTATGCCCCAACCACCCTCTTGCAAGTGACAGGTCCAAGTGAAATGCCAATATCTCCACAACATCCACAGACTGCATCCGGCAGTCGGTCCCGATCTCGGTCTCGGTCACCTGCCATCGAGGCCTCTAACCTGCGCTGGTCGCCATGTCTGGCATCATCAAAACACCTTCCCGATGACTCCCTGGACGAGCTGGCTGCCAAGAAACAGAGACTGGAGTGATGGGATCGCTGGTCATTGTCAACGCTGCTCCACCTATCATACCACTTGTCTACATATCATACATATGGTCTAGTTGTTCTGTTCTCCCCCTTGTTGTCCAGTTTATATACCCAATATTGTTCTTTTTTTTCTGTTTAATCTCACTTTTTATCTTGATGTTTCTTATGTTCTTTGTTACCAAATAAAACTCCCATTCTCAGTTGGAAAGTACTGGTATCAAATCACTGGACTGGACTCAGTGCACTAGCGCCAGACATCTCGCCGTCAACGCTTGCCTGTTGCCCCATACTTCTTAGCCTCCTCTATAGCTAACCTTTCAGCATTCTTTCCCTTACGCCGGGGTGATATGTCCCCCTGTGTGGGTGTTGATATTGCTGCCAACTGGGTGTGGGAGGCCAGTGCCGGTGCCGGTTGCCCGTTGATGAACATGCTGGTTCCCTGCCTTTGTTTTTTGCATTTTTGGCAGCGACGTCGCTCTACGTCGCCTCTTACACCGACTATTTGCTGTTTTATTGCATAGATAAGTCTCTGGCTATTCGGTCGTCGCCTCTACTGTCCCAGAAGCTTCCTAAATGCCTTGGCTATATTTCGCTCGTACGATCACCCCCTTTTCCGGCAGTACCCGGACGACATTAGGTGTTCTGCCTCCCTTTCGCTCCCTTTCACCAGCGGTCACGTGTATAGTCATGCTTTTTCCATATTTGGTAATGCTCACTCGTCTAAGAGTCGTAGGCATGTCCACTGCCCAGACCAACATCCCCTTACACTACACCAAACCGTTCAGTGTCAAATCATCGTAGCTACCCTACCAGTCGCTCCTATCCAGCGAAAATCACCAGATCGAGAAGTTCCTTAACACCATTGGGCATTTTGGGTCGCTGATCATTTATATTCTTTTATCTCTCTTCGGTTACCTCAAACACTTTGTTTTCTTTATTTTTGATACATTTGCCATCGCTCCTTGATCACCTCCCTATACCACATGTCTCCTGCCAGTCCTCGGAGCGACGACCGGTCCTCTTTCATTTATCGCCCACTATCCCTGATGTTTTGTCTCCCCATTTTGCCTAGTCCTTCTTGGACTCCTGTTTCATCATTTTGATTTGTTTTATAGCTACCCATGTGCAACTTAGCCATGTGATCTCCCCTACCCCACACCGCGCCGAGCCCCGAAGCCACCGGATTTGTGACTCAGTTCATATACGTCTTTCCAAGGTTGATTCCATCCCGCTGCTCTATACTCTGCTCGCTTTGCTCCTCGCTACATTACTGCTTTCCCGCTGCTTCCTTACTTCACCGCTGTGTCACTACTTCCCCTCTACGTCACTGCTTCCCCTCTGCGTCACTGCTTCCCCTCTGCGTCACTACTTCCCCTCTGCGTCACTGCTTCCCCTCTGCGTCACTGTTTCCCCTCTGTGTCACTGTTTCCCCTCTGCGTCACTGTTTCCCCGCTGTGTCACTGTTTCCTCTGTGACGACTATACTAAATTTAGACGTATTCGTACCAAAAACGTTAAAAATAGATAATAAAGTCGTATTTATAATTAATTACGTGGTTATTGACCAATTATGTTGACTATTATTTGTTCCCTTAGTCTCAACAGATGGGATGTTGACGACTAATCTGGATAATGACACACTGAATTTACGTATATCAATTATTCACACCAGTTATCTGATAGTAAACAATGTGATGTTTAACGTACAGACCTAATTTTGGTTATTTAGGTACTTATAGGAATATCTGAACCGTGTCCTTTTCAATTTATTTGTTATAACCCAATCGTTTACAGTACCCCACACTAAAACCTCGTTGTCTTATAATAATTATTTATAAGTCCCCTTCAACCACGGGATCGTTGTCACCTTCGTCTTATTGGTTCTATCACCTTGGTACACTAACACACCCTTAGTACTACTAATTCCTATCCCCCTCACGACTTGTTAGTATTTCTAACAAAGGTCCGTGTTATCCGTGTCAAGGGTGGTTCTCCCCACCTTTGATGGATTTTAATCCTTGTACCCCGATTTTTATCTTGTTGGGGATACAAAGGTCCTTGTTACTCACGTGTACCACGGTCTTGGTTTCATTCCCATGGTCCTTGGTCATATAGATAAAAACCTGTAATAGATAAAAATTTATAGAGTTTACATATTTTATGGAGGGTCCCAAACATTTATCAGTCTTTTAACCTAAGAAAGAAAGGGGGGGAGTAAACGTTGGATCATGTCGAGTGACAGAATCTGTAACTCGTTCTTGTGAACAGAAACTCATCACCTGAACTTTTATTTAGTCAAAGAGTCTCAACAAACTGAACAACGTTATTAACAACTTAACAACATTTTCAACAACAACACAATTTCAGTATCGTCTTCGTTCTCCCGAAGAACACATACGTTAACACAATTTCAGTATCGTCTTCAAACTCAGAAGAACACATACGTTAACACAACTTCAACATTGTTTCAGAACCTGAAAACACATGTGTTTAACATTTAGTTAGTCATTTCAGAATCCTTAAGAAACTGACTAACAACCACGTTCGGTATTTAACGTTTTGGTGAATTTTCAAACTAGTAGGAAGTTAACTAGGTTTAATAACAACAACAACACACATAATCAACTTCACTTAAAGTTTCAGAACCTTTCCAATATGAAAGATCTTTTGGGTTGAACGTAATAATTCTAACATATTTCATAACTAACTCAATAACAAAACTCATCTCTAAAAATATTAGAACTTTTATGTGGAAAAGAGTTGTTGGAGACACGTCAATGTAGTTGCGCCACTGTTTCATATCAACGACATACCCGCTGAACGTCATTTTGTGTTACTTTGCTTCCGTTTGCTGCTCTCTCTGCTACTGTTCTGAATTAAGATATGAGACCCCTCTCTCCACTTATGAAAGAATAACAGGAAACATTGATTTAATGTCCTACAAAAATATCAC
>MU130558.1:250703-266641 GCA_015039465.1 Phlegmacium glaucopus
TTGCAGATGAATCAGCAGCAGAGGATTATTCTCGCAGAGTGTCAAGTGTTATCAAGGCTGCATGTCATGGGATCATGGGCAAGTAGTATTTTCTTGGGAACAAGGCTGCGCCTTTCAAGTGTTGACTCAGGACCTTTCATATTTTGACATGACCACACAGCTTTGGAGTTGATACATTTTTGCTATTGGACTGTGCACACTGCCTTTTCTTCTTTTCTCTCGCACTTTGACACTTTACAGATCTTTTTATTGTTCCTTCTTCTTTTCCATTGTTCTTTCCTTCTCGCAGCTGTCCTCTCTTCTTCATTCCTCTTCTGACAGCGCGTACTTCTTTCTTTTTTATTTGTTTTACATAGCCTCATCCTTAGGGTATAAATACTGCTCTTTTGTACCAGGATAGGTAGTTCAGTTCAATTCATTCTTACCCCCCAACAGTCATCATCTCAGTGGAATTCCAGTGAATTCCTTCCTCAAGTTCGCTTTTTCTGCCTTTAACTGTCAATCTATCCCCACTGTCAATTACTATAGTCTTGCTGAAGACTCTTCCTCTATCATCCTCATCCACATCCTCTACTCCCTTCGCTTTTTCAGCCTTTTACTTGTCACTGTCCCCTACTGTCAACTGCTGTAGTCTCACCAAAGACTCTCTCATATTCATCCTCATCCACCTCTACTCTTGCCCCTTACCTCTGTGTGATACAAGTCAAGGTTATACCTTCCCTAAACAAACAACAGGGAGTCTCTTGACCTAAGGTCTGGTCCACTGCTCTCTGGTTGGTGTTTTATAACAACACAAACAACGATTTATACCAAGTTGAACGCTGCTGGGTTGAATTCTGCCGAGTTGAACGCTGCCGGGTTGAACTCTGCCAGGTTCAATGATGCCGGGTTGAAAGCTGCCAGGTTGAATTCTGCCAGGTTGAACGCTGCCGGGTTGAATGCTACATGTGCCAGGTTCACTGATTCCCGATCTAATGATGCCGAACACATTGCTGCCCCTTCCAATGCCGATGGTCTGCATATTCTAAGTGCTGGTATCGTTTCTGGAATTCCTGCTGAAGTAGCTGCAGGTAACGGATTGATTAATAGACTTATACATTCCATATTGACATCCAGACCAGGCTCCAAGGATGGATCCAGGGTCATAATTGGGTCGACATTATATGCCAGGTCTAGTGTCAGATTGGGCGTTGGCCTGGGGCCCGGTACTTTGAGAACAGAGGGATCCTGTTGACTGTTGTGGACCTGGCTGTTGTCTCTAGCTTTCTGAGCTTTTGTCTTTCTTTGTGGTCGTGCCGGTGCTGGTACCAGGTCGGTACTAGGTACATCAACATAACTGGTGTCCATTGGCCTGGGGCCTTGTTGTTCAATAACATGTGGGTCTTGCTGATTGTTGTTACCCTGGCTAGCTTTCTGAGCTCTGGTCGTCTTTCTTCGTGGTGGTGCTGGTGCTGGTGCTGGGTCAGTGGTAGGTGCATCAAAATAACTGGCATCACGAAGGGATCCTTTTTTACGACTGGATAGCACAGCCTTGAATCAATACTTTACGGTCCCCCACCCTTTCCAATTGGAATTCCTTGGAAATATTTGGAATCCTTGGAATCCTTGGAAGTCCTTGGAATTCCAAATAATTCCAATTGTTTCCAAGATGTTTCCAAGGAATTCCCAATGTTTCCAAGTAATTCCAATTGTTTCCAAGATTATTTCCAATTTCATTCCAACTGTTTCCAAGGAATTTCCAAATGTTCCAAATGTTTCCAAGGAATTCCAGACAAATAAAAGAATACCAGTAAGGAGGATTGAACCAAAGACCTTGAGAAAGGTCATGTGATATAATTCCCACACTGCATCAGTGATCTACCAACTGCACCATCATTGCTTGTATATATATTAAAACTAATGGTTATATATACCCCTCCCACCTGACTAAAATAATATATTCTGGCACTTGTTGAAGGGCTACTACCATGTATTATATACCAAAATGTTCAGAAAAATGAGGGGAATCCATTGGTAATAAGATCGCGATGTGATACGCACTTTTATATGCAGTTATATGCGAAATACTGCAGAATATAGAGTAAAATAATGCGCTCTATGCTTATAAATGAGCCGAACATGACGCACCTTATACCGATATAATCGTGCTACTAACTGCGTTGGGAATCTATCTATATTATTTGCGTGGGCCATGTCTGGTGCGTGTTTTTACACATTTTATATGTTTTAATATGTGTAAAAAGGCGCTTCATATCCTGGCGCATGCATAGTGATTTATATATATTCTGTAAGCTGGTGTTAGCTCGATTCTATCGGTATATGGTGCGTCATGTTCGGCTCATTTATAAGCATAGAGCGCATTATTTTACTGTATATTCTGCAGTATTTCGCATATAACTGCATATAAAAGTGCGTATCACATCGCGATTTTATTACCAATGGATTCCCCTCATTTTTCTGAACATTTTGGTATATAATACATGGTAGTAGCCCTTCAACAAGTGCCAGAATATATTATTTAGTCAGGTGGGAGGGGTATATATAACCATTAGTTTTAATATATATACAAGCAATGATGGTGCAGTTGGTAGATCACTGATGCAGTGTGGGAATTATATCACATGACCTTTCTCAAGGTCTTTGGTTCAATCCTCCTTACTGGTATTCTTTTATTTGTCTGGAATATGCTTGGAGTCATTTGGAACATTTGGAAATTCCTTGGTTAGGAAGTTGGCAATTGGAATCCTTGGAAATCATCTTGGATTCCAATTGGAATTATTTGGAATCCTTGGGAATTCCTTGGAAGGATCTTGGAAACAATTGGAATTATCCCTTGGTGATTCCAAGGAATTCCAAGGATTCCAATTGGAAACTGGATTTCTACTGGAAAGCTTGGAATGGGATTGGAATGGGATTGGAAAGAAATTCCGAGAATACATGACTTTACAGTGAGACACAGTACTAAATTCTTCCAATTGGAATTCCAAGGAATTCTGAGGAATCCAAGAAATTCCAATGAGTCCTAAGGAATTCCAAGGGATTCCAAAGGATTCCAAGGAATTCCAAAGGATTCCAAGGAATTCCAATTGGAAAGGGTGGGGGACCGTAAAGACCTCCCTTGAATTGAAATGCATCTTGTACACTGTGCGATGTTTGCCGCGCTCCAATATGTTCAAAGAATTGTATCATCGTTTCACGCTTCATCGCTTGGGGGTCGTTCAGGGTGATACCACGTGGTAGATATTTCACTTCAAAGAAGTCCAATTGTTTCAATGACATCTGCTGAAACGGAGTCTGACATGTCCGGTCCCTTGATGCAAGCCCTGCTGGTGATCAATGTCATGACTCTTGCACATGGCAACTGTATGTATGATAATGTTGTGTTATATAAGAGCGATACAGGTGCTCTAGATCATTCTTTGTCACCTTATCCCATGATGCCGGGCAAGGAGCAATAGGAAAACCTTCATCATCTAGTTGAATGGCAAGGTTGTGCGGGCTGGTACCGGCACCGGCACCAGCACCAGCATGACCTGATGCCGAGGCACGTAATGTTTTGACGTATTCTGTTAAGTTTAAAACAAAAGGAAGTCACGTCGGAGCTACTCCGGAACAGTAAGCGAAAAGGACGTTGGCCTCAGCGTGTGTGCTGTGCCGCCCAGCTCCTAAGGTGTCCTGATTTCGGAACGGAAGAAGAAGTAATAAGACGGAAGACCTCAGTGACTTAGAGGACGAACAAGAGGAGGAAACAAAGTTGATATTTGAACTGAGGGGAAGACATACAAGTTTCAGGTACTTAAATAAATAAAGGAATAGCAACCGAAATATAAAAGATAAATATAAGTGCTGCGTTCTGCTCCCGGAAAGGTCCTGCATTCTTGGGTGAATAATCCATGGCGGGTATGCTGACTGATGGTGGGAAGGATGATGACAAAGAATAGTGGTAGTGGCGAAGAAGTGATAATGGGTTTGGAGTATAGACGGAGGAACCGGAATGACATGGAAAAGTCTCGGAGTTGAACATAGGAAGAGTAGTTCAGGATATAAGGGAAGGCACTGTACGGAGTACGGACTACCGGAGACAGCTCCGACGGAGCTGGACCGGAGTAACGTAAGACGGAATGTAACATATTCCACGACCATTCGCTTCATTTATATGGCCTTATCAGTATATGTGTCCTCGAAAGGCTTGGCTGGGACACTAAGAATCCCAGCAATATTGTCATGGCTGAATATTTTCAGTGACTGGCTGGCAACAACAAACCGGTACATACATTTCAATTGCTGTCTGACCACTCTTGCGGGTGTACACAACCACAGATATTGATACTAATCCCATCTCACCATAATGTTCTCTTGCCGTCTTGCTGAACCGTGAGTGCCATTTTTCTTCTGCAAATCTGGTATATCTTAGTCTCAACTGGCACCGGCACTGGCACCAGCAAACTCATTTTCACTGCAGATCTGCCGGCAATCCCTCACTGACCAGTTTACCAGCCTCATCTATGAGCTTTGCCCTCTCCACATCTGTCATGTTGTCAAGAAGGTTCTTTGCCGCTATCGTCCGGTATGGGAACCACCCTGGAGTGTTGGTATCGGCTGAATCGAGGTTCATGATAGATGCAATCTCCTTAAATACAGAAGCCTGCCTGGTCCACCACAGGACATCGGTAAGCCGGTATCGATTCCCTTTTGTCAAGGCAAACTTTTTTGTAGGGCGCCATACATTCCGAAGCCAACTAATCAGTTCCTACATTAATACCACCGTTAATATTCCAACGCAATCTTCATTGGACCCTTTAACATACCACTGTCCGTAATTTCATTTCTTTGTCACCTACAACCTGCCCAACACTGATCCAATGGTTGAAAAGCGCCGGTAATATATGCACCTGGGCAATCATCTTTCTCTCTGCCGGGGACGTTGCCTCTAGGTATTGAGCCTTGAAGACATCAATCACAGCACGTTCTTGTGCATTATAAATCCGGGTCAGCTGGCCAGATGGATGACTAGGTGGATGTCGATGTAAATTGGTATCCATGTGAAGAAGTTGAGAACCAAGATGAGAAGTTGAGAAGCAAGATATGAGAAGTTGAGAACCAAGATATGAGAAGTTGAGAAGAGAACCGTGGTACCGTGTGTGCCTCATGGTAAATGTGAGGCTGCCATGTGTTACTTGTAATCTCAGAGACCGATATGTCTATATCTGGTATTTCATTTGTTTACTGTCTACAACCATGAATTCCCAGAAAACCCACAAATGCAAACGGGGGAAACAACCTATGGTCGATGGAGATACTGATTCAGCGCAGACAGTCACACAGAAAACAATTTTAGAAACAAGGAATGACGGCACTACAGTGTCAAAACGAGTCTGGGTATCACTAGATAGACCAAGTGAGAACATGGCCACCGATGCAAACCGAGCAGAAATGCCTCCAATAGATTATGAGCTAGCCAATACGTCCCCACCTCCAGAGAGAAGACATTCATATCGAGTAGGCATACACTCAAAACAACCATGCTCTGCTAATAGCTGTATATTTAGACACAAAAGGATTACATACAGCAATATGTCGACCGTATAGACGAATTCTTGGAGGCTCTTCTCAGCCGGCATTGTGACAAGGATGCCTACGCTGTATGGAGATGCAAGGATTGCCTGCTGGCAACTCCGATGCGCTGGTCATGTATGTCTCAGTCCCACAGAGAGAATCCCTTTCATCGCATTGAACAATGGAACGGAAGTTACTTTCGCAATGCTGAACTGTGGGAGGTTGGTACATTCCTGCTAGTTTGGCATCATGAGGGTGAAGCCGAATGCGAGACATTAAGATTGTGGTGCAAGTTTCTGGAGAGAACAGAGCAGATAAAGGATGATGCCGAACAAGAACACCTACGCCGGTCAGGGCACACTCCAGTGCCGGTGCCAGTGCCAGGAGCTTACTGCGACAAGGGTGAGATTGACATGGAGGAACAGAGGGGCAGAAGGGAAGGAGAGGATGACGACGACGACGAAATGGAGGATATGGAAGTCCCAAATCCTTATCTTGAAGCAACTGCTGATAACAATGCCGGTGTTGGCCCTGGGACATACACAGCTATGCCAGGTACTTATGTCCGAGTTGTCCACTCAAACGGCCTTCACCACATTGCAATGATCAGCTGCCAATGCCATGGTGAAGATGTTCTTCCACTAGATCTCTTCGGGGCTCAATTGCTGCCGGCTAGCTTTAAATGCATTAAAACTTTGTTTACAGCACAGGTACTCGACATGTATCGTTTATCCAACTTGGAACTCAAGGCTTCGGCATATCAATTTTATCAACTCTTACACCGGTTGACCTGGCCAATGGCACCGGCAGAGGTAATCAACTTGTACCGAGAGTTTCAGAGAATGAGCAGGATATGGCATTGGATGAAGAAATTGAAGTGGGCTCGATATCCCGGCAATAAGAAAGTGAATGAAGTGGAAGCAGGTGAGCTCGCGATTTATTGCCCGGCATGCCCACAACCCAGCATCAACATACCGGATAATTGGAAGGATGATCCTGCCCGGCACGTTAAGCAAAGTCTACCTCAGACTTCCTGTAACTGATAAATTGGAGCAGATGGGTGTACAAACATATTTTCGTTGCCGATGGAAATTTCAAAGCTGATCACGTTTGGCAGAAGAATCCTGTGGGTGACATCTGTCTCTCAGAAGGCAGTAGGATGATGCCGGCAAGGCAAGAGTACATGACATTCCTTGCATCGGCAATTGAAAGGCTCACAGTGAGTTCATGATGACGCCGGTGCCAATGCCGGTGCCGGTGCCGTATCATGCTGGTTCAATATCAATTGTTCAATGCCTCACTATTTCTTTGCCAGAAGGCACCCTGTGAAAATACATTCAGAGCTATCATGAATGCCTTACAGGCCTCCAAACTTTGTGATGTCACTGGTGTCGTCAGTATTGCCTGTGGCCGGCATGGCTGCTATGCTCCTCAAGCCCTCGTTTACCTGTTTAAAGGAGAACAGCAAAAAAATGTGGACTTTGCCTTGCTCAGCGCTTTAAAATCCACCCATGTTGAACCTGAACAGGGAACCCTCCTAATTTATGACATTGCATGCCAGTATTTTGTCCATTTACATGACCGTATTGGCAGCCGGCTCCCTTTTGGCCTGGATATCAATGCTGCCATTGGCCTATTTCATATCCATGCACATAAAGATCAATGCTTCTTTCAGTACGCAACATTGTTTATACCTGGGGCAGCCATAGTTGCCGGTGAGATTTTGGAATCTCTTTGGTCATCCCTAAATGCCATTTCCCCCACGGCACGGACAGCAACCTTGGAACATCAGGCGGAAATGTTGGATGACCATGCTACCAATTCCAACCATAAGAAAACACTCGGCATCATCTCCAGCCTGTGCCGATCCCATAGCACAGCTGTCGATATGCTGGACCATGCCAAAACATATTATCAGAACCTCACGGACCAGGCAGGCGCTACAGCAATAGAGAAATGGAAGCAAGATATTGAGCAGGCCAAAGCAATGCGGAAATACAATATCACAGCCATGGATGTATATGCTGCAAAGCTGGACGATACACCATTGGACACCTGGCACTCAGCTACCGGCATGCCGACATCGGCACTGGCCTCCTGGATGGAACTGTCACTGGCAGTGGAGGAGAAACAGTGAGTGACATCCCGGGTGTCGCATTGGAAATAGTCTGATACATTCAGATTGGAAATCCAAGCTACAGTGCGACAACTGGGTCGAAATCCCACTAGTACTGACCGGCAAACCATCGAGACAGAACATGATCGATTGACAGCCCTGTTATTTGAGCTCAAAACTGCCATGCATCTTGCAGGTATTCCTGAAAGTGGTGGGGCAGCGCTGGTCAAAAATGAGACTCTAGAGACTTGGGATGAGGTTGTAAATGAGCCGGTTCCTACCGGCCCTAACACCTTGCCAGCTAACACAATGCCGTTATTGGCACCACACTCGGCACCCTCTAATCCTCCCCCCTCATTGATTGGCCCTATCCCAATAGAAGACCAGGCAATCCCGCTGCCATCGAATGGTAAAGTAGGACCAGAATATCATTCTCTAGAATTCTCCCATCGTGTTTCGCATGCAGATCACCACTTGAGTCAAATCCGGGACCTCATTGCTGAAAAAAGCTTTCAATATTCTCATGTTATTCGTGTTTCCCCCCACAAAGGCGTAAACACACATTCAAGGGCTGCGGTGAAAAAGTTGAACCTCAAGATCTCGGTACACTGCCGGATGTACACCCAATGCCGGGCATGCCTACTCAGACTTGTCGCTGATCTGGCAGTGCTATCCAGTTTTAGAATTTTGACTCCTGAGGATGTCAAGACCAGTACCGCCATCATGAATCTGAATGAACCAGGATCAACACGACTGACGCTGTCATGGATCTGGCAAGCAGCGGGGGGTCATCGTTGGGGATTGGCTACCGGCAACCACCTTGGTGCCGGTGCCGGACCTACTTCGGACACAAACATCATTGAATGTCAGTTGACTTTGTTAAGTTTTCCCCACACTAACAATTCACAGTCCATCATGTGCATTGGCTACGTGCTCGTGCCCAACGAATGAGATGGCGAGAACAAGTCACCCTAACCTGCTATGAAATGCAATGGACTGTCCGATATTTTTGTTATAAGAGTCAGACATGGGTCATGCCGTCTGTCACCGGCACCGGCACCGATACCGGCACTGGCACTGATACCGTGTCCGGGAGCCGATCACAGAATGCTGGTGCTTTTGCTTATGGCAGACGGAAAAAGGCAATGTGGGAGGACCTTATGATAAGGGCAGATTGTACCTTTGCCAGATTCAATCTTGCTTACCAACCTCCTGTATAAACGCACTTACCATATCTGGATTATGAACCACTCTCTTTCTTCTGTTATCTGCACCATCTACAATGTCAATCTGTCCATTTAACCCTTTTTTGCTACAGTCCATATCACAAAAGGGCTTTCACATTGACATTCAAGAGGTGATATACTATGCCGAGTCCAGATTTTGGTGTATCTTGAATGAGATCAGCAACGGCCCCAGTGATCGGCAAGGTTGGACGCAAAAGCTACTTCATCGTGAACTTGTACGCACTCTGGCCGTCTGTGTACTGGCTCTCTAATGATTTCAAAGCTGTTTACATTGTCATACATCAGCATTGCTGCGGCAGTTGGTCACCCCATTGATATACCTATCATCTTGCAATCCCTTGCTGACAGCGTTGGACTCCTGCATGAAAATGCACTCCCGCTCCCTTTCGACACCGATTTTCTTGCTACCCTGGATATCGGCGCCCATGAGAAAGACCACAAAAGCCAAGTCGTGGGTGATTACGAACATTGTTGGTGGTCCGGTCGGAAGCTGAGGAACCTTGACACAGTCGAGATCTTGGATGCCTCCATGTTACATTCCGTCTTATGTTACTCCGTTCCAGCTCCGTCGGAGCTGTCTCCGGTAGTCCATACTCCGTACAGTGCCTTCCCTTATATCCTGAACTACTCTTCCTATGTTCAACTCCGAGACTTTTCCGTGTCATTCCGGTTCCTCCATCTATACTCCAAACCCGTTATCACTTCTTCACCACTACCACTATTCTTTGTCATCATCTTTCCCATCATCAGTCAGCATACCCGCCATGGATTATTCACCCAAGAATGCAGAACCTTTCCGGGAGCAGAACGCAGCACTTATATTTATCTTTTATATTTCGGTTGCTATTCCTTTATTTATTTAAGTACTCGAAACTTGTATGTTTTCCCTCAGTTCAAATATCAACTTAGTTCCTCCTCTTGTTTTCCCTCTAAGTCACTGAGGTCTCTCGACTTGTTACTTCCTCTTCCGTTCCGAAATCAGGACACCTTAGGAGCTGGGCGGCACAGCACACACGCTGAGGCCAACATCCTTTCTGGGTTACTGTTCCGGTTCCGTTCCATCCATTCCGGAGTAACTCCGACATGACTTCTTTTTGTTTTAAACTTAACACTCCAGCCTGGAAAGGTGCATTGAGCACTATCGACTACAACGATGTCTTGAAACCAACGAAACCAGCCCTACCAACCCCGATGGTGATCATACTGTCAATGCTGGTCAGACTGCCAACACCAATACCAGTTGTCCTGCGACACATACTGGTGCCGGTGCCGGTGATACTATGTTTCCCAATGCCAATAGCAATCCTGACGGACCCTGCCAGAAATGTGACCAATATTGTGATCTCCTCAGTCAGGTCCTCCAGGATCTTGTCGGCTTCTGAGATGTATCGGCAAGCATGTCTACCACCTCAGAGAACAAGTGGAAGTTAGGGATACAACGTGCATCTACCTTTCATCTGCTCCATGAGGCTGCTCTCTGTAAGGAAACAGCCAGGTCCCCAACACCGGCATCGGCCCCAACTGCTCATTACATTGCCGCAGTTGCAAAGAATGCCAAGTCTGAACTGAATCGGCTCAGGGATCTTCTGGCGTTGTCCTACAAATGGACTTGGGGTGAGACCTTGACAGAGGCAGATGTCCTGGCTCTACGCCATACTGGCACTTGACCTGGCCATGGGCCCCATTCTGGCTACAATGTTTCTTTGGTGGATGGTAGGATGTCTGGTGACTACATGGTGGATCCACCCACAATCCCAACCTCCCATGGACAGCATGATGATGTGCCGGCCAAAGCTTCATTAGCACCCCCCACCACTGACCTAGCAATCCCAACCTACTTTTCAAGAGATAACCGGCTTTTGTATGACCCTCTAGGTGGTGCAGCATCCTCGTTGGCAAGATATATGTCTGATGACTCCCCAATCAACACGCCGGCTCCTCTGGTCTTGCAATCACTTGCCAGAAGGATGGCTGACATCTGGACCTCTGGCTCTGACAGTGAGAGTAGCGATGCACCGGCACTGGCACTAGCATACCGGCTTGCAGCCAGCTGGAGTGATGGTGAGGGGTCGGCACCGGCACAAGCCCTTCAGCTTGCTGATGTCTGGACCGATGAGGAAGTATCTGGCACTGAGGCAACACCAGCAGTTACTTCAGGACCTGCACCAGCACAAGCTCTTCAGCTAGCTGAGGTTTGGACGGACAATACATCTAGCACAGAGGCATCAGATCCGGCAGATATGTGGGCACCAGGATCGTACCCGGCACTTAGTCTCGCAGACCGGTGGTCTTCTGGCAGTCCTCATAGCAATAATTCGAGTATGATGGATGATGACACAGCTTGCAGCCAATACACTTATGGATCTCAATTGGTTGTTTCACCATCCCGCATTACACTTGACAATTCTGCCAATATCTCGGTGGAAATTGACAACCATTTTCCATCATCGGACAATCTCGTTCCTGGTGATACCCCAGTCTCCTCGCCGGCTCATAGATATGGCCCAGAGCACTTTTCCTATCTTCAAGATCATATGTTTGATGATGTCTCATCCGATGAGGAAGGAGAATCCTCTTGAATTTTATATACATCTTTTGTGCTATTACTGTTTAGATCAATGATAACTTGTTAGCCTGTCTCTTCAATACCGGAGTGTTGAATACCAGTGCTAGGTATAGTGAGGCCCAGCATCACACCAATGTTTACTACCACAAATCATAGTGATATGTAGTACAGGCGCTCTGGTGTCTCATTAGTAGACTGTACCATCTTGGATCCAACATGGCGCCACTTTTCTAATACAACTGAAACCTAGTACATTTAAAAAGCTCAATGCCACATCTTCCAGGTAATCCCGATCAGCCGGCTCTGGTCAAACTACCCAGCATTGCTCTGGAGCTTCAGGGTGACCTGGCACCGTAGGGATTCATTGAGGTATGCTTACCCGGCATTGTGGGTACCCCGGAACTTCTGGCAGGGGGCATTGTGTGGCAGTTCAGTGTGACCCGGCATTGTGAGGTTTGACCCGGCATTGTGGGTGACCCAGCAGTTCGGGGTGCTGGGTGACTTGGCATTGTGGGTAACCCGGCACTTCGGGATCACACAGCATTGTGAGGTTTTCCCTGGCAGTCTGGGCACTCCAGCACTTCAGGGTGAGCCGGCACTGTGAGGGTTGAACTGGCATTGCGGGGGTGACCTGGCACTTGGCGATGACCCGGCATTGTAGGGCTAGCCTGGCAATTCGGGTTCACTCAGCACTGTGGGATCACTCAGCACTGTGGGAATGACCTGGCAGTGTGGAATGACCCAGCATTGTTAGGATCATCTGGCATTATTATGCACCCAGCACTATTACAATCACTGGGCATTCATTGGGTCACCTGGCATTCTTAGGAATTCCCGGCATTGTTCACAATTACGGCTATACACCCACGCCGGTTAATATTAACACTGCCGGTGTCTACCAGCAGTGCCGGTTCATAATATTGTTGGTCTCAACCGGCATAACTTAGAAATGCCAGGTAATACCAGTTGATACTAGCAATGCCTGCCAAATCTTACATTCTAGCACTGTTCATACCACAGTGCCAGTTCCTATGAGCATTAACCACTGCTGCTGCATGCAAACAGTGCCAGTTGATAACCTATGCTAAGCTGCCGGTTGAAACACCGGCCATGCCTATAGATTTATACAGCACCTGAAGGTGCCGCATGCATTCCGGGAATCTGTATTATACAGCACAGTGTTCAGGTCTAAATAAAGCATCTGTATTTGCGGATTCACGGGGCCCCGTGAATCCGTGTCTTTGGACACACTGTGTCCATTCCGGGAATTGTATCATTCAGTACACTGTAGTGTCCCTACCTGGCAAGGGCACATATTGTATCAGCTTTAGCGTTGATGGCATGCCTGGACCTTATTTACTGGACCTTGCTGAAGAACGAGTGATCATTGATGGGGAGGACAATGAAGTTTTCAAGCAATTTGGATGGAGGTCAACGAAATCACAGATTGATGTATGTCTTTTTGTCTACTATTTTCAGAGCACTAACGGAGCTGTACATTCAGTGGCCTGGTATTTATGTTCTACCTGAAGGCTTTGAATCTTACCATAAAGATAGTATTCTTCTACGACGGGGAGAGTTTGCTGTTCTCATAGCTACATGTATTGCTGAATTATCATCAACATGCAAGGGGGGTATCCTCTCGTAAGTTTTTTCATTCCTTTTTTGAGTCTTGCTCACAAGCGTAATCTCAATCATCTCATGGCAGCCATTCAAGTGGTAGCTACCATCGTTATCATATTTCTAGGGCAATTGCCATGGACCTGTTTTGTTATTTGCCCAGGGTTTATGAAAGGCCAATCTTTCATTATTTCATTCCTTTCATTCCTTTCATAACCTTGTTTCATAACTCTCTGCATTCATTTATTTCATAACCTAACCTTAACTCATAACCTTCCTTGAAATAACTGATATTCCCTAACACTAACAAGACCCTAACAAGACCCTAACCAGACCCTAACCTGAACCCTAACTGAACCCTAACTGAATTTCTCTGAGAGGCCGGAATTTGAAGTTTATGTAGGGTATTACTCAATATAGAGCCATTTAATGAGGACTTTACACTCCCCCACATTGTCCGGCCAGAATTCTGCCAGACTCCAGAACAGTCCGGTCAGAGTCCAGTCAGAGTCCGGTGGAAGTCCGGTGGAAGTCCGGTGGAAGTAAAAAACATGCCTGTATCCCCTCCTAACCTAAGAATGTGCTACCGCGTGGACAGAAAATATCCCCCTCCCTAAATATTAATCCTAAGCCCTAAATCTAAATATAACCCTAAGCCTAACCTCTAAATCTAAATATAACCCTAAATTCTATCAAAAGTCCGGCAGATGTCCGGTGGAAGTCTGGCGGACTGTGACCAGACATACAGTCCAGGCATTTTTCTACTTTCACCGGACTCTCACCGGACTTTTACCGGAATTTTAGTGGAGTCCGCCGGACTCCAGCCGGACAACGTGGGGGACTGTAAAGTACACCATTTAATGGATGTGTACCTTTATTTGTTCCTAACTTATATCATTGATATATGGGATATTATGAAATAATGAGAGTGGAGGGTTATGAAAGAAATGAAAAGGAGAGGATTATGAAAGAAATGAAATAGAGGAGGTTATGAAAGAAATAAAAGAGCAGAGGGTTATGAAAGTAATGAAATGAATGAAATGAAAGAGCAGGGGGTTATGAAAGTAATGAAATGAATGAAATAATGAAAGATTGGCCTTTCATAAACCCTGGGCAAATAACAAAACAGGTCCATGGCAATTGCTCTAGAAATATGATATCGTATGGTAGCTACCATTGGCCATTCAGCCAAAATCAGGAGCTGACCAGGTCTGCAAAACCTTGGGACATTATGAAGATAGATTACCATCATTTGCGTCTCATTTCTGTGAACTATTATGACAATGTCTGGGTACCTGTTCTGGCGCTTGATATTAGCACTTTTTTTTTTGTCAATTTAGGTCTTCGGAGCCTGGCTCCATGCAGACATTACAAGCTTGTTTACGGATTTAAACTACAGGGCCCCTAATGCCCATCTCCCTCCCCTGCAGCCCCATGCTGCACTGCTAAGGTATGTCTTAAATGATCCCCTCCTCAGTCAGCCCGGCATGGAAACACCATTTGCATGAGCGCTGCTCAACATGGTGGGGTAGTGGTCCGAATCCTGTTCATTGTGCTGTTCTTTTCAGGTTTGGCAGAGGCGCCCTCTAGCTTTTAAGTACCCGACTGCTGGGCAGTAAGTACGACAGATAGGACCAGGGAGTGATGTGCCCAATGTGTTGCAGGCAAGAGTTTTGTTTTGTTTGAATTTGAATGTTATGGGTTTTTTCATTATCTTCGAGGGGTTTACTTTTTATGTCTTAAAGTTGAACTGTATTATCCATTCTGTTGATCACCAATGACTATGCGGAAAATAGACACGTCACCTAATGAAGGTTGCAGTTGCCTTTTTTGACCTATATAGCGTAGCAGCTCACTTGTGGTGTCCTTGTTAGACAGGATTAGCCTGAGATCTCTTGAATTATGGCCTAGCTTAGTATCCAGAGAGTGTCGCTTGTAGTTGTAGCTGGGGCATTTGAAAAGGTAGTGAGTGACTGTTTCTGCTACATCATTGTGCCTGATATTTTTGCAGCTGTCACAGTGATTAGTGTTGGCCTTGCTGACGCGATTGAGGTACACCTTGAGCGGCAAGTGGTTTGAATGGATCTGGAACAGGAGGCTGCATTGGGCTCGGGAGAGGCCTCGTTGCATTGCTCTGTACCGCTTGTAAGGGAAGTTGGGGTCTAACGAGGTCTTTGCTGTGATCCACCAGATCTGATCAGATCTGATCAGATTCCGGTCAGAATTTTTACAAGCCCAAATGGCAGTAATAGGGCCAATTTTTCTGACCAGATTCTGATCAGATCTGATCAGAAATACCAGATCTGATCAGATCTAATCAGATTTAATTCTGACCAATTTCCGAGCAGAATCTGACCATTTCCGAGCAGAATCTGGTCAGATTCCGAGCAGAATTAAGTTAGATCAGCAAATGAATCACTTGAGTTTACTAGAAAAATAATATAATTAATAATATGTCAAGTAGCACAACAAACCAATATATTGAGATTAGATGGCAATGACGTTGTTGCCATCAAAATCATGTATTTTGTTCAGTGCAAGGGGTGTGATCACGTGATCACATGTGATGCACCCGTCACTGTTTGTTGATCTCATCTTCTGTTTCTCACACCACCCATTTTCAACAATGCCCATTTGTAGCACACACCAACAACATCCGCATTACCAACAAACAGTAGCAACATGTACAACATACAGCAGCAGTAGTAGTATGTACTGGATAATATTGTACAATCGTCACTTAATCTTATCTTATTTTATTGTTTTATAGGGAGGGAGCCTACCCTCCCAATGGCAACCAATACCAGGAGCAACAATACCGCCGACAGCTTTG
>MU130558.1:267142-331387 GCA_015039465.1 Phlegmacium glaucopus
AGACGACGAATACACCCCCTGCGATGACGAATACACCCCGACGATGACGAATACACCCCAACGACGACGAATACACCCCAACGATAACGAATACGCCCCAACGACGACGAATACACCCCAACGACGACCAATAGACGCCCAAGATGACGAATACACCCCAATGACGCCCAGATGACGACGAATACACCCCGACGACGATGAATACCCACCTATGATGACGAATAGACGCCCATCACCCCCGTTTCACCCCCATCACCCCCGTTTCCACCCCCTACCTATCCATTTCTACACTCTACCCATCCATTTCTACACTCTACTCACCCATTTTTACACTCTACCCACCCATTTTGACCACCTACTACCTTTATTTCATTTTTCTGATATTAACTAAATATATTATTTTGTGATTCTAATGTATTAGTAACTAATCCCCCCTCAATAAACTTCTTAAATTTAAATTAATATGTTTGAAAAGTTAGAAAAGATGAATTAGTAGGAATTGACTTATAAGTATTGCAGTTCTGATCAGAACCAGTCAGATTCTGTGCAGATCTGCTCAGAACTGCTCAGAACTGCTCAGATTCTGAGCAGATCTGCACAGAATCTGACTGGTTCTGATCAGATCTGACCAGTTCCACTCAGATCTGATCAGATCTGGTGGGGGACAGAAAAGTACTGGGTCTAACACATCCATTCTACCTTTCCTTGGAGACATTTGCCATTTTGCCTCCCATTCCTCCTGTAGTGTTGTAGCCATCTGTTCCTTAATTAGCACAGAGTTCAGTGGGAGTTGACGCCTGAGCAGCTGTGGGAGGTGTGTGACTGGCGATGCTGCTCCACTTGCTGCTGAATGCGCCTCCCTGTCAGCATGCTCGTTACCAGCCACATTGCTATGAGCCGCAATCCACCTGAGCTTGACCTTAAAGGCACTAGGTGTTGGCGGTACTCTTCCCATTACCTGTCCTGCTAACTTGAGGAACTCGTCGGTGAGGTAGGATCCAGACTTTGCTCGACGCACTCCTATCGACTGTATGAAGGATTGACTATCGGTATATAACGATATCGAGCAGTGACTTAGCTGATCTTCGCCCTTGAGTAACCAGATTGCTAGCAAGCAACCCACCGCTTCAGCGTCCTTTGTTGAATACTCGCTGTCTTTACCCAGCTTATAACGCAAGGTTTTGACTGGATTTACTGATGTTGATTGTGTGTAATACATAACCGCAGCAGCCCCCACATTACCCTCTGAAACTGAACTGTCAGAGTAGATCCGTATGTCAGATTTGTTGTTTGCCTCTAGCACGATTGATTCTTCCTTGCTACCTGGGATGTGTGTTGTGATGGGCGTTTCTTGACTTGTGAGCCGGCTTAACAGGGTAATCTTCTCTACCAGGAGCGGGTTGAACTTGAAGATCCAGAGGAGGTGCTGAACATTGTAGATGTGGGTTTTTGCTGGGCGGTTGTGGTAGGTTACTAGTTGTTTGCTGGCTGGGTTGGTCGGGGGCAAGGTGCTGAGTCTGACCAGGGCTCTAAAGCAAATCTTCTTTAGTAAAATATCTATGGGCAATAAGCCCACATGTGCGTCTAGTAAATCAGTTGGGGATGAGTGCAGGGCGCCTGTAATTGCCAATGTGGCAATTCTCTGTATCTTCCCAAACTCCTTTAGAGCTTTCACCGACCCTGTATTCTTCTTCTTACCTACCTCCCTGTTAGGTGGCATTGATAGGATCCATATAGCCTCTAGGTTTGTAAACTGGTTATTTTTGCAATTTAACAACTTTGCAGTATACTGGATGCCTCCCGGGTACCAATCTCATTCGCACTCTCACTCACGGTTCTCACACATCCTTCGCACCTTGCATAACACGATATAGTACTCACATAACCTTTGCACATCACTTCTACGACCTTCATAACTATCCAAAGCACCCTCATTCCTCTTCGCACTTTATACTTCAACATATTTTCAATTCTCTCAGTCAATATTGGACTTAACCATTTGACCCCTTCGCAACCATACCTTCACACAGCCATTCTCTAATCTCGCAGTCTTTCACGGTTTGCACACGCATTCCTTATCTCTCCATGCATCCTTTGCATTGGTTTTATTATGGTCCATGTTGTCTTGCATTTACTTTCTTTCACCTTTCCATATATGTATATATTTATCATTCCTTCAAAACAGGAGGTCATTCAACTGACCTCCTTACTCATCACCTTTATTTTTACTTTGTCTCCCATTCCTTCGTTACCAAGCTACTGGGTCAATGTGACTTCACATTAGCTCAATTTTACATTACTGTTTCACATATCCACACCTGGTTAGTTTACGACTCTTGTATTATGTATCCGTAGCAAGTAGGAGGGAGGGTGAACAAGAGACAGCCAAAGTTTTGATCCCATAAACTTTTCACCAACGTTCTAAGTCAATAGTCTCATTCTTTAAGCTACTTCGCATACCACATTGATAGGACTGAAAGTTGAATACCTATGGATTATTCAATTTTTCATAATATTATTCTTCAATTGAATCAACAAGATCAATAACCCAACCATGAATTAATCTACAAATTGATATTGTAAGGGTCAAAAGTGTTGACTACACTTGTTGATTAAACTGGAAATTGCATAGTAATAAATGTTAAAGCAGCAGATAACTATGATCTGAATTGATCTATTTATCATACTGTTAAATAACACTACAAAAAGTTCAGACTCTAACCATACAAAATCCATAATGGTCAAATGAACTACTTGCAATCTAAAGTAACTATCAAAGTCTACAACTATGAAGGATTGTTATACAAGTCCTAAGGATAACATCAAGTAAAATATCAATAAAAGGTCCTACAATAATGAAGCATGTGATAGCATGTGATATCATGTGACATCATGTGATAACTTGTGACATTTTGTGACATTTTGTGACATTATGACAAGATATGACATCATAAAACAATGCTCAGTCATCTAGAAACAAGACATGACATCATAAAACAATGCTCAGTCATCTAGAAACAAGACATGACATCATAAAACAATGCTCAGTCATCTAAAAACAAGACATGACATCATAAAATAAGCATCAGTAATCATCCAAAAACATAGACATGACATCACAGACTCTTACTTAATTTTGTTTCTCATTTATGTATAAAAGTAGCTAGAAAGCACCAGTAAAATTAGTGAATTTGCACTCTTCCTTTCTTTCCCAAGTTTCAGCGCTCTGAATTGGCACAAGTTAGAATTGGAATTACAAGTGGACTTGCTTTGCTTCACTCAGTTCAAAGGGTATTAAATCCTAAAGGGGCTTACCTTTGTTCTGTGTAAACCAAGAATATTAAATCCTTTAGGGACTTGTCTTGGAAGCAAGGATATTAAATCCTTTGTCAGAGTCTGAGGATAAATCCTTGTACTATAAAGCTGTCTCACAGTCTGCCTCAGGGACTTTAAATCATTTGTTGTGGATAGTCAAAGAATATTAAACCCTAAAGGGGCTTGTCTTTGTACTACCAAAATTGGTTATCATGTAGACAAAGGATATTAAATCCTATAGGGACTTGCCTTTGTTCTATCAAAAAAAAGCACTATATAATAGTCTAAGAAATTGGACTATAAACTTGTTATCAGAATCATAGTCTAGAGAAATTTGGACTTTAAAAGTGTATTGTTGTTTTATTCAAGAGTATACTGGTTATACTTTCAAGAAAACCCCAACTTGCACAAAAACAGAGTTTGTTGGTCATTAAAAGTTATTGGTTTCTGGATTTGTTGTAGACAAATTCCTAAAAACGGTAATCCTTTGATTACCAAACAAAGTGAATTCAATCACATCAGCGTTATCGTTTGCGAACCTTGCTATCTTCGCAGCCTACTCTTCTTGCATATTTCAATACTGCAAACTTCTCTTTAATTCTATCGAGGAAATCTACACTAACCCCTCCGAACTACATTACTACTTGCGGTCTGATCCCACCGCAGGTACATCAGCGTATACCAGGTGTCCAGTCCGTATGTCATCTTAGGAACTGCTACCACAAGATATAGCTGTTGCATGAATTTTGGAGACATTCCTGCTGCTGGTCTAGTGAGCCGTCGGTAGAGGAGGACCCAAGCTGTTGCCTTGGTGATTGCCTTGTGTGTCTGTGTTGTCCATCTGAGCTGGCTGTTGATGTGGATTCCCAAGTACTTGTAGCTTGTCGCTACCTTTATGGGTCGTCCCCCAAGCTTGAGTTCTGGGCATGGCATGGGCATACAATGGTTCCTGTTGGTGGGGTCAATGACTTGCTTTGTTGAGAAGTGGGTTATCGCTAATTTATCGATTTCAAACCTGGAATTGTGCAGAGAAGACCAGTTGAAGCCCCCGTTGTCGCGGTCCATGAAATCTTGGATTGTTTCTACCATTTCATTGAAACTTCTACCCTCCGCCATGACCATGGCATCATCTACAAAGCCCAGAGACTCCTCGTCTGGGCTGAGGGCAATGTCTGGTAAGTCAGTGTTATACAGGATGTAGAGGATCATGGAGATTGGATTGCCTTGACCTATGCCATTGCTGATCTGGATGATTTCTGAGATGAAGTCATCAAACTTCAGTCTCGTGTGTCATCCCTCAAGTAGCTTCTGAATGATCCTGACATAGGCCTCTGGGACCCTTCTCTTGTGCAGGTTGTGTAGCAGGCGATCTGTGACTGCATTTGGAAATGCCCCTTCCACATCGAGGAACAGTATCAACACAACCTTACCGCTTCTCCATGCCTTCTTGATCTTGTCGACGAGTACATGGACCGTGTCTGTTGTCATATGACCTGGCCTTCCTCCATAGTGGTTATCTGGTAGCTGCCCCTTCTCTACCAACCTCGTTATGTTCTCTGCCAAGATGGCCATAAATACCTTAGCCATGGTGCAGAGCAGAGCGATAGGCTGATAGGCCGATAGGCCTTAGGAACCTCGTAGTTAGGCTTACCCGGCTTCCGCAAGACGATGGTGGTGAATTCCTTCCAGGAGTCCACGTAGGTGCCCATCCTGATTGCGCCTTGGTAGATTTGCATTAGGTAGTCTTCTAAAATGTCAGTAGACTTTTGCAGGATGACATTTGGAATGCCATCAGGGCCGCTGGCTTTGTACGGTGAGAGCCTTTCTATCTGCTGGCGTAGTTGGTGTTTGGTGATGGGTAGTGGGTCTGGCATTGGGTTTGGGTATTGAAAGCCCTCTGGAACCGATGAGAGGGCTGGCTTGGGGGAAAAAAATAAGCCTGCTAGTGCCCTGGCTTTTTCTTCATTCAAATTTGCTTCTGCAACACCATTGTCGGTTCCAAACTTGAGAGTTGGGATGTGAGCCTTTCCTCTGTCGCTGACTGGCTCCTTGAGGTAGCCGTTTGCAGTCCAGAGGTCATGGTCTGCTGCTTCTTCCAAGAAGTTTGTCCAGTGTTGATGCTTGGCCTCAATTATCACCTCACCATATTCTTTAGCCATAGTTTTGCGTTCCTCATGACACACGTGGTTAGGCACCGCTCTCTGTTTCATGCAGAGTCTACTTAGCTGGTTCACCCTGCGTTTGAGATGCTGAAGATCGCTGTTCCACTATCTCTTGGAATAGGGACAAGGCTTGTTGACTTCAACTTTTTCTTCTATCATTTTCTGAAGGACTAACGTGAGATTGGTTGATGCCTTTTGAAGATCTTCCTCTGTTTCAAGTTGTGCTGGTAGCGGTATTGCAATGATGTTTTCTTGGAGATGCTTCCAAAAGGCTTCCCAGTTGGCCATCCTAAAGTTGTGTGATGGCGTCCGTTCCTGTGGGATGTCTAGTATCGTGACTATAGGGAGATGGTCAGTGCAGGGGGGTTGTAAGAATCCATCTACGTCGCATTGTCGGATAGAGTTTAGCAGCCCCTCGCTACACCAAACATTGTCTGGTCTCATGTATAGATTGGTTACCATGTGCTTTAGCATGGGCAAACCTTTTGGTAATGCCATTACCATACCCTCATCCACTACCATACTTATCAGAAGCTCTGAGTCTCTCATAGCTTGAGGCGTGAACAACCTCTCATCCTCATCTCTATCCCAAAGAGGGTGATGTCGGTTGAAGTCCCCGCCCCAGAGGAGCATGTAACAGGGCGTAGTAGGCTATTACAGGGTGATTCTGTTTCTTGACGGCTGCGCCTTGTCCTAGGGTACCTAGAGCTGCGACAAAGTCATCGAAGTGGTTACGCTGAGCAAACCAGTTGGCCCCTTCTTCCGTCATGAACTCTCCCAACAGCCCTTTGTTCGCAAGCCTTTCCACAGTCCGGACCCTTATGGATGGTGGCACTACCGCTGGCCTCGATGATTGCTTCGTTGAACTTCCTGGTAACGTCGATTTGACTGAGTTCTCTCATGCCTGAGTCAATTGGGAAGTCCACTAAGAATTGTTGTGCTTTGATGCCCTCTCTGGCTAGGATCCGAAGGTCGGCATTGACTGGGGCAGCGTTGTTGCTAAGCAGGGCGTCTCGAAACGTCCTGGTCGACGGAGTACCGGCCAAACCTTTCGTTGCTGCCGCAACTGTTGCCATATGTTTCTCCATTTCACCTTCCAGCGTAGCGCAGAAGTGCCCTGTCATTGTTCTAAGCTCGTTATTCATGTAGGTGAGTTGATTGTTCACCGCTTCTCTGGCTGTAGCTGCTATTGCACCTTCGTCCAACTCATCTAGCAAAAAGGCGGCTGCCCGGATCGCTTGCACTGCTTCCAGTGGGATCTTGCCGAGCGCCGCTATTTGATGCAAGGTGGCCGCTAGTGTTGCTGTCGTTACTGGGTGACCCTCTGGCACGAAGAGCAGCCTTTTTTCCAGAAACCTGCGCCCTGCTGCTGCGTCGTTGATCAGTCCCGTTTGTGAATAGTCAATGTGCGGTGAGGGTGTTCGTGTGAACATATCTCGGTTGCCTTGAGTGCTTGCGGGAGCAAGACCCGTGCTTCTATTACGTGTCGCTGGCAACTGTGACTTTTTTGGATATTAGCGCTTACCGCAGCTAAGTGTGGTTGAAGAGGATTATCTTTGCATTGGTGGGATAATATGGCAACAGGGAGAGACCAGCTTCATTTTCCCAGGCAATGACCGATATTTGGCCATTGCCGATGCTCAGGCCGAAGATATCTATTGCATAATATCTACGTCTTGGTTATATTACTCAAATATTTATTGCAGTTAATAATATCTATGTCCTAGTTATATTACTCAATCGCGATTATCGTTGTACCTCAAACGTCTGGCACAACATTGATTCCAAGCTAGCTTTCAATCCCAATAGCTCTTGACCCCAATCAGCCCAAACCTTGCTCTAATCAGCATTTACCACTTTGTAAGTATTGTCTTTCGGTGTCAGGCATAATGATAATTGAAAAACTATTTCCTGATAGCTCCAGATGATGAACTTTTTCCCCGTTGTTTTGTACTATTGGGGCCTGGTTCTAAACAACAAGATTGTCGAGCATGCGCTAGACCCCTTTGACCGTTCGCTTTACGGTCGCATTTCTTCCACTCCACGCAGCTGGTATATATGGCTCAGCATACCAGCCAGGATCATGCATTTCCGATTTTGTGGTTTTGTCATATACACCAACTGTCCGCTCCCTTAACGATAAATTTATTACATCATCCACCTCTTCCAAATGTACCAGCCTTGTCCTTATCAGCCAATCAAACACGCTGGGTCCTTCTTCAATGCCCGGAACCCAAGAAGAGCCCTCGAAGCGTTGATGAAAGGAACCGCCATAAACACGCTGCTGTTGGAGGACTCTGAGGCGGCTATAGAGAGGGTGAAGATGGAGATGAAGTCCCATAGTTGGGTTCACTTCGCCTGCCATGGAATCCAAGATGTCCACCAGCCTCTCGAGAGTGGCCTCTCTCTCCACGATGGCCGCTTGGAGTTGCTTGAGATCATGAGGTGGCAAATCCCAAATGCGGACTTGGCTTTCCTTTCAGCACCTGAGACAAGCAAAGGAGGCCACAAATTAATGGACTGAGGTGAGTCAATGGCTTTTTACTAGTACACGATTCCAATTATTAATTCCATTTACGAGCAGTCGATCCTCAATCAAGTGGAAACGAGAGAAATGGGGTATGCTCGGTCCTCGCCAGCAGAAACACACTTCGAGACGATTGAGCCTTTTGTTAAAGAGATCAAAGAATGCTTTCCATCCATGGGTGCTCGCCAGCTGGTTACAAGCCTGCGGCAAGACTATAACCTGAAAGTCCCTGAGTACGTAGTATGTCTATTGTTGTCAAGTCGTTTAACCACATCTTGACAGGCAAATGGTGCTGGGTTACTTGAATTTGACAGAACGAGAAGCTGTTGAGTTTCATAAGCAGAAAGGTTTCCGCTGAAAGTGTTTCTGTGCTGCGGGCATCAATGATGTTTGGACATGTGTATTTCAAAACCAGGAAGCGTGCATATGTAGCTAATTTCCAAGGTTAGTTCAAGGTATCGGTTGGTTAAAAAATGCTCTCAATGGCTGATTTACATGTAGGTGGAGCCACCCTTCTGACGGACCCCCAGATTCTAACAAATGGGTGCGTAATCACTCATTCTATCAACTTTCTTTTTGCTCAATCACACATTTAGAGAACTTGGTTATATATTTTCAGAAGGCAATATCCCAGAGACGTTCAAGTCTTTTGAGACCAACCACATGTGCAACAATTTCTGCCAGATGTTTGGCTTGCTATCTGACTATGAAGATTGTGTTGTTGCCACCTAACTTCAAACCCACCGTTTTAAGACGCTACTCTCTTTAAATATGCTGATTACTTTCTAATACCTAGATATCATTTAATTTCAACCTTTCGTCATTCGTAGTTCAGGAATTAGTCCCCTTGCAATGATTTATCCTTCAACATTGTGTTTGATAATCGCGATTGAGTAATATAACTAAGACATAGATATTATTAACTGCAATAAATATTTGAGTAATATAACCAAGACGTAGATATTATGCAATAGATATCTTCGGCCTGAGCATCGGCAATGGCCAAATATCGGTCATTGCCTGGGAAAATGAAGCTGGTCTCTCCCTGTTGCCATAGGATAACGATAAATAGTTATTTGCATGGGTGCTTGTGGGTAGGAAACTATAAATATTTTTTGGAAGTGTTGTATTCACTTCAAAATTTCAATAACCATCGCTTTTTTCTTGTTTAATGTTTTTCTGTTATTGAATCGTTGGAATTTCCAACAAGGATGGTACGTGCGGGTTTAGCCGGTCGGCTTCTGAATAGGCCAATTTATTTCAAACTCGGCGGAAGTCCCCGTTGAACCCGCCATCTACCAAATCTCTCGAAATTAAGGAGCACGCATCTGCCCACAACTGCATGTCCCTGGATCAGCTTTAAAATAAAATTCATCGCATTACAAGGGTTATGCGGATAAGTGAGCTCCCCTAATAGTATCGTAAGATATCCGTCCGACACCCGATCTAACAGAACTCAGATCTGCCGTGCTGAAGGCAATGGTCCACTCAACTAGTTATTATACTGGGAAGCACAACTTGGATTTCAAAACACTTTGTTACACAAAAACAACGCATCAAAACTACGGATTCTGGAGCAGACAACAGATTCGATATCGAGATATTCAGTCAGGGAAAAGAGGCACAGAAAGAAATCAAGGGTGATGTTACAATTTACTATCCTTCACGCGCGCGTGTAAGCTGCCTATTGTCATTCAATTTAGAGACCAGCCAATTCAAGATGCCTCTTATGCAAGTTGACTATCTTGGATTCGTCTTTCCCAGCAGAAACCCCCTGGAACCACTCTCCGTTCTTCCCCCACTTATCGTAGAAGTCCTTGAGTTGTTCCTTTGTCCCGGCGTAAATCAACAAGCTGTGAACAGCTGCCCAAGCGCTGTCGAGTGCACCGACCATCGACCTACGTTCAAGTCGGGATATATATAAGCCCTTCGGTAAGAGGTGATATAACATGGAATGTGACATACGAGTGACGAACACTTATAGCATCTCCAGCGAAGAAGAGTCTGCCGTCTGCGGCAGGAACTGTCATGGAGGTGTACAAAGTCTCAAATTCTCCCGGGCCAAACAACGGGAAACCACCTTATTGAATATCTGAGGCCAAAAAAAGTTTGTTGAATAAGATGGAGTTACTCACCCATGGACTCTGGATTGTGGCCCCAGTCGAAGGCATGCATGTCGACGTAATGTTCTTTCAAAAACTTGTACTCAATGCCGTGCACGAGAGCCAGATCTCTTAAGACGACCTCTCGAAGTTGATCGTCCCAAGTCTTCTGATTAGTATTGATGAGTGCGCCAAGCCGCTCAGCGTCGCTCGTCCAACAATAGGAGGCAACGAGGGTTTCGGATGGTCTGGAGTCATCGACGCCGTAGGACGGATATATAATATTGCGAAGTGGAAGGTCCGTGAACGATTGTCCCCCAACAATATTTAAACTCTCTTTAAGAGTCCACCAGGCTTGGTCAAAACGTATGGCAATCTTGACTGCAGGAGAATATGCCAATTCTCGAAGCGACTTGTTCTGATCGATGCTGAGTTTACTGTCAGTCAAGTCAATTGTGCGAAGGATAGGTAAAGGGAGCGTCGAGATGACATGACTGTAATTGTTGACAGTGCTGCCCCTTTCCACGGCCAGAGGAGCATCTTTGTTCGTCAAGCCGACTTTGGTGATTGGACTTCCCATCTTGAAGTTGACTTTTGTCTTCTTGTCGCTATCTAACTGTTTTTTCATCGCGTCCGGTAATATATGCATGCCACCCCTATACGATGAAGATATTATAAGTATTTTAGATCCTTCAAATAATCTAACTTACCCGAGGCACATCCAGTCCACGTCCTCACTGGATGGACGAGATATGATGGATTCCAAAACACGCTCGCTGAGTGCTCTGTCGTAATGACCTGTTCCTTCATCATGAGTTTCGCACCAATTCACAACAGACATTGGAATATGAGCAGGGGGCAACCCAAAATTGCTATTCGGAAGATATTTGGTAGCCATGTAGCCCCGAACGGAGTAGGCATCATTGTACATCATGTACCTCCAGCCGTCGTCACTTCGGGTATCTCCTCCCTTCACAATGTCGTTGACAAGCATACGGGCAAACGGGGCGATAACGTCATCAACAAGAGCAGGCACACCGACTTCTATAAACTCGGCGCTTACACCACTAGTGGGCTCTTGGTAAGTGGGCCTGGATTTGCCGGTGCTGTCGACGTAGCCGCTAACTCCATTGAAGTATTCGACGGCGGGATTCCCTTTCGAAAAGGGGTAATACGGTAGAAGTTTCCCGCCGTCGCCGTCCAGGCTGAGATAACTAATTAGATGGGCGAGACGCGCTGTAACACCAGAATTGTAGGCCCCATCGGTTTTCTTGGGAAGCGGGAAACAGCTAGCTCCAACATCCTAGAGGGTTTGTATAGTCAACAAAAGGCCGATAAAAACTAAGAATATCACTGACATAGTAATCATAGTCACCAGCCTCGTGATCGGCATGAGGGGGGTCGGATGGCTTTTCCGCTTTGTCAGGGAATTTGTGGGTATTGATACGACCCCCAACCTCTTTAGAGCTATCGAAAACGTCGCATGCGATGCCAATAGACTGAAGTATGAGAGCGGTGTAAAGACCGCTCAGACCAGCGCCCAAGATACCAACGGGGACCTTGAGTTTGGCCGCGGCAGCGTCATTCTTTCCCGAGCCAGATAGTTTCTGGGCAGATTCAAGCCGAGAAATATGACGCTCGATCAAAGAACGTGCATGATGAGTGAGAATCTCTTCTTGAATGGCGAAGGGGATAGGATAGTTATCGTCGGACATGTTGTAGTATGAATATTGGGTTGGAACTTGGTATCTTCATGGTCTCCTACACCCTCTATTTAAGTCCTTTCCGGTTACCCCAAACTTCGTTTGGTCAATGATTTACAAAGTAGTTTTTTCCTTAACGTGACCCTGAGAAAAAACATATCATTGAGGCAGGAATAAATCTAGATGCGCATCTATTATAAGCTGGTTTTCAGGTTGGAGATTCGGAGTTACTCTTTCGCCGGGTTTTGTTGAGTCTCTGATAGCTATCAGGGATTGGCATTTTGACAGGCCAAACCACACAACTTTGTCGGGGTTTGTCAATTTATACATCAAAGATAAACTTGAGGTTAGGCTACAGCGTGTTTGGCGAATATAGAATAATGTATTACTAACTTACCTACTGAAAAATTTCCAAGTAGAGTGGAGTGTTCCACTTTTGAAACGTGAAGAGTAGACGATTGGTCCAGGTTTCAGGCCTTTACCAGCTAAAAGGATTGATTATGTCTTCAACATGATTAGGATTACAACCGAATCAAGCGACGATAAATCACAACTGCTAAAAACGAAAGTCGGTTTAGTAATCCATGGTCATAGGACTTCATGAGAAGGCCGCTTTCTAGGTTCCAATCAGAACTGTATGACACTGCCAGACAGAAGTTACTCACCTATATTTTACCACAGTTACGCAGCTGACCTTCATGATGCTTCGAATCCGGAACAATACAATATCCACTGCATATCAAGGGGTTAATATATACAGTCTAACAGATAGATCAATTAAACTATCGGTGGACGGAGTCCCCGACTCTCTCGCATACTAATAAAAATATTTTACGTAGTCACACCAGCTACGACACCTACACCATTTTTTGTTGATTCGTGCTAGTCGAAGTAGGAGCCTGGGATGAGAAAATTCTTAGTACATGGAGCAACCATGTATTGAGTCATTTAGTCGTTCTTTACAAGCTCAGTTTGGAGCATCCTCTTGACATCCTCGTAAATTGCTGCGTTCACTAACTCTTCGGCTTCGAAACTCTAACTCAAATTGAAGAAGCGCTCGGCAAATCATGTGATCCTTACAGTAGCGCCCAGTGGCTGTATCATATCATAGTATATACTCCGCTACCTCGGGTAAACAGTTTTAGACTACAGGGTTTTGGAAACGATGCCGAAGTCAGGAAACTGAAGTGATAGTAGATGATCCTTAAGGGGCAGAGTCGGATGCGTTCTAGTCCACAATACCGTAGTTACAATAAGTTGAAAGTCAATCTTATGTGTAAAGTCTGGCTGGGAGATAAAATAAGTATGGTGTTCGCGATGTGAATGATATGATAAGTTTTCACGACAATTTAATGCGAGATGAAATATGCAAAATAACCCACAAGGCGATGACTCTTCTCGAACACTTGTTCGCGCTACGAGAGGAGATGAATATATATATAAATATACCTGTCAGTAGTGAGGTTGGGTGAAGAGATTTTGACGGGCAAATGGTCGTCGAAAAGCTCTAGGGCGAAGGACCGATGGGGTGCCGGCGGCTAACCCCCAAATCGCCCAGACGACGGTGGCACCATCGTCTAACCCCCAAATGGCGGTTTAGATAGTATGTTGTCGCTTCCGTGGGTTGGTGGATAAATTACGGACGTGTTGAGGAACTATGTCGTCGAGCGCTCTCCAGTATCGGTGGAATGAATCCGAGGACCAACGGCCCATGGCTTTGACTACATCAGGGGGAGTTCCTGCGACGAGCAATTCCGTAGTACCTCCAATGCGGAAGCAGTGACCGGTCATGTGCGGATATCCTAGGGATTGCCATATGTGGTTGCAGCGTTGAAGGAAGATCTTTTTGGTGAATGAACGGTGGCCTTCGTGAGTAGCGTATGCGAATAGGGGAAGTGTGTGTGGGGTATGGCTTGTATGTAAATGGTTCTTCAATAACGAAATGGGATTTATAGGGTCTCGTTGCTCAACGATAACCACATCTTGTCCTCGGTGGTGGGTTTTCGTGTGTGGCAAATGGAGTATATAGGCAGATGGGTTACGAGGTGATCTCTTGAGATCGGTACAAGATGGCAGTACAAGGGTGGATGAGTCGGCGATACGAGAGGGTAGGAGCTCGCCTAAGCGACACTGTCCCCAAAAAGCAGTAACTGCGCAAGCCGCGAATGCTGCGTCTAAAGGATCTAATAGGTTGAGCGCGTTGATGAGGTGTGATAGCATGACGGCGTTGATAGGAATACGAGGTGGTTTTATAGACTTAGCTGGAGCGAGGCGATCAACGCCATTTAGGACATAACGAAGGCGTGCACTGCCTTTCCATTCGACATTGTGAATGGTGTGCCATGCCTTGATGGCTGAGATCCTTCCTCTCGCAGTGTTTCCTGCATGTCTTCCTGCGCTTGATGCTGCAAAAGCGCATAAGACGAACTCGTCGGCAGGTAATCGTAGATGGTTTGGTATGTCTTCCGAGTCGCAAAAACGTGTAAATTCTCGTATTGTGCTGGAATAACGATTTATGGTGACATTGGCCCATCCTTTCTGTAAAACATTGTAGATGTGTTGTTGTGTCTTAATGGACAAATGATGGTTATGTAGTTGATTATGAGATTGCGGGAGAGTTGTCGTTTGGAAAAGGATGGGATGGTGCTGTGTGTAGCTTGGTGTCGCGGTCAACGACGTGGATGTGTTACTATTAAGAGTAGGCGAGGCATTATAAGGAGAATTGGTGTTGATAAGCAAAGTATTTGGAAGGACTGTGATAGAATGAGCGTTGGCAGATGAGGTTGTTAAAGAACGCATAGTAAGTGGTACGACAAGAGATGATATTAGTAATCGTTGTTATTAAGGTAAGATTGCGAGAGATAAAAAGGGTGTCAGAACTATGGGTAACTCGAATGTGTCAAGACTACGGGGTATATTAGGTATATGTAGGCCTCGAGAGGGTTTGTCAGCGATGTTTGTGGAGGATGGAACATAGAGTGACGATATCCAAATATTATGAGTACTCAGAAGTGAAGTAATTCGTTGTAAAACGGCGTTTTGTTCTGGGCTCCGGGATTTCCCTCCTTCTATAGCGTGGATAACTCCTTGGTTATCTGATTTTATAAGGAAGTGTATGTTGGAAAACCCGCGAAAAATAGCGAGTAATAAACCAATTTCGATGGCGATGAATTCGGCCCATCCAATATTTCGGCCGTTTTTATTCCAACCTTCTTTCAATCTCCAGGAGTCCCATTCTCCGTTGAAAACAACGCCAATGCCCCAGGAGGAGGATGCGTCAACCCAAAATTCGATTATAGATTCTGTTGGAGGTGAAGCCAATGTCGAACCACAAAATGTGAGCGATAATTGCTCTTGCCACCATTGTACGTCGGATAAGACGCTTGAATTAGGTGTCTTGCGTGCGAAGGAAGAATGTGTATGGGCGAAAGAGGATGCAAAACGTGAAATAGCTGGTAATCGTGAACGACCTTGTGGGAGTGCTAACGAGCAGTGTACGAGGGTTCCTTGTAACAATTCAGCGTCTTTTAATGTGAATTTCTTCCCTGAAACCCAGGGTTCGAGCTTCAATAGATAGCGTGTCTTTTTGTCTTGTGGGATCTCGACGGATTTCGATGGAATGTCCCAAATGAAACCAAGGTACTTGAAGCTCGAAGCGAATGGCCTAGTTTTGGATTCTTTCCAAGGCCAGCCTAATTGGTTTGCTAGATCGTATAGATCTTGTAATGAATATGGAAAAACAAGAGTGTCCGCTGATGAATCGAGCGGGTAGCGGAAAAATACGAAGTCGTCTACCCAGTTTTTAACTGGTTCAAACTTCTTTGCTGTCGATACTACTGTCATGGTGTCGGCCATTTTACCAAATACACCTCCTGAACTTGCAGCGCCGAAAGGGGCATCGTGATCAATGTAGAATAGGTTATTCCATTGAATAATGAAATTTCGTTGTTGTGATGGGGTGATTGGACATCGGCGATATGCAGCGTCAACATCTAAAGTTGCTGCTTCGGTCCCGGCAGGGGCATTGACTACGATTTTTCTAATATCGTCGAAGGTACCCCAATCACATTTGAAATTGTCCATATCAATTTCTGTGTTTACAGAGGAAAATAATGGATCATCGCGAGGGAAGGAGAAGTCTTGGACGACTCTGAATTCGTCGGTGGTGTGTGGTTTTAAGACGATTCCTAATGGTGACGATCAGAATGGCCCTATGATGTGTTCTAATCTGGAACGAGAGAATGGGCCTGTATATCGTTTGAGTGAAAGTTCTTTGTTTATGTGTGCTAGTACGATATCGGGACGTGAAGTGGCTGAGCTATGATTAGGCGGTGTGAAAGTAATAGATGGTGGATTATAAACACCCATGTCGAATCCGGATCTTAAGTATTGGGGGATGTCTTGGTAAGAGCTATGTACATTTGTATTATGTAGTACCTTTTCCCACTCATTTGGGAGGAAGGGAGTTACTATTGGAAAGAAATCACGAAGCAGATCCACATTGTTGGGCATTGTGAGTTTTGGCTCCACAGAGGGAGCACCAATGCTCACCTCGTTGACAAGAAGGGTTCTGGTCACAACCGGAGAATCCATTCCAGGCGAAACAATATAATTTTCCCGCCTTGTCCTGTCTGGAACCGGCTGGTCCAAGCTTAAGTAAGTGGCATGGTGTGCCGTTGACAAGGTTGGTAGCGGTACAGTTCCGAGAGATGTGGGATTTTGTGGTATCGCCGCAGAAAATGCATCTAGCTTTGGCATGGTTTGACTGCGCAAAGCGTTGGGATAGGTTCCGGAATGGCTGGTTTCGAAAGGAACCACGTGCTGGAGATTGAGCGTGTTCGCTATTTTGATGGGCATATGGATGGAAACGAGTATGGGAAGGGGAATGATTTATGTTGGATGGGCCAGCATGAGCCGATTGGAACCTTAAGTCGGTTTGGACCTGTGTGTATACTTTTTTAGCCATGTAGCGCGTCTCTAAATCATTCCATATGCCTATAGAAAATTGCGATGGGTCGATAGGGAATTGTGTGGCTCGTTTCCGAATTTCGATGTCGTAAGCAAGGTATAGAGGCCACATTTCGGCCCTATTGTCGTTGTTTAGGATAAATGAATAATGGGCTTGCCACATTCCGGCTTCATCTGGCAGGAAGGTACCAATGAGGTCATGGAGACGTCTCCATGCCTGGTGCCATTCGTCAAAAGTGATGTCAAGTTCTCCGTCATCAGATAATGGCTTTGCGGTGGACAAAATTCGACCGTTCGACTCATCGATAGTAAGCAGGTCATGTGAGGTGTTAGTTGGTGCTTTACTTTTGAAAATGCATCCTTTATCGGTAAGGTACGTGAGCGGGACATGGGAATTCCAGCCGTCTACAAATTTCTTCCGAATATGATCCGGCACGAGGAACGCGGCGTTATTGGCTGTAAAACCAGGGATACGCGATGGTCGTTTGCGAAGAGGAGTATTGCTAGTTTGATGTGGCGCATCCACAATAGTAGAATGTAATGCTGGGACAATAGCGGGTGCGAAGGCCAGCTCGTCAGGGATGGCATGTAATGCATCGACAGGGACTATGATAACGTGATAGTTAATAAATGTCGTAAATGATTGACTTGTGACGATAAAGGAAATTATATATATGTAGCCTTAATAGGCTTATCAATGGCGTAAGATTGGATATTCATATCCTCGCAATTGAACAATAGTTCGAGCTGAAGTGTCCATCAAGTGGATAATACATATAATATATATGGATATGTGATGACGAAGCATAGAAAATTGCTTACGTTCTATAACAGCTTCGTGCTGCGGTACGGGAGAGAACCTTTCTATGGAATTCATAGAGAAGGCGGGAGTGTGATGGCGAGGAGGGGTGATTGGTGGTGGTTGAAATTGGGGGTCTACAATACCACCCCATGAAGCGGCGGAATGGTTCGATGGTTCTGGGGAGATTGACATCCTAACGGATGGTGTCCCATTTTCAGGCTGAGGTGATACTGGGGGAGGCTGGGGTCCTCGATGTTGGCGCCTTGGGTAAAGTGCCTGATACATAGGATTGCGGAAAAGATTTTCTCGGTTTTCGTCTAAATGTATTTTGAGCCTTGAGCGAATTTCGACAACTGAGCCTTCAGCAGGCACTCCGAAGTCGTCTGCCAGTCGAATTAGTTCTGTTTTGCGTAAGGCGCTAAGTAATTTGGTGTAATGGGCTCGTTGACGAGGTTGACGAGGCATGATTATGCGTGTGTGGAGGTAGAGGATTAATATGGTTTGTATAATAGATAGAAAGAGTGTGAGATAGTAGGAAAGTATGGTAGTAATATTTTTTGGAGACGGGGTATGAAGTTGTAAAGAGAAAAGGATGAGAAATGGTAAAATGCCCTCGTGCGCTGTTGCTCTCGAGAAGGTTCACACGACTTGCGTCATGTGATGCCATTAAAGCTTCATGTAAAGCAATGAACAACTTGGGGGGTATATTATTCTTGTCTACTGATGGCAGGTCCATCGGACCATTCTTCACAAAGTCAGCAACCTATTGTAAAGCAAGCAAATATACCTCGATCATCTCACCAATTCCGAAACACCTTGTGTTTTGAAGAGTCATGGAGACATTCCATGGAATGAAAGGAAGGATCTGACGAAGTTCATAACGTAAATATTTATCTTCTGTCAAATGTACTAATGTACGGTCCACTGGTATGACACTGTATGACAGGTATATGCACCCGTTGCATACAATTAATCGGGCCTTTGGCAGAATTTGTGTCGTGGAAATGTTTGGAAATAGAATATCAATGGAACACCCGGGTTTCAAGAAAATAGTCTGATGTCTTGACAGAAAAAAAAATAGACAAATGAATAACTCCCCCATTATGTTTCTAGAAACACATTCTTTAGTCAATCTTTAGTCAAGGTTTCTCGTCAGCTCCAAGCCTCAAGGCATACTTGCAAGGGGTTAATGTTAGTATAAAACTGAGAACGGTGGGATGGATATAGATTGGGGCCTTGAATGACACAATGACAGGCGGAGCGGTGCGAATCCAGAAAATGTCACACTGATATCGTCACTGTGTCACACTGCAGTTTCGAGTCATTGCCCACTACTAAGGTCTGCTCTATAGTTCTGCTATGTCTGCCCGTCATCTGCTCATGGATTCCTCAGACTTCAGGCTGGTCCTGAACTCTATTATATCGACCCATTCAACTAAACCACGTTCTTCATGCGACTTTCAGCGATTTTTACTCTCTTGAGCCTTATGGCGACCCGAAACTTTATGGTATCTGCTAGGCCTGTAGTAAGCATTTCTCAATCATTAAAACTCTCAACCATCAGCCAAAACTTTTGTGTCTAGCTGTTTGATGCCATCAATCCTTTCGAAGGTCGTGAACTTGACGTTCTCGAATTCCATGCCCGTGACCTGCTAAATGGCATTGAAGTTGACGCTCGTGAACTCCAATCCAGACGGGAATTGTTGGATAAATTTCTGGATAGACGCGAGGATCAGCTCGTAAGAATCACAATTGTTGCCTTTTTCCTACATAATGAGAGTGCGTTTGTTCTACAGCGCAGGCGGAATATTCGAGATCATATGCGCATCGGTACTATCTGGGTGCCCTGAATCTATACACGACTCCAGCTCAAGATCGTCAATCCCTGCAAAAACGATTCCTTGGTACATAGTTCAGAGTGACCACGCTCGTATTTGTGTGAAGGATGATATCTATCAGCATTCGATTACATTCGTGTCTCGGGTCAATGTGGAGTCTAGGAAATTGAGTCGTTTTAGTCCCGAACGACAAGTAGCTGACTAGCAAAATCTGTCCTTATCAAAGGTTGGTCGGGTGGGGGGTGTTGCAAGGATCCGGTCGTTAAATAACAGGTACAGAATCACTTGCCCATCTGAGCCTTGAGGCGAATCAAGTAACTGCCCATTCTTAGTATACCGTCAAGCACTTGTGGAGCTGTCATCGGACCGCTTGGGTGAATTTTCGAAACGGATATAAGCGTAGTCCGACAGTCGTGAACAAAATAAAAGCTATATAGGACCTTCTGTTTTCCGGCTTCAACCGCGTTCTACCACAACCTCCTAATCCGAATGCCAATGCCAGCCCTTCAATAACAATGTAAAAGTGTGACTTGCCCCAGCCAATATTACAATGGGGTACATAAAACTCAAATATGGAGATATGAAGGATATCTGGGTATAAACCTTGCCACCATTCCGCACCAGACAGTGTGAGAGAGGAAGCATGTGTACCTAAATTGAGGCGATTAACCACACTCTGTTTCTGTTTCTTTGATCTCGGACTGTCATTGACCATGTCCGGCTCATCCGCTGGTCTCTTCGAAGCGGAGCCCAAATGCGTATGGGAAAGGGTGGCGTAGCCAGAGAGCCTGATGGTTGGTAGGAGTGGTAGTTGGTGTTGGTGTATTACGCTGAGCATTCTCCGACTCTAAAGCCACGATTGCCCGATCGATAAATTCTAAGACTTCGCATAATAGACCTTGGCAGGTTCAATAAGCTCCAGAAGGATATTATCATCCGCATCTTGAAAAGCACATGGGGCCAGTGAAAGGTGCACAAGTTCGCGAGGAGATTCTGGAAAATGGATCCAAAGGTAAGGCGTAATATTATCTCCTTAGGTGAACCAGCATGACTGCCTATGGCTGCCTTATGAACGGCAGCAATGGATGCGTCATTTTGATCCCATGTCCCGGGCCATCTCAACTGTAATAGGTTGATTGAGACCATAGTATTGGTAACCGCGTTCAAGATCGTCAAGATGCATCAGCGTTTTTGACACTTGAAAGTACTGACTAGAAGTTTTCATTGAGTTTTCATAATGCATAACGTCATGATGCATAAATCTATTAATGCATAGGTCTGGCGTCGGAACCACCATGGGACGCAGGGAACTGGGGTGCATAATGCATAGGCCCGGGGACCCCAATATACATTATCGGAGTAGGTGGGAATTTTATTTGTACTGATGAATGGCGACGACATAGGGTTGGGAACGCCACCAACTGCTTGCAATTTTAGAATAGTGCTTATATTAACAGGGTATAGTACTTAGGGTGGAATGACAGAATTTTCCTCGTAAGGAGTCGAGCAAACATCATTGATAGTATGATACTGAAAATGCCTGCTGGTCCTGAACCCACCTGTAAACCTCGCGCAAAACCAAAACCTTACATACAAAAGCCTAAGCCCCTGTTACAAAGAGTGCTATAACGCATAGTTGCCTGTGGTGAAGTTCGTACTATCAATATCAATGACTTGCCCATGCGACGTGAACACTAGTAAAGTCATGAAGCTCTGTGAAAGGCTCGAAAATTTTTGTGCAAGGTATGGAGGTGAGAGCTTCTCCCTAGAATTGCCTTGTCAATTACGCAAGTACAGAGTTGTTGCATGTAGCTCTACTCAAATATTTGTTGACCCAGTATTTTACGAAAACATGTTCCTAGATAGAGTAACACTGTCGCCCAATTGGTCAGAGGGTCACATATGTCACAATGTGTGACACTTTTTGTCCTGCATAAATCTATTAAAGCATAACCCAATGGCCGGTCCCGAGGCTATGCAGTATGAGAACTTCTACTGTACCATATGAAAAACACATGTGATTGTTCTCAGCTTAACAATTCAGGACCACACTTTCAATTGGAGCTCCTACATACCTGCTTGTTCAAAATTCAAATGTACGACTGCCCTCCCATTTGTATGCAGGCCTTACGCTCTCCCACCCATTTGTATATACACCATCCCAGAATGGCCACAAGTGTCCATGCTGTTGTGCACAGGATTGCATTGCTGTCATTGAAGGTGATTGGGGGAGGATCTAAAAAGCAGGTATAAGGTTAGAAAACATAATTTATATATACAAATTACATACCTTTTCCACCTTCCCTGATCACTGTATGTGCTTGCTAGATTTGCTATGATAGTGAGAGTGTCTGGATGTTCTGCACCAAGTAGCTTCTTCATCATGTCTATAACTTGAACCTGCAGCTGCTCTGCCTCCTTCCACCTTCCTTGATCTCTGTATGTGCTTGCTATCTTTGCCATGCTGATGAGGATGTCTGGATGTTCTGCACCAAGCAGCTTCTTCCTTATGTCCATAACTTGGACCTGCAGCTGCTCTGCCTCATTCCACCTTCCCTGATCACTGTATGTGCTTGCTAGATTTCCCATACTCTTAAGGGTGTCTGGATGTTCTGCACCAAGCAGCTTCTTCCTCATGTCCATAACTTGAACCTGCAGCTGCTCTGCCTCATTCCACCTTCCCTGATCACTGTATGTGCTTGCTAGATTTCCCATACTCTTAAGGGTGTCTGGATGTTCTGCACCAAGCAACTTCTTCCTAATGTCCATAACCTGAATCTGCAGCTGTTCTGCCTCATTCCATCTTCCCTAATTACTGGATGTGATTGCTAGATTTTCCATATTCTTGAGGGTGTCTGGATGTTCTGCACCAGATAGCTTCTTCATCATATTTGTAGCTTGAACCTGCGGCTGCGCTGCCTCCTTCCATCTTCCCAGATTACTGTATGTGCTTACTAGATTTACCATGCTCTGGAGGGTGTCTGAATGTTCTTGACCAAGCAGCCACTTCCTTATGTCCATAACTTGAACATGCAGCTGCTCAGCCTCATTCCATCTTCCCATATTACTGTATGTGATTGCTAGATGTTCCATAACACTGAGGGTGTCTGGATCTTCTGCACCAAACAACTTCTTCATCCTATCTATAACTTGAACCTGCAGCTGCTCTGCCTCATTCCACCTTCCCTGATCATTGTATATGAGTGCTATATTTGCCATACTGATGAGGGTGTCTGGATGTTCTGTACCAAGCAGCTTCTTCCTTGTGTCCATAGTTTGAACCCTCAGCTGCTCTGCATTGTCCCAATCTCCATTCTCCCCCATTACTAGTGCAAAATTTCTCCATTTATCATCATAGTACTGCTTAGTAAGTCCTATTTGTGTTCCATGTAACTCATTTGCCTTTATATGTGAAAACATTAACTGTTGCAGTGCATAATCCTGACTTTCAAATCCCAAAGGAACTGCACAGGACAAGATTATACTTCCCATCTCACACTTTCTTTGTTGCTCATCTTTTGACATTCTCTCCCGACTCCAGTAGTGCACCAGAGGATGAACAGACAACATTTTAGATGATTGTCCTCTTTTCATCAAGGAGAAAGAGAGAAGGACACTAATCCCTTGTCCAAAGATAAACTCATCCCAGTGACCATCATTGGCCAAGCCAAGCAGAGAATGATCCAGTAAAGTGACTGCCTGAGGTAACTTTTTAGCTAAGTCACTATCATCAACCCTTTGCATGGCCTTCTCAGCAGCAGATCGGAATATGTCTTTAGAAATATTACTATGATGATAGAAAGCACATATTTGAAGGATTAAGATTGCAGCCTGGGCTGCTTGTGTATCTCCAGCAGTGGTATGCCCACCAGCTCTCCTTTCTATTTCTTTAAAAGAAAGATCCCAAGTCCCATATACTGTTTTATCATACTTTGATGCTCCTGTGAATGTAATCTCTGACATGAGAGCCTGGCGATGTATTGAGATTTGCCTCAGATATTCATCAATATCACATCTCCCAGCCTCAATGTAGGCCCCAGCATGATCAATAGCAAGAGGAATGCAACCAAGTTCAGTCACAATCCTTTTGCCAGCTTCTAGATGCTCAGGCAATGGATTCAAACAGCTGGCTTTGAGAAGTAGAGTTATAGCATCTGGTACCTCCATTTCATGGATCTCAATTTTGTTCTCAAATGATACAATCCTTCCCATGAATTGGTTTCTGCTAGTAATCAGAATATTACCTCTGTTACCTGGAGGAATGAACTTGGCCACAACCTCTGGTGAAGTATCATCAGCATTATCAAACACAATCAACCATTCTCCTTGGAGAGAAGATATCCACTGGAGGACAGACTCAACTGAGCCATCCACACCAGAATTGTGTGCAGCAGGAAGGCTAGATATGCCCTTGATAGACATTTCCATGCTCTCATGAGAGGAGACATCAACCCAGAAGACATGTGAAAAACTATCAAGAAATGAATCCAGTGTTGTGAATGGCAGAGTAAGAACCCCACATATGATAGCCCATTCCTCAGGTCAAAGACCGAAAGGTGAAAACACATTATGTATGGTTGTAGTCCAAACAGCGGAGTGAGCTCATGGCTGGGATATGTCCATTATAGACCGGTGAGCTGATGACCTCCACCAAGGCAGTTGGATGGCCCACCAGCCAGGACCGGCTACCCGTTCTGAACCAAAAAATAATGTTGGAGCTGAATGGAGAAGCCGATCGGGACTGAGTAGGCATCCGACCAGAAGAATATCTGGGGTACCTGATCTGGACCAAATGGGTACCACCAGCCAGAAAATATTCTGAGGGATCGGGTCCGGACCAAATGGGCAGAAATATATTGTTGGGTATCGGCCCAGGATGGAATGGGTAGCCTGCCAAAAAATATTCTGGGGCTCGGGTCTGGACCAAATGGGTGGCCCAGTCCAGACAAAATGGGTAGCAATATATTGTTGGGTATTGGCCTGGGATGGAATGGGTAGCCTGCCAGAAAATATTCTGGGGCTCGGTCTGGACCAAATGGGCCAGTAGGTAGCCATATATTGTTGGGTATCGGCCTGGGATGGAATGGGTAGCCTGCCAGAAAATATTCTGGGGCTCGGGTCTGGACCAAATGGGTAGGCATATATTGTTGGGTATTGGCCTGGGATGGAATGGGTAGCCTGCCAGAAAATATTCTGGGGATGGGGTCTGGACTAAAATGGGTAGAAATATATTTTTGGGTATTGGCCCAGGACAGAATGGGGAGCCTGTCAGAAAATATTCAGGGGATTAGGTCTGGGATTGGGTCTGGACCAAATGGGTGGTCCAGACAAAATAGAAATAGGTAGGCATATATTGTTGTGTATTGGCCCAGAATGGAATGGGTAGCCTGCCAGACAATATTCTGGGGCTCAGGTCTGGACCAAATGGGTGGCCCAGTCCAGACAAAATGGGTAGCCATATATTGTTGGGTATCGGCCTGGGATGGAATGGGTAGCCTGCCAGAAAATATTCTGGGGCTCGGTGGAGTGCCGTAGAACGACCCTCCAGGGAAATCACGTGACTGTTTACATATGTTTGGCATCACCCTTACATTACAAAACTAGATACAGTAGAGGCAATGAGAGGCAACACAATCAAACTCATTCTTTATCGGATTACCCCAATCCATCTGGTGATGAGAGCGGATTGAACCCACAATAAAGAAAAGCAACACGGGCAAGGTCAAAAGTACAAAGGAATACAGGAATTAAACGGGAAACGGAAATAGGCACGCTGGCACATACAAACAACAAAAAGTATCCTCGAGACCCTCTAGGACGATATACCTCAAGGAACCGAGCCTCAACCACAACGATAAGCTCAGCAATGGGAAACAGCACACCAATACCACCACAGACAGACTCCACAAGAGCATCATCACGACTCTCAGGAAACTACGAGCTCATCGTACCTACGTCACAGGCTAACACACCATCTTCAACAAGCTCAGACACATCGCCACAGCGCCAAACAAGAAGCATTCCAACAGAAACAACTGAATACATAATCCAGACGGAAATTGAAGAAATGTTGGCAGAAGTGATAACACCATTTCAGGGAGACAAAGAGGATGAAAACCCAGAAGATTTCCTATGAGCCTTCTTCAGGCGAATGGGCAATAGCAATGACGAGGTCAAAAAGACACAATTCCCAAATTACCTACAAGCAGACGGGGTCGCCGATGATTGGTACATAGACCTTGACGACAATGAAAAGAAAACCTGGGCTGAAATAGAAGCAGCCTTCCGAAAGAGATGGCTGAGGAAAAAGCAAGTAAAGAAGACGGTCAAAGAATATGAAGAAGAAATTCTAAACCAAACGATAACTACAGAAGATTTAGCAAAGAAAGAAAAGGTTGCAGGAAGAGAGATATACTCACATATCGCATGGGCAGATAAAATGGCAAAAGCAGTCAAAGGCGCCAAGCTGGATAACACCACCACCTACATCAGACAAGTCAGAAAGGAGTTACCAAGCATATTTCGAGAAAAAGTTGGAACAGGACACAAAGACTGGGACACATTTTTACAAGCAGTCCGAGATGTCAACATCGACTACATCCGAGACAGCATGGACATATGGAACAAAAGTCAAGCAGAACAGAAAGCCATCGAAAGACGTATACAATTCCTGGAAACAGTGCCGAAATCACCCACAGCCCCAATACGACAACAACTCACAACGGTCACTATCTCCATCCAAGCAACAACCATTGCCAAACACAGCTGATATGAATAATCCATTTGAAAGCAACAGCGGCAGTCAAGGCAACCTCAGATTTCCAATAAATCCTAATGCACAACGCCAAAACAGAGCAAATACCACCAACTTCAACCCTAGACCCCCACCAATGGCTGAACAGAAAGCGGAACTATGAACACTTCTATCAACCATGCCACATCACCCGGATACACAAGCAGGTCATCAAGCCCACCAAGCGCAACAAGCTGAATGGATGAGAAATTATGGACCAGGTACCAAAGTAACGGAAAAGACACCGTACCCCCTTCGACCTGGCACCGTACCAGTCAATTCCGGCGAGTGTTTCACATGCAGCCAGGTGGGCCACCTGGGATCGAGAAGCGGAGAAAACTGCCAAGCCCTGGGTTACCGCACGCTCCACCCGAACGAGCAACAATGGAGAGCAATCTGCACTCGCATCCTCAAAGAGCCGCGGGGCACAACCAACATTCATTTCTTAGCAGTTGACAACTACGGCACTAACTGGCAAGACATCCAGGGAAACGAGGAAGGGCCGTCAAAATAGATACCCAATTGACGGCCCCAGCAGAGGGTGGTGATAAAATGGAAGACAATAGCAGTGAATTGAACACAGCCAATGTACCAGCGATAGAATCTGGAATGCAAATATTTGACATGTATATCGTGGGACATGAACCTAAACATACCACACAACTGTTCATACACCAGCTCCAAATCCTAGCACCAAAAAGAGAAGTTGTGAGGACATGGGCCAATTTCGATGATGGCGCACTAGTAAACGCAATGTCAGCAACAAAGTTTGAAAGCATCAAACACCGACTAGGACAGTATAAATCCTCGTCGCAATGGTTACGAATGGCAAATGGAGCTATTGTATGGCTGGTGGCAGTATGGGAAGGTGAAATGGAGATAGGAGGGGTCAGAGCACATGGCGCTTTTGAGGTGTTCGACAGCGGAGGCAATTGGGAGTTCCTGTTTGGGAAAACGCTACTCACAACGTTCAATGCAATCCACAATTACAAAGATGACACAGTAACAGTAACAAACAGAGGAAACACAACAGTACTCAGAAACCAAGTTGACATTGTAAAAGGAAAAAGCAGAATAGAATAACCAAGAGCAAGTGTAGGAGAGGAGCAAGAAAATTTAGTGGGGAACAAAGAAACATTCCCCTCGAGGGAAGTTTCTATGAACTCACACGATAAAAAAGAACATGCAATTAACGCCGCAATCATAGAAACTTTTGAGAGTGGAGAGGCATCACCAATCTACATCACCACAGGAGAATTGGTGGAAGACACTTCTATAGCAACCGAAATAGAAGTAGATAGCCTCAAGAACAATAGCAACATATTCACACGACTCACAGACCCCTGGAAAAGGGAGAGAGTAGCTGAAATACTCAAGCAGGTGACAATTGGACCAGATTTAAATGAAAAGGAGCATAAACAAATGTTAAAGTTCATATCCGAATGGGCTGACATTTTCGCCCTCTCAGTTGATGAAGTGAAACACGTCGAAGATGCAGTACACCGATTGGACATCGAACCTGGAACAATCTTTACGACCAAGGTCCACCAAAAGCCGTTGACACCGCCACAGAAGAAATATTTGCACGAAAGCGTAGATGCAATGCTCAGTGCAAACATTATCGAACAATGCTCACCTGATCAAGTGAAATGCGTGTCACCAACCACATTGGCCCACAAAACACACACCGGATCTGGACTAACGCTAGAAGAATTACAACATCACGTTAACAATGAGTGTATTTCTCATGGTTTTGAACCAACCTTCAATTTACCCCCTAGAACTGCACCAACACCAGACAACAAGTCAAATAAGAAAGAGATGAAATGGCGAATATGCCAGAACTTCTCCCAAATCAACAAAGTCACTAAAGTAGCCCCAATGCCACAAGGTGACATAAGAGTGAAACAGCAAAGGTTAAGCGGGCATAGATGGGTAACAGGGTTTGACTTTGCAGCAGGGTTCTATGCTGTGATGGTAGCCCCAGAATCACGCCCATACACGGCTTTCTACGTAGAAGGAAGAGGTTACTTCCAATACAAAAGAATACCGTTTGGGTTAACAGGAGCTCCTTCAACGTTCACGCACATGACAGCAACATGGATGCATGAACTAATCGTTGATGGAACCATGGAGCTCTTTGTGGACGACGGAGGAACAGCAGCGAATACATTCGAGGAAATGATGAACAAACTGACGAAGATATTCACCTCAATCAGAAAGCATGGCTTATTGCTGTCAGCCAGTAAGTGTGAGTTCTTCATGACCACAATGGTATTTGCTGGCGCGTCTATAGGGCCCAAAGGAGTTCAACCAGATCTCAGTAAGCTCACGGCAATAGTGAACTGGAAAACACCAGAAGACGCCCTAGCACTAGCGGGATTCCTGGGTCTAACAGGTTGGTTTTGAGATCTAATACTCGGGTATGCAAAGAAGGAACAACCTTTGCGAGACCTACTATGGAACGTGAACATGCCAGAAAAGTACACTAAAACAACATACAGACGAATCATGGCGAACCACAAGCTCAAGGACTACTGGAAAGACAAACACACAAGAGCGTTCCTAGCCCTAAAAGCAGCCATGACATCGGAACCAGTACTGAAAGGACCAAAATGGGATGGTACACTGTTCATTGTAACAACCGACAGTTGTAAAGATGCATTCGGGGCAGTACTAACACAAAAGTTCGAAACAGTACTACCAAGCAGGAAAATAGTGAAAAAACTGCATCCAATCGTGTTCACATCCAAACGAACATCCAAAACAGAAGAGAAGTACAAACCCTTCTTACTGGAGTTCACAGCATTAAAGTTTGGCTTAGACAAGTTCTCTGACACAATATGGGGATTCCCAGTTGAAGTAGAAACTGATTGTCAAGCACTTCAAGACCATCTAATGAACGACAAGCTAAGTGCCACACATGCTCGTTGGAGAGATGGCATATTAGCTCACCAAATCGTAGATGTTAGGCATGTACCAGGACGCATCAATGTGGTGGCCGACGGCCTGAGCAGAGAGAACAAAGGTCTACCTAATGAACACAACAATGGAAGCCAATGGACGGTATCAGAAGACTGGGAAGCAATGACAGGACTCACACACGACATCTTCCACATCACAAATTACACACTACCGGAAGTGTCCCAGCTACAAGAGCGCTTCAAAGACGAACCCATATTCAGAGAAGTAGTCAAGCCAATACTAGAACCAGACCAGGGCAAAAGTGTAAGGCTACGGAAAAGAGCACGACACAGAGCCTCGGAGTATGCCATAGATGAAGGAAAGTTATGGAGAGTCGCTGGAGGACATTGTAATCGCACTAGGACACGAGTAGAATGTGTGACAAAAGAGGAAGCGACACAGATAGCAACAAAAGAACATGCAGAAAATGGCCACTGGGGTAGAGACACAGTTAAAAAGTCGCCAATGGACCGCATTTGGAGCCCAAACCTAGACGCCTCAATCATCACAGGCATCTCACAGTGTGGGCACTGCAAGAACTTTGGGGGAACACATGTCAATGCCTTACTAAACCCCATCACAAGAAGACATCCTTTCAAACTACTGGTCAGAGACTACCTGTCAATGCCCAATGGCAAGGGCGGATACCATACTATAGGCTTGTACTTGGACACCTATTCACAACACGTATGGGCATTCAAATACAAGACAGCGGGAAGTGTGAAGACAACAGTGGATGTGTTGTCAAGAATATTCCAAAACTTTGTAGCTGCGGAAACTTTCATGACAGACGGAGGAAAACATTTCAATAACAATGAAGTATGTGCGGTTTGTAACAAGTGGGGAACAAATACTCACATCATCGCCGCATATTCACCATGGATCAATGGTTTGGTCGAAGGAGCTAACAAAATCTTACTTCATGTCTTGAAAAGACTCTGCGCACCTAATTTAGGAGAAGACGAGTACGACAAAGCAAAGATAAGTGACATCCCAAAAACTTGGCCAGAACACCTCGACGAGGCGATACAAATAATCAACTCTCAACTACTACCTACTTTCAAATTCTCACCCAAAGAATTACTGCTAGGGCTAGTAGTAAATACGATCCCAACAGAGTTGTCAATGGCCGCCGAACCGATAACACCAGAAGATGTAACAACACAAAGGGCTTACATCGCACAGCAAAGACTAGACGGGTATGAAGAGATGGTTAAACACACTATCAAGCGGAAAACCATATTCGACAAATGGGTCTTAGCATGTAAACCAGGTGAAGTTATATTTTCAAAAGGTCAACTAGTTCAAATCTACAGAAATGACCTAGATTTCACCCTCAAAACGGATCATAAACTACTTCCCAAATGGTCACCACCACAAAGAATAGCATCACAAAACAGTAATTCATACACTCTCAAAAAACTCAACGGTGATACACTGTCAGTACGCTAGGTGCTGTACTAACTGAGGTGTGATGCGGCTCGGGGCTTCGGTGGCCTAAACACTGAGTCAAGTATATGCAGAAAGGTTCCAACTAAGGTAGGGCGACGAGATATGAGACGAGCGAAACGAGGAGCAATGTAATGACGAAAGGGCGACGAAGGAACGAAGTGGCGACGCAGTGACGAAGGGGAGATGCAGTGACGAAGGGGAGACGCAGTGACGAAGGGGCGACGCAGTGACGAAGGGGCGACGCAGTGACGAAGGGGCGACGCAGTGACGAAGTATAGTCGCTGTATGGGCGACTCGCAGTAAAACGCAATGAAACGAAGGCGAACGACGAGAGAGACGATGACAAGACTTAATTCTATACTCTGGGGAGAGAGGCGAATACTTTCTTATTGTTCTTTGTAACTAAATTACAGGAGGTTTTTATAGTAGGTAGAGGAGATCACATGGCTAAGTTGCACATGTGTATCTATAAAACAAATCAAAACGATGAAACAGGAGTCCAAGAGGGACTAGGCAAAATGGGGAGACAAAACATCAGGGATAGTGGGCGATAAATGAAAGAGGACCGGTCGTCGCTCCGAGGACCGGCAGGAGACATGTGGTATAGGGAGGCGATCAAGGAGCGATGGCAAACGTATCAAAAATAAAGAAAACAACGCGTTTGAGGTAACCGAAGAGAGATAAAAGAATATAAATGATCAGCGACCCAAAATGCCCAATGGTGTTAAGGAACTTCTCGATCTGGTGATTGTCGCTGGATAGGAGCGACTGGTAGGGTAGCTCCGACGATTTGACACCAAACGATTCGGTGTAGCGTAGGGGGACGTCGGTCTGGGCAGTGGACGTGCCTACGACTCTTAGACGAGTGAGCATTACCAAATATGGAAAAAGCATGACTATACACGTGACCGCTGGTGAAAGGGAGCGAAAGGGAGGCAGGACGCCTAATGTCGTCCGGGTACTGCCGGAGAAGGGGGCGATCGTACGAGCGAAATATAGCCAAGGCATTTAGGAAGCTTCTGGGACAGTAGAGGCGACGACCAAATAGCCAGAGACTTATCTATGCAATAAAACAGCAAATAGTCGGTGTAAGAGGCGACGTAGAGCGACGTTGCTGCCAAAAATGCGAAAAACGAAGGCAGGGAACCAGCATGTTCATCATCTCCTCACTTACTTTGCTGTCCCTATTTCTGTTTAGGAGTCATCCTTCAAATCAACAAAACAATGACTTGTCCAAAAGTAGCTGGATTGTGACAAGTGACTGACTCGGTGACAGTTGACAAGTGGCTTGGGCACTTATTTGATTCTTATCTCCCCCCATCATGTCTACTTGTAGGACTCGCTGATCCGCTGTCATGGAGCCTGAGCAGCCACCTGCTCTGCCTGCACCTTCTGTACCGGCCCCAGAAGAGCCCTCTTCGGCAGAGAAGTTATCCCTCAAGAGGGAGTTCGATCGGCTCTTCCAGAAGACCTTGAGCGATAAAAAGGCCATTTTTGCTGCTGACGGAGAGACGGAGTGGAAGGCGGCACTGGTGGAGCTGGAGGAGGACCTGGTGTGTGTCTGAGCCCATTTGTACGATTGATTCTGATCAATTTTTTGGCAGGACAACCTTGGAGCATTGGTGGCTCGCTTGGAAACTCGGGCGGCGTTTGGCTGGAACCTGCGATATACGGATATGACTCCTTGGGTCGCCAAATTTCTGTCCTCCGCCCAGTCTAGTATCGTTAAGCGACTTAAAGAAAATATGCTTTGTCTTCATGCCCGGATATTCGAACTATCATTGTCCACACCCTTGGGATATTCGGAGGAAGATGGATCAGCCGGTGAGGAGGAGGAGGGTGAGGTGGAGTCCGAGGAAGAGGAGGTTGTACCGGTGAGCAAAGGGAAGTCGTCAATGAGCAAAGGCAAGTTGTCGATCAGGGAAGTTAGGTAGAACCAGAGGTCGTCAAGCTGAACGATCCACCAGTACGTCTGGGTCGTTTGTTCTTGGGCTTTCACTCATGGCGACTTTTTAGTGTGGCCGATGTGCCAAAGCCAGTCGTGACTGTGTCCCTCGTACTGGCCCAACCGATCACGGTCGTTGTGAACGCTGTTTTGCACAACGAAAAGGCTGTTCCTTGTACCAAAGGCCTGCGAGTACAGCAACTCCAAAGAAACGAGGCAAGGCCGCCGAGTTAGTTGAAGCTGAGGAGGGTGAGTCGGTAGAGGAGCCGGCACCGAAATCACCGGGGCTCTTGAGTTCTTTGACGAGAGGGTTTAAATGGAAGCAGGCCACGAAATCACCTGAGGCTCCTCCACCACCTCCTCCTTCGAAACTGCCTAGGCTCAACTTGGTAGGCGTCGTCGTTCCCCCTCTTGTCAAACCGCGTTCATCATATTCACAGTTCCGAAAGCCCACTGAAGCGTCGTCCTCGGCTGCTGCAAGTGTCGTAGGTGAGATGGGACCTCCTCGTTTGGCTACTCCCTCGGTTTGGTCGTTTGCTACATTTTCATTTGGGTCAGCCTCCCAGGATCCTGATCATGCCTTGGCGCTTCTCCAAATGAAGTATCAAGCGTCTCAGGAAGACCTCCGCCTTGAAAGGGAGCGACTCGCCCTGGAACAGCAGTGGTCTTTTCATCAAGAGGCCTACTACGAGCGGACGCTATCAGAGCAGCGGGCAAGATATGAGCAGGAGCTGGCAGAAGCACGGAAGCCGAGGTCCAGTGAAGAGGGGAAGGCAAAACGGAGGAAGGGGTTGTGAGTGGATTGGCTGGGACTTCGTTGGTTCCTTCTTTTGTTTTCTTCTATCGTCACCCTCCTGCTTCTTGTACTGTATTGTAGTATATTCGGACTTCATCGCTGTCGTGGTGTTTTTTGATTTTTTGTAGCTTTGTTGGAATAAATGTTTTTGTTTTTGGGATTTTTGAATAGTAAGTGAAAATAAATAAGAGTTTTATTAAAAACGGCTTAATAAATTGGTTGAAGCGACGGGGTATGTTGGTGAACTATTGTGGCCAAGCACCGAAAGAAGGTAGGCCCTTGCCATAACCCCAGGGGATTGCGCAAGGTCTGAGCAGTTATGCGGCTTGATACCTAATTCTAAATGTCAAATGAAGCAGTTCAAGCAATAGTGAAGTGAAAGATAGCGATGTGAAACAATGATAAGTGAAAAAAAATGTGAAAAGAGCGAAATATAGAGAGAATAAATTTTTTGAGAGATGAAGTGAGCGGGGTTGATTCGGCTCCTCCTCCCTACTTTAATCATGACTGTCCGCAGTCATCCTCCAGTAAGTCGGCATCTTCTGTGTCGTCGGGATCTATGACACTGGACTCCTGCATTTGGGTGAGCCTGGCTTGTGAGATGTCGATTAGTCATTCCAGAGGTGGTAAATCGAGTTTGGACCGAGCAAAGTAGGGGATTACTCTGAATGCTGCAAAGGGCCGGTCGAAGACTGAGCCATCGAGCTCTGATATAATGTAGGCGCCTCCTCGGTTACGTGATAGCACTATGAAGGGTCCTAGATAGCGAGCGCGCATTTTTCGATTAAGTGCCTTCTCAATCGCTGTGTTTCGTACTAGGACAAGGTCGCCTAATTTGAAGTCGTAGTCGTGTATGGTGTGTGAGTGTTCCTTTTCAAAGCAGACTGCAGCTCTGAGTCTTGCTGAGTGTACCTTGTCGTGGAGCTGTGCCAGTTGGTATCGTTGCTTTTGCAAGGCGATTGCTCGTCGGGTGATGAGGTCGGTTGTCGAGAGAATGTCGTTTGGTGGGGGAAGGAGGTAGTTGGCTTCGGAGATGTCAAATGGGAGTAGTGGTTGTGTACCAGTGGTGGCGAAATAAGGGGAGCAGCCCATACGGCGACGGATGGTAACCCTTTCTGCCCAAAATACTGAGTAGGCGGACGATGACCACTTACTTTCTTCTCCATCGCATGCTTTGTACAAGGCCTGACGGACGTTGAAGTGGGATCGTTCTACTAGTCCATTGGCATGGGAGTTGTAGCCGGAAATGTGAATATGGGTGATGTGGTATTGTTTAGCGAGGTAGGTCATTGCTTTGACAAAGGGGGCGCCATTATCTGTTACAATCTCTAGGAGGGTTCCCCAGCGATATATAATATTGTGGAGTATGAATGAGGCAAGCGACTTAGCCGTTTCTTTACGTAGCATCTCCCATTCTGGCCAGTGGGTGAGAGAGCAGCGACCTTGAACTATGTATTTGTAGCCGGCGGATGGGGTGAGGTGCATGGTGTCCATATAGACTTTTGAGAATAAGGGAGCAGGTGTAGCGACGACGGGAGGGATGGAAACCTGCTGAGTCTTTTGCAATTGACAGAGGCGACATGTGAGTACAAACCAGGCAATGTCTTGAGCTAGACAAGGCCACCAGTATTGTTCTGAAAGCAGGGCATTAGTTGCATAAAACCCATGATGGCCGACGTCGTTGTGAGCTGCTGAGATGAGAAACAGTCGCCGGTCGAGTGGTATGACAATCTTGTGAGCTCCTTTTGGGTCCTTTCGCCAAAGGCGGTCTGTCTCTCCTGCAATGAAGAACTCAGTACAGTAGCGCATGAAGGACTTGTACTCAGAGTCAGAAATGTCTGGGGGTCGTTCTAGAGTCTTGAGCCAATGTTGTACGTGTATAAGACGACAGTCGCTTCGTGAAGCGGCCTCTGATCGTGGGATGTTGGTGTAGGGTGTTGGAAGTTCTCTTGGTGGATCAGCTTTGGTATCCACTAGATAGCTGCGGGTAGAGTCGGTGATATAACAAGAAATTGGGGGAGAGCTAGTGATGCTAGATCGTTGTGTGGGCGACGAGGGACTAGGATTGATGAAATGCATAAATCCGTTGACTTGGTCGATCCAGTCTTCAAAGTCGTCTTCTGGTTCATCCTTATCGCCTGGTTGAGGGCGACGTCTCGACAGTCCATCTGGTCCGTGGTGAGAGCCGGGGACATGTACTAAGGTGAAGTGAAACATGAGGATAGAGACAATCCAACGATTCATGCTGGCTGAGGCAGTGACATCTGGGTTTGCTAGCATGCCTTTGATGTATTTTGCATCTACTTCAACGACAAGGTTGCGGATTCCGATGAGGATGTCGACTGGGGGGAAGAAGTCTTCTCGAAAATGACCACGTTTGGAGTCGTTCCAAGCGAAACCATCTTGGTGGAGCATCATAAAATGGTGTAGGAGCTTTCGCTCCTTGGGTAAGAGGAAACCAGGGTTCATTTGATCAAAGAGCTCTTTTCACTCCTGTGTATAGCAGTTGCTACTATTCCCAGTTAAACCCTCTGCTTCTGAAAATCCTGTACTGTGGCTGTGTTCATCGCTCTACCAGTACCTCGTGCAAAGGTTGGAATAGTAATCCTCTGACCAGTGTTTGGGTCGCTTAAAGTGATGGTCTGGTCTTCATTGGCAAAGTTTCTTATGATGCTTTCGGTGAGGACGTCGAAAGGTCGGCCAAGCAAGATGTCGTATGAGGGCGATTTGATGACGTGGACTTGTACATAAAGAGTGATGGTGCCTATTTGGAAGGGAACATTGCGTGCGAGGCCAAGCGACCAATCTAGAGTGCCATTCGCTGACTCCATATTAAGGCGAATTTGGGGATCGTAGGCGAGTCCAAGGCTATGACAAGTATCTTGTGACATAGCGACTACTTGGCACCCGGGATCTAGGGTGCACTCCCGCTTCTGACTGTTGTCTATGAGTGCAAATATCGAGCGTATGGCAGTAGACTCCTTGGAGATGATTAGGCAATCAGGGTTAGGCGCCTCTCCTGGTCTAAGCAACTGATAGTAGTGTTCTATGGGATTGGGGATTACCAATGCGCCTTCTGGTGGAGTACGATGGTGAGAGTTTGCAACAGCGAACGTGGGGATTGGGACCGATTCATTGTCGTCATCGTCACCTACTTGGAGGGTGTGCTGAGCGACGTTGATGTACCTGCGGTGGGATCAGACTGCAAGTAGTAACGTAGTTCAGAGGGGTTAATGTAGATTTCCTCGATAGAATTTAAAGAGAAGTCCGCGGTATTGAAATACGCAAGAAGAGTAGACCGCGAGGATAGTGAAGTTTGCGAATGATTACGTGGTTCGCAAAGTAGCTTAAAGGATGAGACTATTGACTTAGAACATTGCTGCAAAGTTTATGGGATCAAAACTCTGGCCGTCTCTTGTTCACCTTGCCTCCTACTTGCTACAGGTACTTAATACAAGAGCAACAAGCTAGCCAGGTGCGGATATGCAAAACAGTAAAGTAAAAATTGAGCTAATGCAAAGTCACACGGGCCCAGTAGTTTGGTAACAGAGAAATAGGAGATAGAATAATAATAGAAGTGATGAGTAAGGAGGTCAGTTGAATGACCTCCTGTTTCGAAGGAGATGATAAAATAATAATATATATAGAAAGTTAAAAGAAAGTAAGTTGAAAACAACATGGACCATGATCAAACCAGTGAAGGGGATGTGTATGCGAGCCGTGAAAGACCGTGAGATTAAAGAGAAGCTGTACAAAGGTGTGGTTGCGAAGGAAAGAAATGGCTAAGTCCAGTATTGATAGAGAGAGTTGAAGATATGTCGAAGTATGAAGTGCGAAGAGAAATGAGGGCACGTTGGATAGTTAGAAAGGTTGTAGAAGTGACGTGCGAAGGTTATGCGAGGATTATGGTATGTTGTGCGAGATGCAAAGGATGTGCGAGAATTGCGAATGATGGTGCGAGCGAAACTGGTACCCGCGAGGTATCCGCGTATACTGCGAAGTTGTTAAAACACAAAAATAACCAGTTTACAAACCTAGAGGTTATATGGGTCCTATCATCCTCCTCCCAACTGAAATCTAGACTGTCCTCAGTCTAAGCCCTATGCCCTGGTCAAACCTCCGTAAGTCATGTGAGATCCCGCTGGCGGTTGAAAATCTATAAAAGGCAACTGTCTGCGCCACACTTTCTTCCTCATCGTCTACCTCTTAGTGTTTCCTCTACTGCTTAAGCCATCCTCCACATGTCTTCAACCGCGTCTACTCCTACTGCTGCTGCTTCTGTCGCGCCTCCTGCTGGTGCTGGTGCTCCAGCCACCACCTCTGCTGTACCTCGTTCGTTAGCCGATCACTTCGCCGAAAGTTTCAAGGAGTTCGAGGATACCGTGGAATTCTTTGGGGAGACGCCTGCGCCGATGCAGCAAAAGTTCGTCAAGGTAATGGTGCAAGACATCGTAAGTCGTCGTTTGACATCTTTTCTTTCTCTTTGCGTGTATGTTGCTGACTTTCATCCTAGTACAAAATGAACGATCTCGTGCATCAAATGACCGAGGCACATGAGTTCAGCGACCAAGACCCTGCTGCGTTTCAAAAACTGGCCAACAGAATTTTGGCTTTGACGACCTTTCGTACCAACTGCAGCGAGCTAACGGTCGCTATGGCTGACGCTAGGCGGCTCCTCGAGGACTTAGATAAACTCCGGCCTCCTGTAGCTATGCCGTCCCCAGTTGAAGGTGTCACACCTCCTGGCTCGCCAGCTATCACACCTGCAGCTGAGGAACAGAATGATCCTATGGACGACGCGGACGAGGATGATGATGTTGAAGAAGGTAAACTTTAGTTTTTGTATCTCTTTCTTCTTCGCTAACCTTATCACATAGTCACTCCGCCTCCTAGTTCTCGAGGTGAAGAGTCGTCCAAGGCTAAGGGAAAGCGTCGCGATGAAGGGCGCATCATAGAGAAGAAGGTATGTACCCGTCTTGAGGTGTTGCCTTACTAAATATTTGTGTAGTGCAAAACCTGCGAAACGAAGGAAAAGGAGTGTGTGGTGGCTAAAGGGAAAAGGAGGTGTACGGAATGCGAGGGATCCAAAACGAAGTGCTCGTTCATCCCAGAGGTCCAGCGAGCTCGTACGAGGGCCGCGGCTAAAGCCAAGACTCCGGAAGACACCCCTCGTCCTCTAAAACACAAGAGAGGTACCGATACTGCAACTCGGCCTCCTACCATTCATATTCCCATCGTCGAGATCACTACCAAATCGCCTGCCACACTCCCCTCAGTTCCTGCTTACTTGACTAGGGAGTCCCTCAACACTTCCTCCAATCTTCGCCTGGAGCTCGAGCTTGCACGATCCGAAGTCCTCGAACTTCAAGAAGAAGTTTTTCGCCTTTCCGACGCCCTTCAAGCTTCGGAAAGGGCTCTCAAGCAGAATTGCGAACGGTTATCGCACGAGCGCAAGCTCTTTCGTGCTCAACTAGATCATTTTCAGGGTGCTGGTTCGGTCGATGGCTAGGTACGATGGGAATAGCATCGGTGAGTCTTCTTCTTGGTATTGCGATTAATTGTTGGTTGATCAATTGATTTTCTGGGGTAGGCTTTGTCTTCTCAGGCTTTGTCTTCTCCTTTTCTTGTCGCGCAAATATTTTGTAAATAGAATATGTTGATAATGATAAAAATTTTGTTGCTTTTTAGATGATGAAGTTAAAAGATGGTTAAAAAAAATGTTGTTAAATGAGAAATAAAATAAAAGGACTTTGTTAACTCTTTGAGAAAGCGAATTTGGGAAATAAAGTAAAAAGGACTTTCTTTTTGGAAAGGCGAAGATTGTGGGAGCGATAAAGAATAAGGGTTGAACAGATTGGAATGATGATGAAGAGGGTAAAAAGTGTGCGGAATGTGTTGAGCATTGGCATCGCGAAGTGTTACTTGTGCGTCTGCTTCGTATTGAAGACTAAAATAAAGAAATTCAGACTCGCGAATTGACGAAAGAAGATATAAAAATAGAAATAGAGAAATGCAAAAATGACTTTGCAGCCATCTCACTCCTCCCAACTGAAATAATGACTGTCCTCAGTCATCCTTCGCCAGAAGGTATCATCATATGGATCAGTCTTCCCCCAGCCAGAGACGCTCTCCGTCCTCCTCGTTCTCATCATCGTCATCATCTGAATACTCAGCTTTGGAATTTTCCATCTCCTCCAACCTCTTCCTTGAAATATCCAACAGCTCCTCCAACGGCGGTACATCCAACTTCTTCCTCGTGAAATAAGGAATCACCCTAAACGCTGCAACCGGCCTCTGAAAAACAGCTCCATCCAACTCCGCTACAATATATGCTCCTCCTCTGTTTCGCGAAATGATGATAAGTGGGCCATTATACCTCGCCCTCATTTTCCTATTCAACGCCTTCTCTATAGCTGTGTTCCGCACCAACACCAAATCTCCCAAGTGAAAGTCGTAGTCGTGGATGACTCGCAAATGATCCTTCTCGAACTGGAGTGCTGCCTTGAGTCGAGTACTATGGACTTTCATGTAATGTTGCCAATTGGGACCTTCGCTTTTGAAGAGCGATAGCTCTTCGCGCTATGACTTCAGTCGACGACAGTGCTGCTGCTGGTGGAGGTAAGAGATAGTTGGCCTCCGCGATGTCGAAAGGAAGTAAAGGGTGTGTGCCTGTCGTCGCGAAATACGGAGAGCATCCCATCCTCCTCCTCACTGTAACTCTTTCCGCCCAAAACACTGAGTGCGCCACTGATGACCACTTGTTCTCCTCCCCATCACACGCCTTAAACAACGCCTGCCTCACATCAAAATGCGACCTCTCTACTATTCCATTCGCTCGCGAGTTATAACCTGATATGTGAATATGCCGAATATGGTGAACCTTCTCCAGGTAATGCAACGCTTTAACAAAAGGGGCACCATTGTCTGTGACGATCTCCACCAAGGTCCCCCAACGATAAAGGATGTTGTGAAGAATGAAATTTGTGAGTGTCTTCAGTAATTTACAGTCCCCCAGGGATTCCGAGGAGTCCGAGCGGATCCGAGCGGAGTCCGAGGAGTCCGAGCAAATTCTGAGTGGAGTCCGAGGAGTCCGAGCAGATTCCGAGCGGAGTCCAAAGAGTGAGGTCTTTACACTAAGCCACTAATTCCGATCGGATTCCGATTGGACTCGGACTCAGCTCGGACTCAGCTCGGACTGAACTCGGACTGAACTCGGACTGACTCGGACTGAACTCGGACTTTTGATGTTTTTACTCGGACTACTCGGATTCCGATCGGACTGGTGGGTGAGTGTAAAGTCTTGCAAAGAGTCCGAGCATATTCTGAGTGGATCTAAGCAAATAAGACACAAATTGGCTGGGAAAATACTTCTGTTAAGGTTTTGTTAAGGTTTTGTTAAGGTTTTGTTAGGGTTTTGTTAAGGTTTTTTTAAGGTTTTGTTAAGGTTTTTTGTTAAGGTTGTGTTAAGGTTTTTGATAAGGTCAGGGAGGTATATATTTTGTTAAGGTTTTGTTAAGGTTTTGTTAAGGTTTTTTTAAGGTTTTTTTAAGGTTTTTTTAGGGCTTTGATAAGGTTGGGGAGGTATATAGGTTCCAGTCTGAGTGAGTCCGAGTGAGTCCGAGCAGTCTGAGCGGAGTCCGAGCGAGTCCAAGCAGTCCAAGCGGATTCCAAGCACATTCTGCTTGGAATACACTCAAATACACTGAAAAAGTGCTCGGACTCGCTTGGACTCCGCTCGGATCCGCTCGGACTCTGTCGGATTCCCTGGGGGAGTGTAAAGACCTCCGACTTCAAACGATTCAGGTACACTGATCATTAACAGTCGTCACAATGTCAAGTTTGTGTATCAATCTGAGGACTTGCGCTTTGTAGACTTGTTAAGGCCTAGAGCAGCGGTCGTCTTTGAGAGAGATGAAGAGTAGAGAGTTCGTCTATCAAAGACTAGGTACCGTATCTAGTACAAGATGCGTAGGTTTATATACAAAGTCGGTAAATGAAAGGCATGAGGTAAAGAATAAGTAAACATGTGTTCGACACATGTATGAAAAGAGAACCGTAACTGCATGTAAGTGAAACAATGAATGTAGCATGTAGTATGCATGTGTGATAAAGTAAAATGGAATGAAAAAGGTGCGTACGCAGCATGTATGAAATTGTAACATTACCCCTCCGCTAGACTCTTGAAAACTCCTGGTTTCAACAACTGTAGAGTCTCTTCGCAAGCTGACAACATTTGAGGACATGACCAGGTTCATTGCAGAGGACGCAATGGTTTGGAACTGTTCACATGGTGTCGAGAGTCTGAAGTTGTTGTTATTCTTCGTTGTCAGGGATATAAATTGGGCTGTCTTTGGAGCCGATGTCTTCTGAAGCAGTAGAGTATTTGGTTGAAATTTCAGAAATGGAAACATGAGTGACAGGAAGGACTATTGTGTTGATGGGCACAATGGGAATAGATTTTGCAGACGATGGAGTTGGTGAAGGAGTATCTGAGACTGGTATATTTGTCATCTGAGGTGTGTTCTTGAAAGTGACTGGAGACCATTGATGTTTTCGATGGTGTCTGATCAATGGGGCGAGTTTCAAGACAAGGCCACCTTCTCTCATATGGTCGAAGAGAAGGTTTGTCGTTATTCGTTGTCGTTTGACTTCTTTCTCTAGTCGTCGTATTGTCTGTTTGGTTTTGAAATAATGGCGAAATTGACAGTTCAAGTCGCTACGATCCCAAAGAAGGTCTTTGATCAATTCGAGGTTGTTTTTGTTTTTGAGTATACAGTCAAGTTCGTGTGAGTCGAAATATTCAACATTGGAAAGATATCATTTTCAGCAGAAGAAGGGGGAGAAGAGGAAAGTCAATGAGTGCTGATGTAACTGCACAGAGGTTGTTGAGAAAAGGTGTATTTTCAAGATTATAAAATCTCTACTCAAAACAATCACTCAATCAATACTTTATACAATCTTAATAATGCAAGTTGGGTTTTCTAGAAAGTATAACCTTTCCAATATTTTGAATTCACTTCAACTAAACACACACAACAACAATAATAATTTGGATCAATTAAAGGATGATCAAACCTGTAAAGTGGTTTTGCAATTTATGGCTTGCACCAACAATCAGTAGAAGAATTCCTAAGACTTCTCTGATTGATTTACAATTTGTGTACACAAAAGTCCAAGACTTTGTTACAACTTCAACACAATTGCATACACAAGAAGACTCAAACTTCTGCTATGACTTTAACACAATTGCATACACAAGAAGCCCTCTTGCTTCTGCTATGACTTTAAACACAACAACAACTTTTACAACAATTCAACAATTATTGCAACAAGTCAAACAACTCTGAGAAACTGATTTATTTTCAAGTCCACTACTCAAAGACAAGTGTTCTTGCTCAATGTCTAAGACAGTGAGCTGTCCTAGGTTGCAATTGAGGGGGGGAAAGAAAGAATCCAATTTTCTGACTATTTACAAACCCTGGGAGGTATTTTATACATTTGAGATATTTAAAAATAGATAATGTCCAAAAATAGATAATGTCCAAAAATAGATATACTGGTTCCTGGTACCTTTACTTTGGTTCTGGCACCATGTGCACTCATTGTTCCTGAAAATATAGGGGTTGTCTATTTTTAGCCCCATGTTACTAATTTTAGGTAGTTTCCACCCCTCTTGGTGGGAACTGTGCCTATTGTGCCTGGAAACAATCTTTATGATTGTTCAGCACTCCCCCTATCCTTAATCATCATGATTGCCACACAATCACATGGTTCCACTATCTTGGTTATTCTGCTTCCACTGTTGCTAGGGCACCAACTTCCCCTGAATATTTATTAATAATATTCTGTTGCTCCAAAATCACACCCCATGACATTGCTAACCCAATATTGTTTATTTAACTTTTCCTGTGCCAAGTCTATAAGGATATTCATGGATTTATTGGTTTTAATCCAGACATGCAATTTGTAGTGTAACAAATGATAGTCTATTGACCACACTTATTAACTATATGCATTTAAGTCACACAGTAATAGGTCTAATCAGCAGTTGTAGGGTAGACAACTCTGATTCCCTTGTCTATTATCAGTTGTATTAGCCAGTTATTGGTGCATTAATTAATATTTATGCTGAAATAATAGATAAAAATTGCAAAAACCATGCTTATGCAGATTTAAATCATATCAACGGACAAGATAGAGTCATATCCTTCTGCAGGTGGTAGATCGGTGATGAAGTCCATAGAGCAATTAGCGAATGGACGAGTCGATTTCACTCCTTCTACAGGCATAAAGGCCGGTTTCAAGGGATTTCTGTCAATTTTGAACTGTTGACAAGTTCCACAACCTTGAACGTAGTTCTTCACGAAGGTTCGGAGTCCGGGCCACCAGTAGTGTTGACAAACAGCATTGTAAGTCTCGAGCTCACCGGGGTGTCCAGCCGTCTCAGGATCGTGGAACATCTTGACTATGTCCTTTCGTAGTTCAAAGTCTTTTGGAATATAGTTCTTTCCCTTGTAGAAGAGAACTCGTTTCCCGTTAAATTCTTCAGTTGTCCAGTCATTCAAATCCTTCTGTATAGTAGAGGATCCTGTGTCGAGTAATAATTTTATTGCTTCGGCAGCGTCAAGATCTAAATCATCGGCGGAAGCAATTCGTTCTTGTAAATCGGTATCAATGAGGTTGAGGAAAAGACTATCTGGGAGTAGAACAATGTCTTCATTATCATTGTCTTCTTTAGGACAATAGTCGGGTCGTCTTGAGAGGGTGTCCGATTGTATCATTTTGTTGCCGGCTAAGTGGACCAATTTCACATTGAATTCAGAGAGAAATAAAGACCAACGGGCTTGTCTTCGGTTCAGTTTCTTCGCTTCTCAATAATATGTCAGGTTCTTGTGGTCTGACAATATAATCGTTGTATGAGAGGATCCTTGAATATAGTGTCGCCATTCTTGGAGTCCTCTAATGATTGCAAGTAATTCTCTGTCGTAGATTTCGTAATTTTGTTCCGTCAGGGAGAATGTTTTCAAGATAAAGGAGACCAGGTGTCTGTCTCCATTTGAATCGAGCTGTGTGAGGACAGCCCCTGATGCGTATTTTGAGGCGTCGCATTCAATCTGGAAAGGTTTTGTGTGGTCTGGCATCATCAGGATGGGTTCTTCAGTGAATCATTTCTTCAGGGTTTCGAATGCGTCTTGACATTCCTGTGTCCATTCAAACATCTTGTCTTTCTTCAAAAGATTGTTAAGGGGTCCAGCGAGTTCCGAGAATTTCTTGATGAATCTGCGGTAGAAATTTCCAAATCCAAGGAATGATCGTACTTCTTTGACAGTGGTGGGTGTAGGCCAATCTCTGATTCCTTTGAGTTTAGTAGAATCCATAGAGACTTTGCCTTCTTTGATGATCATTCCAAGATATTCAATTTTCTTTTTGTTGAATTCGCATTTCTTCGGTTTCAGGTATAAGTTGTTTTCCCGTAATCGTTGTAGGACCTTCTTCGTGATTTCTTCGAGATCTTTTTCGCATTTAGCAAAAATCAAGATGTCGTCCATGTAGACAATGACGTAGTCGCCTTCAATGAGGTCTTCAAAAATTGAATCCATCATCGCCTGGAATGTAGCTGGGGAGTTGCACATGCCAAAGAACATAACTGTTGGTTCGAAAAGTCCTCTGTTCATTTTGAATGCAGCTTTCCACTCGTCACCTTTCTTGATCCAGACATTGTTGTAACCTCTAAGGACGTCAAACTTGGTAAAACAAGTTGCACCTTTCAGTTTGTCCATAATTTCAGAGATCAAAGGTAGAGGGTAAGCATTTTTGACTGTGTGTTTGTTCAAATATCAGTAATCTTGGCAAGGTCGTAACTTTCCGTCTTTCTTGGAGACGAAGAAGAAAAGAGATGCCATTGGTGATTTTGATTTTCAAATATAACATCGTTTGAGGTTTTCTCTGAGGAATTTGTCCAGTTCTTTTTGTTCTTCTGGGGTGAGATCATAGATTTCGGTTCAAATCCAGGTTTCATCTCAATTTTGTGATCCCAGGACTGTTGGTCAGGAAATCTGTCTGCTTTCTTTTCATTGAATACGTCAAGGAATTCGTGATATTCTTTTGGAACCAGTTTTTCAACCGGGATATCTTCCTTCTTGTCATACTTTTGTGCAAGTGTTTGCGAGGCAGATGTTTTTGCGTTGATCCATAAGTCGTTGTCCATTTCACCAGTTATAAAAGCGATGAGGACTGATAGTTCGTCGTCATTGAGGGGGTTCAGTGTAGAATTCAAATATTCTTCTTTGTCATCTTTGTCTTGAACTGAAGATTTCGGGTATTTCGGGAATTCTTGTTTTGAGGTGTCCTTTGTCATTTTTTGCTTAAAGAAGCGCTGTTTGCCAGTGTCCATGTTTTCGTTTCTCCAGGAGAATGCTCCGGTCTTCCAGTTGATTTCCAGGTTGGTTTCTTGTAACCAAGGGAATCCAAGGATGATCTTCTGTTTTCCAAGTCCTGTGACGAGGAGTCGTTCTGTTTTCTGTTGTCCATTTACAATAAGATCAAGATCAACAAAGGTCTTGATAGTTCCCCGTTTGTTGGGTGTTCCATCTACGTTAAAGACCTTCAGTGGTTCATCCAGTTTTTCGATCTTGAATCCAGATTTTCTTGTATAATTCTGGTCAATAAACTTTCCTCCAGCTCCAGTATCTATGAGTCCTTGGGTTTTGATGTCTTCCTTAATCGATGTCTGGCCTACAATAATGATTGGAACAGAAATTGAATTGTTTGTTATTGTAGCGCTAAAGACAGAGTAAATATACAGAGATTAGGAGAGACTTGCATCGAGGAAGCTCTCTGTATTAAAAACCCTCATCATCTGCCTGTTTGAAGAACTCCTCTTTGTCTTCATCGTCCATCTTTGCCATCAAGGCTCGGATGTGGGAGTGTAATTCTTTTCCCTTCATCTTCTTGATTTCGGGGACTTCTGGCTTCTTCTGCCAGCTCTTCGTCGTGTTTGTGTTGGAGAGTGTCTTTGTGCAGTCTCAAGAAAGGTGTCCAGGCTGTTTGCATTTAAAGCAGAGCCCCTTTCTCATTGCATTGTTTCGTTCTTCCATGGACATTGTGTCAATGTCCATCGCGTTCAGGTCTTTCTTCTGGAAGTTCCATCGTCTTCCTTGTGGGTTCTGGTTTTTATTTGTTTGACCAGTTTTGTTCTGGTTCACGTTTCCTCAGGAAAAGGAGTTCATCATCCTCTTCCATTGATGGTCTAGGCGTGAAGCCCATTCGTACCATCCAGCAATCATTGTCAGTGGTTTTTCCAACGTCAGGATTCTTTGTTGTAATGAGGGGAGGATCGAGTCCTCAAATCATTCGGTAATTGCAACCTCATTTTTGAGGCCGCTTTTCTGGACCAAGATCTTGAGTTGAGCAATATGCTCGTCAATTGAGGTCTTCTCCTGTCAGAAATATTTCAAATTGTTTAGGGCGTCGCCTTTCGAATCGTACTGTGCAAAGGCTTCCTCCAACTCTTTGAAGAAGTTGAGAATGGTTCCGAAATCTGGTTTGGCTCCCAGAAGTGTGTTGTCGAAGACATTCGAAACATATCCTTCTTTCCAAGAGGCTGCTTCGCCATCGTTGAGTAAAGAGAGCACAAAGGCAATCTTTTTCAAGTCGTCATTGTAGATCTTGTCATTGATCGTCAGGTACAATTTTGTTCCTAGAAGAAACTTCCTAAGTTCTTCTCTCTTGCCGGTAAAGGGCTTCAGCATGTTCAGTTTGATTTCTTTGGCTTCTTCAGAAGCCGGGGGGTTCATGACAGCGTCAACCATGTCTTCTGATTTTGGTGTCGGGGATCGTGTCGGGGTTCGGTTTAGAAGTTCAGCAACTTCTTCTTCTGAGTTCATTTCGGGTAGTGGATAAGTCCACGGATCTGGTTTGGATCGGGTTTCGTCGGGATCAGAGAATAATTGGAATGGGTTAGATTCTTCTCGTGTAAAGTCCAATGGGTTTCTAGATGCGCTAAGTGCAGCAAGAGCTTGTTCTAGCGCTTCTTCTGTTGGTTCGTCTGTGGGTTTGGGAGGAGTAGAAAATTCTCCTTCGGTATCGTTCATAGATTGGGAAGACTGTGAAAGTCTATATGTCCCTCTTCTTCTGTTTCTTGAACTTGACGCCGTTGCTCAGAGGTTTGGGTGTCGAACAGATCTTTCACCAAGTTTTGACGTTTGGTTTGGTTTGGTTTGGTTTTGGGTTAGGCACAACTATAGAAAGTATGCGTGTTCATATAGACACCTAGTCTTTTGTTACGACTTCGAATGATTCAGGTACACTGATCGTTAACAGTTGTCACAATGTCGAGTTCGTGTATCAATCTGAGGACTTGCGCTTTGTAGACTTGTTAAGGCCTAGAGCAGCGGTTGTCTTTGAGAGAGATGAAGAGTAGAGAGTTCATCTATTAAAGACTAGGTACTGTATCTAGTACAAGATGTGTAGGTTTATATACAAAGTCTGTAAATGAAAGGCATGAGGTAAAGAATAAGTAAACATGTGTTCGACACATGTATGAAAAGAGAACCGTAACTGCATGTAAGTGAAACAATGAATGTAGCATGTAGTATGCATGTGTGATAAAGTAAAAGGGAATGAAAAAGGTGTGTACGCAGCGTGTATGAAATTGTAACACCTCATCTGGATCCCGCTCCACAAAAACACAATCGTGTCGAGCTGGGCCATTTTTCCAAGAACAAGTGGACCAGATGTATTCACAGTGCATGCCCCCAGTGACAGATCACTTGGGGCATGGTAGATGGCTATGGCGGAATGGAAAATATTGATGTGAAGAGTTGAGGGAATTTTGGGACACTCATCAAGACCAATGTCCATTCCAAATATGTCAGAATCAGGATTTTGCTGGTCAAAAAGGAATCGGCCAATATATTCTTCTAAACGGCCAATAGTCAACCATTCAGAAAGTACAGCAATACTTTTGGGATAGTTCCGGGCTAGATTAATCATCAATTAACATTGGAACACATGAAGGGTTAAAATAAGATGAAATTGCCTGGATGTCGGGGCAATCATACACTGCCCTCTGAAGTCTCTCCCTCCACTACATCTCTGCCCTCTTCTTCATCTATATTTATGTTAACCGGTGCAGATGTTGGAAGAGGTGGCCATGTGGCCACCAGGTTACCCTGAACAACCCCAAGCATTCCACACTTGTTAAAATCCACCTGCGCCGCTGCCAGCTTATCAAGACGCTGGTTAATGCGTAGCATTTCTCCAATGGGGTTGTTTCTGCTCAAACAATGCCATGGCTCTTTCACAGCTTTGATATGCTTGGACTCGGTAATGGAAGAACAAATCTATTCAAATATTAGTAAAAATGAAATTGATAAACCAAATATTTCCTCTCACTGTGGACACCAGCCTGATACAATGTATCCAAGTAAACATTGTTCTGGGTAATCTGCTATATATGGTCCAAGACCATAAATAACACAGCAGTAATGGCCATCACCGCAACGTGTGATGCGAGGTTTCTCCATCCATGGTTTCAGAGGCATGAGAATACGGGCCAGTGAGGAATGAAAGAGCTGGCGATGGGCCCGGCGTACATGATTCTGGAAATGTCCTAACAATTCATAGAGTGGGTAATAGTCATTTTGACCTGTGGCAACAGAGACCGTAGACTTATCACTTCCGAGAATTATGGGTGCAAACATTGACCCATGTGTCTCAGGATCGGCAGCAAGGATGTCCTGGACAGAAATATAAGGAGAAAGCTAAAAATGATTTGGAATTCAACTCACTGCTTGTTCCCATGCCCATTGGCCAGACATCAGATTGGTGTACTGCTGTTTTTGATTTTTTCCAATAACCTGTTTTGGTGCATAATCTATCTCCTGAGCAAAGTCTGGATTGCCGATATGTGCCTCCATAACCTCAAGAGGATTCTGATACCACACCTCGTACTCCTTGGTCATCCAGCTTGGTGAACTCTCTAACACATCACCATTGTACGTGACCTTAAATCCTTCCCATGGTGTGTCTCCAAGGAGTATAGAGTCAATTGTACTGTAGAGGTCCCTTGCATGCGCATATGGCAGATCAACCTCCTCATTGCAACTCTCCTGTCAGGAAGCCCATAGGTTCATCAAGATATCAATATTTCCAGCAGACATTTGCATCTGAGTGAAAAGAAAATCAGCAAGGTGGAAATCTTGTTTGTTTGTGAAAGGGAAGTAGTTGTCCGCAGGATCAAATGGCTCTGAAGGTGGTGGCAATGCATTTGGGGGCAGATTGAAGCCTTTGTTATCACAACGCTGACCTGTAGAAGATATTATTATTGCTAAATATCTGGGATAAACAATTAAATTACACACCATCAAGGTATGGATGCTTTCAAATATAGATCCCAGAACGGCCTTGAATTGTCCATAGTGTACGTCGAGGTGAGCTTTGGCTTGGAGTAGGTGGAACTGCGGATGAACGCTGGGGAGGTGGTGTTTGTGGTGGTGTTTGAATTTTGGTGCCAGCGTCCAAGTCATCGAGAATACCAGGTGAATGAGGTGGTGAAAAGATGTATTGATTTCGAGGATTGACTATGCATGTAGCTTGATGCTGGGTGAGACCTCCTGGCGTCTTACATGCCTTGTTACAGCCAGGGAAACTGCAACAATAAATAGCAGGCCGGTAGGTAGCACGTTTCATGATGGTCACGGTTGAAATTGAAGCTTAATCATCTTAGACAAATGCACGTGAGTATCAAGTTGAAAATGGAGGAAAACGGTGGAATGTTGAACTTACACTGCACAATACTCCCAATGTCAATGATACCATCCAGAATGGCAACACGCATCACCAATGTTTCCAAACATCCAGGAGAACATCAGAACCAATACAACCACAAGACCACACAGGAGGCTCAGGCTGAACGCAAGAAGAAGGAGGTCGAAAGAGAGGAAAAACAAAAATTGATGGAAGTGGGTGTGAAAAAGCAGCCGCCTTGGAGAAAAAGGCCCAAGAGAAGGCAAAATCCCAAAAAAATGAGTTTGGGGTTCTAACGAAGATGCAGAAAATGTTGCCTTGTGCTTATCAACAAAGAGCACATGCGGATGTGGCTGGAAACACAAACAGTCAGTTTTTTCTAGTCTTTGAACGATTGAGACCTGATAACCACTTGCAATAAATTTTGTTGGACAATAGTAGACGACAATACTATAGAAGTAAGAGATGGTCAGTGTTGATCTGTTGATCATTATCAGGGAGTAACGTACCAGATACATAATGTAGGTGACTTGGACACAGAGAACTCCAATAAAGGAACATCTATAGGAACTGAAGGTATGATTTTTTGTTATGTTCAAGACCATTTGTAACTTACTGCTGAATTATTTTTTTCGCTCTAGTACCAGTCGTTGAGAAGAAGACAAAGCATTTGGAGGAACAGAAGATCTATGAAAGGGTTGATGGTGAGTTCTTTCGATGTTTGACACTAAAGGTCACAATATTTTCTCACATTTCACAGAGTTTGAGAGTGATGCCCCAGCAAAAATAGGCGCCTTTGATGAATACATGTCCTCTGGCAGTGATTTTGAGCCAGCAGAGGAGAGTGCCGGTGAGAGGGGATTGGGTGATGTAGAGCTTGAAGACGACAAACCAGACACTGAATTAGCAAACAAAAAGAGTGGCAGGAAGAAAAGAAGGGGGTTCTTGCTAGAAGCCATGTACATTCAATTAGGGATCAACTTCCCAAAGCGGACAACAATCAAACTCCCAGCCATGTTAAGCGCAAACTTGACACCAATTTATTTCCACAGAGATATGACAAGTAACTGCTCAATTTTTCAATCATGTAGAAACTCATTTGTTTTCTTCTTAACAGGGCAGCTAACATCAAGAAGCCCAAACAGATGATTCCATCAGGTGTCAAATCAAACTGGGATAAGGACGAGGTATTGATCCCTCCATTTTTGACTACTCATTGTACAGCATCTTCTAGTTCTTCTGCATCCAATGCTGCTGGCAGGCGCTCTATGTCATCTGCCTCAGTAACGACTCAGTCCCACAATCGCTCTGAGAGTAAATTAGCTTCAGTTCAACCTGGAGGAATTTCATCTGGTGAAGATGAGGTGGAGCACCGCTATGTCATCAACCAGACAGCTGTAGGAATATGGTATCGGTGATAGGACCCATATAGCCTCTAGGTTTGTAAACTGGTTATTTTTGCGATTTAACACCTTCACAGTATATGTGGATGCCTTGTGGGTACCAACTTCATTTGCACTCTCATTTGCGGTTCTCACACATCCTTTGCACCTCACACAACATGATATAGTCCTTGCATGACCTTCGCACATCACTTCTACAACCTTCATAACTATCCAAAGCACCCTCATTCCTCTTCGCACTTCATACTTCAACATATCTTCAGTTCTCTCAGTCAATATTGGACTTAACCATTTGATTCCTTCGCAACCACACCTTTGCACAGCCATTCTCTAATCTTGCAGTCTTTCATGGCTTGCATATGCATTCCTTTCACTGGTTTTATTATGGTCCATTTTGTTTTCAACTTAACTTCTTTCAGCTTTCCATATATATATTTTTATTATTTCCTTTGAAACAGGAGGTTATTCAACTGACCTCCTTACTCATCACCTTTATTTTTACTTTATCTCCTATTCCTTTGTTACCAAACTACTGGGCCCATGTGACTTCGCATTAGCTCAATTTTTACATTACTGTTTCACATATCCGCACCTGGTTAGTTGATTACTCTTGTATTAAGTACCTGTAGCAAGTAGGAGGCCAGGTGAACAAGAGACGGCCAGAGTCTTGATCCCATAAACTGTGCAGCAATGTTCTAAGTCAATAGTCTCATTCTTTAAGCTACTTCACGTACTTTGCTACTGTTCACGAACTTTGCTATCTTTGCGGTTTACTCTCCTTGCGTATTTCAATACCGTGAACTCTTCTAAACTCTATTGAGGAAATCTACATTAACCCCACAAACTACTTTACTACTTGCAGTCTGATCCCACTGCAGGTACATCATCAGGTACATGCTTTAGCTATCAACTTGAACTTACTCAGCTTTCTTACTTTTTTTTAGTCAATTGCGAAGATTGAAGAGATTGAAGGAGCATCCATAATCACAAAACGTAGCACTTGCAATGTGAAGAAATCAGTTCACCCAACACTGAAGAACCTCCCTTCCAAGACGACAAACGGCTTCAACAACTTTGTTTTATATAAAGCTTACAATCAAGTCGGAGAGCTTGATGCTTGGGCGACGCTACCCAATGATAAAATTGCTGACCTGTGGAATGAAGTTTTTGGTGACATATACCCCGTTTCTATCAGCGCTGACTCATGCGATGGAGGGGATGGTAATCATTTATTTACTGTGATCAAAAAGCTTGTGAGTCTTTTTCTTCAGGTTTGCTTGTATGGCCTAATTTCTTAAAACCTGCAATGATTACTTAGATTTCTCGTGGGATTTCATCCCAAATATCAAACCGACTAGGCAAGGCGACCGTTACAGCTCTGGAGGATGAATACAACTGACACGACATTTTTTTGGTTGAAGACCATGCAGGATTCGTCATCAATATGCTTGGGAATGACAACAAGACCAACCGGTATAAATCATTGTTGTTGTTGTATATAAACACCAACCAGAGAGCAGTGGACCAGACCTTAGGTCAAGAGACTCCCTGTCGTTCGTTTAGGGAAGGTATAACCTTGACTTTTAACACACAGAGGTTAGAGGAAAGAATAGAGAAGAGAAGGAGGAGGATGAAGGTCTTGGAAGATGAATGAGGTATAAGACAAGGATGAGGATGAGCAAGAGAGAGTCTTCAGTAAGACTATAGCGGTTGAGGGATAGGGGATAGATTGACAGTAAGGGGCAAGAAAAGCGAACTTAAGGGAGGAATTCACTGGAATTCCACTGAGATGATGAAAGTGGGGGGTAAGAATGAATTGAACTGAACTACCTATCCTGGTACAAAAGAGCAGTATTTATACCCTAAGGATGAGGCTATGTAAAACAATAAAAAAGAAAGAAGTACGCGCTGTCAAAGGAAGAAAGATAAAGAGAGGACAGCTGCGAGAAGAAAAGAACAATGGAAAAGAAAAGGAACAGTAAAATAATCTGTAAAGTGTCAAAGTGCGAGAGAAAAGAAAGGAAGGCAGTGTACATAGTCCAATAGCAAAAATATATCGACTCCATAGGCATGTGGTCATGTCAAAATATGAAAGGTCCTGAGTCAACACTTGAAAGGCACAGCCTTGTTCCCGAGAAAACACTACTTGCCCATGGTCCCATGTCGCGCAGCCTTGATAACACTTGACACTCTGCAAGAATAATCCTCTGCTGCTGATTCATCTGCAATTCCTGCTTAGTCGTGATCCTCCTGGACTTCCTAAATTGTCATAAAGAGGGTGGGAAGGCTTCAGGTACCGCGTGAATGATGGTTTTGGCAGTGAATGATAAGATAAGAGGTAGATGAGTGAGGATAGGGGACTGAGTGAGATCCAGGAGCGAGGTATGGCAAGATAGATAGCTGAAGCGAAGACTTGTGGGTCCATAGCCACAACAACAATGACAAAGCCTTTGACATAATGGGAGATGTGGCTGATGCGTCCATAAACGGGCCGTTCTTGAAATGATGGACCAAAGATACGATCAAACGCGAGCCGATGACCAATGCGAATAGTAGATTGATCACTTTGTTGTATCACTAGCCAAGGGACAAACAGATGGTAGATGTTAAGGAGCATGTCGATAGTGTAAATGATAGACAACATAGTGGAAGACATTGAGGATATGATGAGCGATGAGGATGTTATCGTTGAACGAATGATTTTGTTGACCAGGAACGCGATTCAGGGCTGCTTCCAAAATAGGTAAGTGAATTCAAAGTCCGCTTATTTTCATGATGGCAACTTTTAAGCTTTCTTCTCACGCTACCAATCAGTATTGGTGCGCGACACCGGCCTTTCTTGTGGCAGACTACAGACGATGTAAAATGGCAGGGTGCTCAGGAAAACTTCCAGGTATGTGTCTACTATCTCAGTTTGGTTTTGGTAACTGACTTCAAGTTCATATTCAACTATGATGTATTACATATTGTAGGGCCTGTTCCTCGGTCGTTTGGTACTCAAAACACTTGCCGTCTTTGTCAACCTCATAACCAGTGTGCGTTATGACATTGCAAATTTCACACCATCTGAAAAACCATGAGGCGCGCTCATGCTATCAATCCAAGCAGTAAGTATTACAATATTCTACTATTATAGCTGTCTTAGGATAATGATATAGGTCCTTTGTGCTTTAACTTACTCGACAACTGGAAAATTTAAACCACCAAGTGGCAAAACTGGAAGCTTTTTGCAGGAGAACTGGGGTGATTACACGATACAAGATGGAAAAGGAAAAGGAAAACTCAAATGGTGTAGCACACTCAATCAGAAATGGGTCGACAAAATGACTTAGGACCACTGGAAGGCCGTTATGGAGGGTGTTACTGTATTTATTGCAAAACAGAAAGCACCCGTGAAACAGGAGGAGAGTGTCAAAGTGGAGATGGAGGAGGAGGAGCAGGAAGAGGCTTTATACAATCCTATGTTTCGAGTTTGAGTGTGGGGCTACCTTAACAAGTGTCTGCATGGCCTGTAATAGCTGGTACTAGGCAGGATGAGTGTATATCAATTAAATTTTGTGATATTTTATCATGACTTTGGCTGTCTTTCACTTTGAACTTTATAAAGACGAAGGCTTCTTTCTCAAGCTTTAATGGTAGAAGCATGTCTACGAAAGACTGCCAGGTCTTTTCTGAGAAAATGGACCTGGCTTTTGAAAGACAGATCAGCTTTTTGTATTTTAAGTCTTTCATGCACTTTACATCTTTGTGAAGACATGGAAAGACGCTGTGAAAGACCTCACACTTTTCCTGATGTGGCCTTCTGGGACCTAACAGTTCAGCAGTTCAGTTCAGTTCAAACTGCATGAACCATAAATCTCTAAATGCCTGAACCTGAACTGAACTGAACTGAATTATCAGTTCAGTTCAGTTCAGGTTCATGAGTCAGTTCTGAACTGAACTTTGGTAACCCTATATGGTATGGCGCACAGCCCTAGTTTCTGGATAGCTTCATTCAACTCCAAGTCCTATTTATAGGACTTGTTCTTTTATTGATCTGGATGGGCCAAAAATTTGGCTGGTGTAATGCTCAACTTTCTGGCAGACGCTGAATTCCGTGGAATTCACCATTCACCACGGCCATCAAATTTCCAAGAGTACACCTTTTCGGACTTTCAACTATCACATGCAAATCCACTCAAAGCCAAACAAACTGGACATGCAGGCTCATATGCTTGACGTTTGCAAGAGAGGGCAAAATTTTGAGCAAATTTTGAGATAAAGAGAAAATTTTGCAATCTATATCTGTGTTTACTTTAAATAAAGTAGAATAAATGGACTCGTAAGTGCCATGCAAAGCAATGGCCCTCAAGCAATGTTATTCTCTAAGAGCTCGTATCTGGATTTTCAAACTCCCCTGGCTGTGCTTTCAAGTTGGGGCGCTGTCCCTTATAACGGGCGCTGATGACCACCACAACCTATCTCCCAACCACCCCACTCTATCTTCAAGATGCCTTTTTCGCAGGTGCCTCAAACATTGGCGGAGAATTCAACGACATCAAAGGAAACCTCGCTGTTTTAGACCGAAGTCGCCATGAAATCATCGTCGATACCGGCAGTGTCCAGGGAGACAAGTTGATTAAAAAATTGAACGAATCCGCAAGAATCCGTGAGCAATGGAACCGATCTCCCCCCAAGATTACTTGGCGATTCGTTGAAGGTGGTGGGTTCCCAGTACCTTGTGATGATGAGGACGATTCGATGCAATCGACTGCATCTACATCGAAGGGCATGTCGATATCTTTGAACAATAATGAGACAAAAAGCATTTAACCTCTTTTCCAGACGATCGGGAGGAAGAAGATCATACTGGACCTCCACCTCCTCAGCACCCACCCTTCATGCCACGGAATATTCTCAATGCGGGTGGTAACATCACCAATACAGATCCCTTTAATATAAGGAACACCAATGTGAATGACGTTTTCAACGATAACTCCCAAACTTACTGTAAGTATGAAGTTTATATGCAACATCCAAATCTCTTATTGAAATCCGCTGAGATCATGGCTCTACGCCTCCCACCAATCAAAGGCGACCTCGAAAGATGTCAATACATGAAGAAAGTACAATCCCCATTACTATTTCGTTGTTATATCTCACCATTATGTCTCTTGTAGAAGAGAAAGATCTTCAATCTAACAGTAGATCACCCGGAAACGGCGCCTGGCTCAATGGGTCAGCACAGGTACATTTTCAAGGCGGATTTCCACAACATATAAGGAATGGCATGGATTTTAATCTGCTACAGCACATGGATCCGAAAGTGCGTCGAGACTTTGACAAACTCATGAAGTACACTCGCTTGCAGACCAAGTCGAACGCGGCCGGAAATAGCGAAGAAAACGACGAGTCAGATGACGATGGTCAGGATTCCTCGTCTCACAACATGGAGTCTATAACTCCTAGGATGGCGAAATTATCAATAAACGATCATATGCCTTCGTCTACGCGCGAGTATTGTAAGTTTGAAATATATATGCAACATCCAAGTCCCTTTTTTGAAATCCGTTAAGATCATGGTCCTGCGCCTCTCATCAATCAACGGCGTCCTCAAAATACGTCACTGGCTACTTCCTCGCTGAATGATCATAATCCTTCGCCTACAATAAATCAAAAATCTCGCACCTATCTTTCCTTGTTAATGACCAAGTCCAATATTGCTCTGCAACCAACTACCCCTGAGGTGTATCATCCAATGGATTCCTCAAGCCCATCTTGCTTTCCCCCCTACAATGACGCTCTCCATCACTCTCACTCCAAACCGTCTATAGCTCCTCACATGATGGAACCAGCTATGATCCAATTCCTTCTTCAACCAACGCAACAAGTCGAAGATAATGGGAATAACGTACTGAACAACCCGCCACCCGTATCGGCTCCTGGATTCAACTTTCCGCCGTTGTCCAGCGGTGGTCCGATATCTGGCAGAACAATTAATGGAGATCTGACTAAATACGACGGTAGCTTCCATCAGACGAAGCTAAATTCTTTCAATACAGAAAATAACACGACCAAGGGTTCATTCAACGACGACTCTGTAGTTCATTCCTCGGCAAAACGTCCGGGTCATTTTTTGTTTCTTGGTACTATACGTACCGTGACGTTACGATTCTTTCGATCTATGAAACCCTAACCAGGAGCAAAAAAGGTTTTTTAGACGTGCACACGATTGTTTGGAGGCCTGTACTTGGGTTAATATACAGTTAATATAGATTTTTGTGCCTGGAGTGTAGAAAGTAAGCTAGGAATGCCCTTCTTGCAAGCTTTGGACAACAAACTCGGGTGGGGTAAGCTCAACTTTCAAGCATGATTATTTCACTTGCAGATAGCCTGACTTCTTTTTTTGTAGTATTTACATTCAGTGACAGTGAACACTCATGTGACAGTGGTCATATCTTTGAGTGCAACGTCAACGAACCCACTTGTGGACGAGGTTCTTAGGATACTATGTTGATGGGTTTCCAAGGCCTATATACACCGTCTCCATACGCGTATGTTTCCGTTTGGTTGACTTTTCTCATACTTACTCACGATGTTTTCTTTCCCAGGTAGTCGCTGACTCGCTTTTGGCTCTTTTTACATTTGACACTAAGGCGCAACTACAGCTGCGACAGCATAACATGTTACGTTCAGATCGAACGGACGGGATTACATCGTCGAAACGCGCTGGAGAATGGCTGTTGGACCTTTGTTTGGAGTGAATTTGTGTTGCTCTTGCAAGACATTAGCAACGATGGTATGTCTTCTTCCCCCCTAGATATCGAATCATGCCCAAGTTCCTACCATCCAATTCTCTACCCTCACGCTATGTAAGGTCATATGTCAATGGCCCACCAACCAACCGCCGTCCTTTCTTACCACTCACATACTTCCAACATTAGCGTTGAAAGGTTGGCACTTCTCCTTTTACTCCTTCTGTGAGGATGTCAGCGAAGTTCCACTAGCCTGAGGAATGCGCACGATAATTGAGGACGCATCGTTTAGGGTGGTTGGGAGCAGCTGGAACGTTACCTTACTTGCCTCGAACTGCTCGCTATAGATGTGCGCAACTCCTTCAACTCACGGATTTCCGCAGAGAACCCACTACTCTCATCCTTCTCAACTCGCTGACGTTGCGGTGCCTGAATAACCCTCATCATCGGTCATGGCACAGTCCATGTTCCTTCACCACAGTGTTCACTCGACATCACCAGCGGAAGCAACAATCGAGTTGTCACGAAGCCGGGTTCTTGCTATCCCCCAATCCCAACCCAATCCGATCTGTCACCACCCAACATTGAAGCTTTGTGGATGGGTTGTATCGTGGTACTCAGCATTTCTCCAAGCGATCGCATGCCAATATGCGTGATAGATTACAAAGACCATCCAACTCCAAGTCGGTAGGCTTTCTCAACCAGATATCCACTCTGTTCTGATCACCTTTTTTTTCCCTTTTGCTGCTCCTCCGTATTTTTGTTCTCAGTTTTCGTGAGTTTCTCTTAATTATTTTAATGACTGATTTATCTTATCTCAATCTCTTTTAGCTCTGTTAGCTTCGTATATCATAGATACACTCCGCTATCGTCCCACGCACCCCCCCCAATAGCCGCTCGCCCCGTCCAAGTCTCATTGCGCACGGCCTCATTCTGCCAATATTATCATCGTCCCACAACGACTACGAACTCCTACCCACTACCACTTTGCTCTAATGCATTATATCCAGCGATCCAATCTGCTTCCGTTATGAGTTCTCTAAGATATTCAGCCGCCGGCGGACTAAAAGACAGCCAGCGGTTGAAATCCATATACCCGCTTCTATTGTGACGAAGACGCCGAGAATTGAAATGTCGAGAACAAGAAGCAAGCAGAGTGAATTGCATTGAACACGCTCATCACGTACAGGTCAAAAGATCAGCGCCCAGCGCTGAGCGAATTAATATACCTAAAAGTACGTCATTCTTATCTCCAACTGTTTTCATTACTACTTTCTTCATCTTAAACGTTTGGGAACGTCGAGTCTTTTCATAAAAGATAACTTTCTGTCTTCATCTTGACCCTATCACTTGAATGACGATTTTTTTCTAATTTGTTAGAAAACTGGCTCAGAGTATTTTGATGTTCGCTTGTTCATTATTACGGCAACATATCCGATACATAATCGTGCATATGACCGACCCATAACCCACGTAACGCGTAACATGTCGTCCCACAATTCGACAGCATTCAGCACAGGGATATATAACCACTCCAAGAAACATTTTTGCCGTTGGATAGTGCAATCCAGTCTCCATTGGTCAACTTGGCCCAGCCCCTGTATAACAGGATAATGTGAGCAACTCGCATACAATTGAACACGAGCGGGGACAACTTACGCATCACCATTGACGACAGTGGTATCGGTTCGTGTGTAACAGACCATCTCGATGTGTTTGCCTTTGGCGTATTGACCATTGGCGTTGCAGTTGATCCGCGGGCATGAGCGGTGGTTCAGGCCGTCAACCTCGACCGTACCACCGATAGCACGTTTCTCAAGAGTGCGTCTGTAGGATGGGGGGGGAATGGATGCGGGTGCAGGCTCCGGTAGTGCCATAACGGATGTGGTAGTCAGAACGAGAGCGATCAATGGGACGAGAGAGAAAATCATCTCTGGTGAGCGTGGAAGTGGGTCTAGCTAGTACAAGGGGGGGGTGAAGAATACTCCGTGCTGAAGTCTAGTGCTTTTCGTTTGTTGGCTTTTATGCCTGGAACCGAATATGCCTGGATAAAATATAAACAGGATGCCGCAAAAATGATCAATCCTAAGTTTATATTGCCTCCCCACAACCAGTGCAAAGAAGCAAACGATGAACAAAAATTTGTTGGAAACCCTGAAGGTAACGAAATCTGGTATACTAGTAGTAAGCGGTCATGTACTTGATTATCAGATAGGATCTGTTCTAGACTTATTGACAAACGAGTGGGCTGTGGGCACAATGTGTAGAACAGTCAGATCTATGTCAAAGCGGAGTTTTGATTGATACGTACAACAAAAGCATGCATCTAGCGCCTTAATTTGCGACAGCGCCCGTTTCAGATCAAAGATATCATCTTTCTTGAATCAGAGAATGCCCAGAAAGATACCACTGAAATATTAATGGAAAACCGTGTACTTCTTGAGGATCTTCCAGACAAATTATGATAAAACAAACAAAACGCAAAACTTGAAAAAGCTTGAAAGCTTGAACGTTTGAACGGTTTGAACAGGTTTGAACCCTTCATCCGCAAAAATGTAGTCGTCCCTTCATGCTTTTTGTCAACATTCCATCACGAATTGATGGCATCATCAAAATGTCATCAAATAAAGAGTGACGCCAAGATTCTGTCGAGGGAAAGATGACCGGAATATCTTTGAACAATGGCTTGCTGTGATATGCGGCATCCTTAGACAAGTGGACGATCTTGATACGAGGCTAGCGGCATCCTTTAAAACCTGCCCTGTACACACCATCCAAACCAGTAACTTGAAGATACTCCATAGCTTTTTTCAGCAATTTTTCAGGCGATCAGCTGGAGTAACTAAGATCACCATTCAGATCACCAACAAATTTGATAACAGTCGACGCATATATGAGTAGATCCTCCGGTTTTTTAACGAGAATAGCAAGATAGCATCCGAAGGCCATGGAGGTTTAACATCAGGCATGAAAACACAATGTTCTTCATACAGAGCTGACAAGCGAGTGTGAAAGAATTTATGGACATCATTTCCATGAGCTCGAAAATCCACCGGTAAGGAGACATTAGAAATCAAATTCTGCATGAGATGAATCACCAGTGGGATGGACGAGAAATGTTGGCTGGACGGCTGAGGCGGATATATTGCTTGGAATTGCTGTCGATCCGACTAGATCTGTAGTGACGGAAACAAGTGAAAAGTAGCGGAAAAATAAGTTCAGAAACAGAGCTTAGACGAGTATGGGCGGGATTGGCGGTAAACCACAGATGGGCTTGATGGGACGTGAGCCCCAGTGAGAACGGGATCTGAGCCATTCTGAGGAACCGTGCAAGGATATGACCTGCGCCGGCATAGCCCGTGAATATCTGGTGCACGCCGTTTGAATCTGAGTTGGGCGTGAAATGATGACATCAAGTCTATTTTTATGCCGTGAAAATTTTTGAGATTGGTGGCGAACGTTCGAACTTTACAAAAAGCCTCAAAATGCAGTCTCGAACGCGACAAAAAGGACGTAGGATACCATGTACCTGTATTGACTGTAAAGGAGCCACCATGAGCGCAAGAACTGTCCGCCTGCACAATTCACGGCCTCGCTACGCTCCCACAGGGTCCGGATCCCAAGGAGGTTGGTGTCGATCAACTGTTCTTGGGCCCTTTGCTAACTTGATCTCGTTCCAGGACACAGATCTGACTATGGCTCCACCGACGAACAATCCAATACTGACACCAGTGACTCTGAGATCAATGACATCAGTCCAGAAGTGCAAGGTAGGCCGTTGAAGAGGGCAAGAATATCACAGGGACTCGGAGATCTCTCAGTAAGTTAATACATATGTCTCGTAGATAGTTTCTATTTTGGAAGCACTATTTATTCGATATATTTACATAAATCCTTCAACAGGAAGCTGACAAAACGAACAAAATACACACCACATTAATCAAGCAGGAAGACGGAAGTGATGATATGGAACTATATTTCGATGAACAAGTAAGAGATTGAGATCACCATCGTATCACAGTAAATCTAACAAAGGATTCAGGCAGCCTCACCGACGGAACAGACACCAGCTCCACCTCATGAGGAATTGGGATACGATTCGGATAGCTCTGGGCCTCAGCATGACTGTGAAGCTCCCAGGGATAGCCCTGTCGATATAGAGCAACCTGGCGAGCAAGACGACGACAATATACTTCAAGCTCAAGCCGAAATTTTATCCGCTCTTCTGGAGGATGAACCAAACCCTTTCAGCTTCCAGGATGACGACGAGGATGATTTTCCTGCTCTTGCAAAATCACGTATTGAACATGTCAAACTTGCCCAACAATTTATTGATGAGATCTCTGCTGCAACCCTTGACAATGGAAAGCTAGATGACGATGTTATTGTGCGCCTAAGGCATCCTGAGAAAGGCCCTGTAGATATCTCCAACCCCAATACCCGACTTGCCCTCGATCTATTCATGTCATGCGAGAATTCATCCCAGAAAACTTACACCTCTGTACGACAATCTATTTTGCGAAGGTTCCCCGAAACTACATTACTTTCCTATCACCTCGTCAACAAGCTTGTTGCTAAAATTGGTGGTGTGGTCTCAATAAGAGACGACATGTGCATAAACTCTTGTCATGCGTTTACGGGACCATTCGCATTGCTGGAGGCATGTTCTATTTGCTCGGAGCCTCGATACAGTGTAGTTCAATTTGGGCTTACCGGGCGTAAAGTACCACGGCAGCAGGCTTGCACGATCCCACTGGGGCCTCAAATTCAGGCATTGCGTCGATCCCCTCAGGGTGCTGAGGCAATGCGCTATCGAGACACAAAAACTCAATCAATACTCGAAGATCTGGATCCCACAAAAAATCTCCACCCAGACAGCTTTGTCTACGACGATCTATTCTCTGGATCCGACCTTCTTGATCTTGCTGAAAATCTAAAGCTCACAAGTGACGACACCACAGTATCTTTCTCTTTTGATGGTGCGCAACTTCATCAGAGCAAGAAATCGGACACTTGGATTGCTATATGGATTATAAATGACTATAGCCCTGCTGTCCGTTACAAGAAGAAACATGTACTTCCTGCACTCATTATCCCAGGACCCAATAAACCCAAAAATCTTGATTCTTTCTTATTCCGAAGCTACCATCATGTTTCAGCCTTACAGCGAGAGAACAATGGAGCAGGGCTTCGTGTGTGGGATGGACTCAAGAATGAAATAGTCAACTCACGTCTGGTTGTCATTTTAAACACAGCAGACGCAGTGGCGCTAACTGAACTGGATGGCCGTGTTGGTCACCATGGCGCACAAGGTTGTAGGCTAGGATGCGATATGAAAGGAAGGCACAAGCCATCTAGCGGCCATTATTACGCTGCACATCTACGCCCAAATGGGTATCCTGGTGATCACCCTGATATCGACATTAGAAATCTTAGCAAGCCTTCCCCTGAAATCTATGAGGCCCAGCTTTCAAAAGTTGTTCTTGCGACTGATCAGGCTGATTATGAGAGAAAACGGAAGGAAACGGGGATCAGCAAACCATCCATCCTCAGTGGACTTGTCAGAAAGTTTACCCTACCTGTCCCGCTCTGTTTTTCAGTTGACCTTATGCATCTCCTATGCATTAATATCGGAGAACTCCTCATACCGCTCTGGCGTGGACAACTAAAGTGCGAATCAAATGATGATAAGGATACTTGGGATTGGGTAAAACTCATTGGTGATACATGGATTGAACATGGGAAGCTTGTTGCAGAAGCGACACAATATTTTCCTTCTTCTTTCCACAGGCCACCTCGAAATCCAGTAGAGAAGATATCAAGTGGCTACAAGGCAACAGAATATTACAACTATATTTTCGGGTTGGGACCTGGTTTTTTCAGGACAGTTTTACCAAAAAAGTACTGGAAGAACTTCTGCAAACTTGTTCGTGGTGCACGGATTCTTATTCAGCGTCGCATCACTGGGGAACAGGTCCGGGAAGCCCATTCT
>MU130558.1:333533-355429 GCA_015039465.1 Phlegmacium glaucopus
GTCAACTCCAGTCTACTCCTGCCCACTCCAGCATCTAAACGGTGCATAGACTTGTTTTTGACTCCTAAAAGCAGGAGTTGAAAGGACTGCGAGCCTCGTCCGACTCTGTCCGACTCCATAAGACATGACATGCCTAATATAGACTGTGAAAGCCGTCCATAACTTAAACTATTAAACTATTAATAATGTCTTTTAAGACGACAGATGTCTCGTTCAGCCACCATTAGACCCTCATAGACTCGCCAAGGCCACGAAGATCGTATGACATGTTACTTGCCCCCCAGACCTCCCGTTGGATGTTTCAGATGTACAGACAACGTAGTGGGTGGAGAAAGTGTCGCTGTTCTCAGCCGAGTGGTCGGTGGGAGAAGAAGAGCCGAAAGACCCGGAACGTGTCGACAAGTTTAAGGACCTCTTATATTAGTCAAAGACTTCTTTAGTTTTGTCTTTTGCCGTCACATGGAAAGCCCAACGAAGCCGCTCCAATAGGGTCTGCTACGCTATAAGAGGGTGGCATTGTGCTCCCACGCTAAAGAACATGAGACAGCGCATGTACAACGATACCGCCGGCCGCTTACTTAATCTACTCTTCCCCTGTCTTAATTATGGACTGTATGGCACGTGAGTCTCGGAAAGGTTGACTGTTGAGGAACAGTAGACGAAAACGGAAACAGCGAGCAAACCACCACCAGAACCATAAACGACCGCCCCGGTTGTAAACAAGTCACGACCCTTGGAGGAGACCACCGCCGCCTTGTTGGTCTAAAACTGACTTTATCTCAATCGCTCGTTGAGATGTCTACCTCTTGATTTTTGTGGATGTCTCCTAGCTAGACAAGGTACTTTATTACTTAATCAACTCTTTTATACTTGATGAATCCTACTTTGCGTGGACTGCTGCTCTGACCACTCCTTGGAGCGGTCGAACCAGCAAATGAACATGATTCCAGACATTATTCCGTCGTAAACCGGGACCAAGCCCAACAAGTCCACTCAGACACCGACAAAACAGTCGCCTACAGTTCAAACGTAGGAAACCTAGAACATTCCGACGACGCCGATGTCCCCTCCTGCGCACGCTCAACGACTATCTCCCTCCCGTTCAGGACCGTCTTAGATGGTTCGCCCAACCTCAACAGTCAACCAGTCTCGGAACCCTACTGCACCTACCTTATAACTACCCCCGACTACTCCTACTCGATTGGTTACAACCCGAGCACCAGCACCAGCCCCCACCCCGCCAGTCGCAACGTAATCGCCAACACCAACCTTCCCGTTTCCACCACCCACCCAGACGTATTTACAGCAGCAGCAGTAGCAGTTACACCTACTGTCACCACAACTGTCCATCGCCGTGACGAAATTAGAAGACAAAGAATCAAAAACCGTGACCAAAAAGAAGACTTAGCAGAAGTACGAAAGCGAAAGGGAAGCTTCCAAAGAACGGACCGTGTTACGTATATAATCCTCAGACCTTTACTATACTTCCTTTTGAATGCGTTTTAACATGGGCTTGAGGCTTGAAATCTTCTGGTCAGTCCTATCGCCTGTTATCGTTTACGTAGTCGAAAGGTCAACGGGAGTGTGTCAGGTTTAAGACCCTTTGACAACGCGTAGACGGCTCTTTTTTTTAGTCGTTGCTTCAGTGGGAAGAAAGGGGTACACTTACCCAGGACTGCCACGGCCTTCTCGCACAAGGTTTCGACGAATCGTGCGAAACAGTACCGTAGGTCGGCCAGAAAGCTCTGTGCTAAGGGTAGTCGTAGTGTCTCCTTAGGTTCAGGTTTTTAGCATCTCGGAACCAAGTTGACTAAAAAGAACATAAGTCAGGTCGATCTGACGCAGGTCATTGCCCGTAGTCCTATCAGAAGTCCTAGCTCAAGTGACTCGCGTCCGCCGTCATACCCTCCTGGTAGACCCAGAAGGAACAGTACAGCTCTTCCGAATTGTCCCTGTCCCCTCAATCTAACACGCCCTTGTTCACATGCACTGTAACGGTCTCGACAGTACCTGGCTAGTTCGACGCGGACGTAGACCCGTAATTCTCGAGATGGCAAAAAAAAGTCACCCATATACGCGGTTTTTCTCCTAAAATGAGTGAAAACTTAACGGTTCAGTGCAAGACGTCATAAGTTGGAAAGTTGACAGGACGATTCAAGGAGAAGCACCTCCTCAGTTTACTGCCATCCTCCGCTCATATCAGAAATATCTCAGATTACCTCAGTATTCCTCAGCAGAGCTCCGATCCCGTTCTCGCTGGGCGTGAGCGGTTGAGTCCAGGAATTTCAGAGCACGGGACTCTTTGAATAGACAATCTTTCAAACAGGGGCGTTTATTATATTATTATGAAGGAGATCGACTCATCATCAACTAATTATCGATAGTTTACGAAGTCTGCCTACGGGGGACTACCGTTCGTTGATTAAGTCAAGATTCAAGTTGAATGTGACAGTGGTCACACCTTTCTTTGCTCTCTGTCTATTCCGTCAAGTGGAGGCTGCTGCGCATATGAATTCACTGCTAGACGAGGTTCTTGGAATGTCATGTTGGGGGGGTTTCCAAGGCCTATATACACCCTTCCCCATACGTGTATGTTTCCGTTTGGTTGACTTTTCTCATTCTGACGATGTTTTATTTGCCAGATGTTCGTATTCGGCTCTCTTTATATTTGACGCTATAGCTGCGATCCCCGGCATAACATGTTGCGTTCAGGTCGAATGGATGGGATTACATCGTCGAGATGGCTGTTGGACCTGTTTTTAGAAGAGGTCCTGCTCTACCAAGAAATTAACGATGGTATGGATGTCTTCTCATTGTGTTCCCTAGGTACTGAAATTCCTAGCATGCCCACCAACCGACCGCCGTCCTTTCTTGCCACCCGCATATTCTCAACTTTGGCGTGGGGACTTCTCCTTTTACTCCTTCTGTGAGCGCGACAGCGAAGTTCCACCAGCATGAAGATAGGATGTATTGGCTTGAGAATGCGCAGGATAACTGAAGGCGCGTCGCTTAGGATGATTGGGAGCAGCTGGAACAATACCTTGCTTGCTTCGAACTGCTCGCTATAGATGTGCGCAACTCCTTCACTTCACATATTTTCGCAGAGCCTACTACTCTCATCCCTTCTCAAATCACTGGCGTTGGGGTGCCTGAACAACCCTCATCATCGGTCATGGCACACTCTATGTTCCTTTACGACAGTACTCTCTCGACATCACCACCAGAAGCAGCAGTCGAGTTGTCACGCAGCCGAGCTCTTGCTATCCCTCAATCCCAACCCAATCCAAATCTGTCACCACCCAACATTGCATTGAACATGCTCGTCACGTACAAGTCAAAGATCAGCGCTCAGCGCTGAGCGACCTAAAGTACGTCATTCTTATCTCCAACTGTTTTCATTACTACTTCTCTTCATCTTAAATGTTTGGGAACGTCGAGTCTTTTCATAAAAGATAACTTTCTGCTTTCACCTTGAGCCTACCATTTGAATGACGATTTTTTTTCTAATTTGTTAGAAAACTGGCTCAGAGTATTTTGATGTTCGCTTGTTTATTAATATTATTATGGCAACATAATCCGATACATAATTGTGCATCCATGACCCACGTAAAACGTCGTCCCACGATTCTACACCCTTCGACAGCATTCAGCAGTGGGGGAGACCACCACTCCAAGAAACATTTTTGCCGTTGGCTAGCGCGACCCAGTCTCCATTGGTCAGCTTGGCCCAGCCTCTGGATAGAAGGATAATGTGAGCAACTCGCATACAATTGAACACGAGCAGGGGCAGCTTACGCATCACCATTGACGACAGTGGTATCGGTTCGTGTGTAACAAACCATCTCGATGTGTTTGCCTTTGGCGTATCGACCATTGACGGTGCAGTTGGTCCGCGGGCATGAGCGGTGCCTCAGGCCGTCAACATCGACGGTACCACCGATAGCACGTTTCTCAAGAGTGCGTCTTCCGACTGGGGTACTGTAAAAGGTGGGTCCTGGCTTTGGGGGTGTAGGCTCCGGTAGTGCCGTAACGGATGTGGTAGTCAGAATGAGAGCGATCAATGGGACGAGAGAGAATTTCATCTTTAGTGAGCGTGGAAGTGGGTCTAGTACGAGCGGGGTGAAGAACACTTTGTGCTGAAGTCTAGTGCTTTTTCGTTTGTTGGCTTTTATACCTGAAACCGAATATGCCTGGATAAAATATAAACGGAATGCGCAAAAATGATCAATCTCAAGTTTGTATTGCCTCCCCACAACCAGTGCAAAGAGGTGAAGGATGAACAAAATTTTGTTGGAAGCCCTGAAGGTAACGAAATCTGGTATACTAGCGGGCTGTGGGCACAATGTGTAGAACAGTCAGATCTATGTCAAAGTGGAGTTTTGGTTGATACATACAACAAAAAGCATGCATGTCGCGCCTTAAATTTGGGACAGCAGCCCGTTTCAGATCAAAGATATCATCTTTCTTGAAATTATTGAATCAGAGAATGCCCAGAATCAAGATGCCAATGATATATTGATAGATAAACCGTTCGCAAGTACCTCTCGAGGGTCTTCCAGACAAATTATGATAAAACAAACAAACAACGATCTTCCACAGCTGGGTTAGTTTATACCAAATGTAGTCGTCCCTTCATGCTTTGTCAAAGATTCCATCAGAAATTGATGGCATCATCAAGATGAATGATAGGTCATCCAAATAAAGAGTGACGCCAAAATTATCGATGGAGAGGAATCAGAGGATCATAAAGGACCAAAAGATGACCCAGAATATATTTGAACAATGGCTTGATGTGATATGCGGCATCCTTTAAAACCTGCCCTGTACAAACCATCGAAACTCCATAGCTTTTTTCAGGCGATCAGCTGGAGTAACTGGATCATCATTCAGATCACCAACAAATTTTGATAACAGTCGACGCATATATGAATAGATCCTCCTTTTTTTTAACCAGCACCCGAAGGCTATGGAGGTTTAACATCAGGCATGAAAACACAATGTTCTTCATACAGAGCTGACAAGCGAGTGTGAAAGAATTTATGGACATCATTGTGAGCTCGAAAATCCATTCAGTTCAAGAGACATTAGGAATCAAAGTCTGCATGAGATGAATCACCAGTGGGGATAAACGAGAAATGTTGGCTGGACGGCTGAGGCGGATATATTGCTCGGAACTGTTGACTAGATCTGAAGTGAGGGAAACAAGTGGAAAATAAGTGGAAAAATAAGTTCAGAAACAGAGCTTAGACGAGTATGGGGTGGGATTGGCGATAAACACAGATGGGCTTGCGGTTGGAACTTGAGTCCAGGAATTTTAGAGCACGGGACTCTTTGAGTAGACGATCTTTCAAACGGGGGTGTTTATCATTTTATTATGAAGGAGATCAACTCACCATCAACCGTTTTTACGAAGTCTGCCTACGAGAGACTAGCGTTGATCAGACATTGAAGTCAAGATTCAAGTTGAACGTGACAAGTGGTCACACCCTTCTTTGCTCCAAAAATTTGCCCTATTGAATAGCGTCCTCTGTCTATTCCGTCAAGTGGAGGCTGCTGCGCATAAGAATTCACTTATAGACGAGGTTCTTGGAATATCATGTTGAGGGATCTCCAAGGCCTGTATACACACTCTCCATACGCGTATGTTTTCCGTTTTGGTTGACTTTTCTCATACTGACGATTGCCAGATGTTCGTTTTCAGAAAGTATTGTCAGGAAGGAGCGTACCAGTAGCTGCCGACGTACCGTCGGCAGCGCCGATCTAGGGTTTACAATCATGTATCGCTTTTTGCTCCAAAATTTGCCCTATTCAATAGCGTCCTCTGTCCATTCTGCCAAGTGAAGGCTGCTGCGCACAAGAATTCACTTGTGGACGAGATTTCTGGAATACCATGTTGAGGGGTTTCTAAGGCCCTTACGCGTATGTCTCCGTTTGGTTGACTTTTCTCATACTGACGATGTTTTCTTTCCCAGATGTTCGTTATCAGGTCTCTTGACATTTGAAGCTAGGGTGCGACTACAGCTGCGATCACCAGTATAACATGTTACGTTTAGGTCGAATGGACGGGATTACATCTTCAAATGCACCGGAGAACGGCTGTTGGACCTTTGTTTAGAAGACTGAATTGTGTCTTGCTCTTGGAAGAAATCAGTATGTCTCCTCATTGTGTTCCCTAGATTTGAATCACGCTCAAGTTCATAGCATGCACACCATCTGACCGCCGTCCTTTCTTACCACCACATACTTTCGACTTTACCGTCGGCATTTCTCCTTTTACTCCTTCTGTGAGCGCGACAGCGAAGTTCCACCAGCATGAAGATAGGATGTATTGGCTTGAGACTGCGCAGGATAACTGAAGGCGCGTCGCTTAGGATGTTTGGGAGCAGCTGGAACGACACTTTGCTTGCCTCGAACTGCTCGCTATAGATACGCGCAACTCCTTCACCTCACATGTTTTCGCAGAACCTACTACTCTCATCCTTCTAAATTCATTGGCGTTGGGGTGCCTGAACAACCCTCATCATCGGTCATGGCACACTCCATGTTCCTTCACTACATTCTTCTCTCGACGTCACCACCAGGAGCATCAGTTGGGTATCCCCCAATCCCAACCCAATCCAAATCTGTCCCTATCCAACATTAATGCTTTACGGATGGGTTGTATCGTGCTACTCAGCATTTCTCCACGCGATCGCATACCAATCTCCGTGATAGATTACAAAGACCATTCCTCAACCAGATGTCCACTCGGATCTCAGAGATCATTCTGTTCTGATCACTTTTTTGTCTCTTTTGCTGCTCCCCCCCGTCTTTTTGTCCTCAGTTTTCGTGAGTTTTTCTTAAATTTTTAATGAATGATTTATCTCATCTCAATCTCTTTTAGGTCTGTTAGCCTTTTATATCATAGATACACCCCACTATCGCTCAGCCGTCCCACGCGTCTCCTCCCATAGCCGCTCGCTCCGTCCAGTTCCCATTGTGCACGGCCTCATTCCACCAATATCATCGTCATCCCATAACGACTACCAACTTTACCCACTACCACCTTCCTCTAATGCATCATATCCAGCGCTGCTTCCGTTATGAGTTCTCTAAGATATTCAGCCGTCAGCGGGCGTACTAGGACAGTCAACGATTGAAACCCATTTACCCGCTTCTGTTGTGACGAAGACGCCGAGAATTGAAATATGTAGAACAAGCAAGCAGAGTGAATTGCCACTGAACACGCTCGTCACGGTACAAACCAAAGATCAGTGCTTAGCGCTGAGCGTTTATCCAATAACACTACAAGATGTCCAGGCTCACATCAATGTCTAGACCTAATGTATCTAAAAGTACGTCATTCGTATCTCCAAGTGTTTTCATTACTACTCTCTTCATCTTAAACGTCGAGTCTTTTCATAAGAGATTGTACTCGATAAATTTTTGTCCTCACCTTGACCCTATCACTTGAATGACGATTTTTTTCTAATTTGTTAGAAAACTCGCTCAGAGTATTTTTTTCCTGGCCATTTTCATTAAAAGCTATCCTTCAAAGAGTAAAATTCCCCTATTTATTATTACATACATGGCAACATATCCGACACACAATTGTTCATAGTAGAACCGACTCATAACCCACGTAACATGTCGTCCCACAATTCTTCAACTTTGACAGCATTCAGCACGGCAAAATAGAACCACTCCAAGAAACAAATTGGCCGAAAGAAAGGGCGACCCAGTCTCCAGTGGTCAACTTGGCCCAGCCCCTAGATAAAAAAAAAAGGAAAATGTGAGCGACTTGCATACACATTGAACGTGAGCAGAGACAACTCACGCATCACCATTTACGACAGTGGTATCGGTTCGTGTGAAACAGACGATGCTGATATGAGTGCCTATGGCGTATTGACCATTGGCGGTGCAAGTGGTCCTCGGGCACGAGCGGTGCTTCAGACCGTCGACCTCGACTGTACCAATGACGATGGCACGCTTCTCAAGAGCACGTGTGTCGACTGGGGGAGTGTAAATGGTGGGTTCCGCCGCTGCGGGCGCAGGCTCCGGTAATGCCATAACGGATGTGGTAGTGAGAGCGAGAGCGATCAATGGGACGAGAGAGAATTTCATATTTGTTGAGCGTAGAAGTTGTTGAGCGTAGAAGTGGGGTTTTAGTACAAGGGTGAAGAACACTTGTGCTGAAGTATGGTCCTTTTCCTCGGTTGGCTTTTATACTCTGAAACTGAACATGTTCCTGGATAAAATATGAGTGGCATGCCGCAAAAGTGATAACAATAATCCTAATTTTGTATTGCCTCTCTACAGCCAGTGCAAAGAGGTGAACGGCGAGAAAAAAATTGTTTGGAAAACCCTGATGGTAACGAAATCCGGCGCTACTTTGTGGCAAGTGGTCATATGCTTAATTGTCACTAGATTCTGAGGCAGCTGAGCCGCTCACAGCAGCCTCACAAGCACCACTTAGTATCTATTTTAACCTTATTGAAGTTAAAAACATACGAGTGCGCTGAGGGTATCGTGTGGAAAAGTCAGATCTATGTCAAAGTTGAGTTTTTGGTTGGTACATATGTACAACAAAAAAACATGTACCATATCGGCCCTCAATTCTTGCGACAGCACCCGCTTCAGCTCCAAGATATGTATCATCTTTCTTGAAATAGTTGAGGTCAGGGCAGAGCACACCCAGAATTAAGATACTGGTGACATTGCAATGATACATTGATAGATAAACCGTTCGCATATACTTCCTAAGGGTCTTGCAGACAAATTAGAGGTAGTAAGATCGCATCCACCACAGAGCGTACATCAGTATGACTCGTAATTGAGAAAGAGATTCGATGGGCATCGGTATGTTATTTGAACCGAAAACAAAAAAAAAACGAAATGACCCCTTTTTTCCACAATTGGGTTAGATCATCCCAAATATGACTAGCTTTGTACCAAGTTTCCATCAGAAATTGATGGCATCATCAGGCCAAGAGAATTATAAAATTGGACCTGTCCTCGAAAATTGAAATTGTCAATAAGAAACAAGGAATGTAAATGAAGGCGACGATCTTATAGTCCTGACTCTTGGCAATTATCCATATGTTTTCCGCAGACGTCTCATCGCTCGAGTCGGACTGATCCCATTCATACCCTCATTGATAGACATATGAACAGCCAAGCCCTATAGTCCTTGGCTATGTAACCTTCTCATGTTGGTTGGATGGATGGGAAGCTATGACAAACGATCATTGCAGACTTTCTTAAAAAACCCTCAGCATACCATAAACACATGGCGTACAGATGTACTTAGGAGTTGAGAATATAACGAAATTTGACGGGAGCCTCCCTAGAAACAATTAGGAAAACATTTAAGTCCACCTACGCATTGACGAGCCTGAGATCAACGTGTCCTATCAGGAGGGTCTTTGGATGAGTTGTACTCCGTACATTGTCGGTCCATGAGTCAGCTATATTCTCGACGAAGGGTTTCAAGTCAACAGGCGGGATTGTTGTCAACCCGAGTTCCACGGAATGTAACGCTGTGCAGTCCGCGGATGCTGAGAGTGTCAGCTGATTGTACGCCAAAATTCTACGTTGAGCCAACGTTGAGCCGCACTGTCGATGGATATGGATGATGGAAATATGCCAATGAATGATCTACTGGTGTTAGGGTTCGTAAATCACCATCTGCCTCGCTTCTAACATCCCCGAGCTCGAGTCTCTCTGATTTCATTCTGTGCATTGTCGTATGTATGGTAATTGTTACAATATCATTATTATGGGCGATTGAAAACCGGCCTTGGTGTTATTCATCACTGCCATCCCTCTTCCGAATACTCTACCCGCGAACAGGGATGTTCGACCCCCTAACTTAAGCAAAATGTTGTCTGCCGATTCTACATCGTTCAACAGTACGGAATACCGCCAATCCAAGAGACATATTGGCCGAAAGAAAGGGCAACCCAGTCTCCATTGGTCAGCTGGGCCCATCCCCTAGATAAAAAAGACCGTGTGAGCGACTCTCATATACATTTAACGCAAGCAGAGACTACTCACGGATCACCATTAACGACAGTTGTATTGTCTTGTGTGTAACAGACAATGTCAATGTGGGTGCCTATGGGGTATTGACCAATGGCAGTGCAAGTTATAAGCGGGCATGTGCGATACTTCAGACCGTCAACCTCGACTGTACCACTGTTAGTACGTTTCTCAAGAGCGCGTTGGACTGGGGGAGTGTAGTTGGTAGGCTCTGGTAGTGCCATAACGGAGGTAGCGAGAGCGATCAATGGGACGAGAAAGAGTTTCATCTTTGGTGAGCCGTGGAATTGGGTCTTGTACAAGAAGTGTAAACGATTGAACGCTTGTGGTGATCTTTCGTTGGTTGTATTTTACGAATCCGAGGGCATTGATATGATACGACTGGAGCAACCTCTTGGCAACCCTAAACCCCGCAGAAGGTTGAGAACGTTGACTTCCTAATGAGAAGCGAATATCGTGTGAATGTTTATGTTAACATGATTACAATCTAATCAAAATGCAAATTCTTTTTCTTTGGAATAAATTTCTCCCATTAAAAGTAAAAGGATCCTAAATTATCCTAATAGTGAATTAAGATTAATTAAGTACGGTCATCCCCAGTAAACGCTGATTATAATGTTATGCTACTTTGTGTGTGCATGGACGTCACATTAAATCTTATTATTAAATTTAAAATGACGACCGTGTACATGTGGTTGCCGTTAGCTATAGGATCCTTTATTAAGTTTCATTTACATAAGATCGAGAAAAATCTATGCAATTTTTTTAGATACCTAAATCGTCAGTAGACGATTATCATTGTTAGTCATCGCAGGGTTAACACTCGCGTTTCATAGCCTTATTTGAACCTAAAGGCCCCCCACATGCATTTTGGGATCCATCTTTATCCTAATATACTAGCCCGCTGTCGCGCCGGCTGCATATGTTATGTGCCATTAAACCAGCATGTTGATCAGTCCCATCTATGTCAAAGTGGAGTTTACGTTTTTTATGCGGATAGGTTGATTCTGAGGCAACTCGCATTCCATGAAGACAAGAAACTTATTATTTTCGAAACTGTCGAGCTAGAGAAAGCCCATATTCAAGAAAATCTAAAGATGACCCAAAAAGCCGGTAGATAAAGCGTCCGATTTTTTACTTCTTGAGGTTCGGGATAATGTAAGGATAAAGATATATCACATGATTCACACCCATAATGGGGAGGAGATTCTAGAGTTGCTGCACAACATAAGTATCCTGGTCTACATACAGCGAGGTGTTATTAAATACATACTGCATAGATTAGGTCACCGTGACTCACCGCATAGGGCAGAAAATGGAAGGAAGCCTCCATAGCGTAGATAGAATTAGGATGTTGTCGGCCACTACGTTGCAGAGATGCAGATTCTTAGCGTTTTATTCCAATCATGAATAAGGCCTATCCGTCCAGGAATAACAAGTACTTAGGCATTGACCAAAACAACGTAATCGGGAATTTCCTGTCAAGGGTTTTCGACCCAAGGTGTTTCAAGAAATTCACGTCGACAGGCAATCCTAGAGACTAGGAGGTGATTGGGTGGTGACTATTAATAACGACGAGTTCAACCCACTGCGATGCTGCACATCAGCGTTCGAGTAAGCGGTTTGAAAGTTTGACTCACTGACTAATCGATAATCAGATCAGAGGTGCATGCTAGAAGCGTGCCTATTTTATTGGGTCCTGTTTGTATCATTGAGCTTCAAATGCTGTTCTTAACTCGCCATTCGCTAGGACAGTCAAGGAGCCGTCGTCACTCGTCGATTTGATTACACCAAGCACCCATTCTACATCTTCAACTTCTCCCTACGTTATCGCCAACTCACACTTCGTCAGAGGGGGTTCGACTCCACGGTTGTTGAGCTACCCAAGAAGAAGCTTCCTCCTGAATCCGTGCGGTTTGCCTTTGAGGAATATACCAATCCGCTTGGTATGGTGGTGCTAAGTTCAAGCGCAGTGAAGACCCCCTCCCCTTTGAAGGATTCTTTCGCATGGACGTGACAGATGACAAAACGAAAGAGTTGGAAACCTTCTCCATTCCGCCTCCGAACTATGCGCGTGCATGTTTGTTTCCATTTTGTCTCGCCATTAGACGCCGTCTAGCCTATCCTTATGAAGCGAACAAAGAGAAACGAAAGAATCGAAAAACGCCTACAATGTGTTTTCTGAAAGATTCCTGGCAGGCAGATTCGCAGCGTACTGCTTGCGAAGCAGTTATCTACCAGATGTTGAAGGAGCATGATGTCAACATGTGGCACTGTTTGAGGATGAGCCATTCTGGGGCCCTTACGCGTCACTACCTAGGCTGCTAGTATTTGGGTATCGCAGCGTCGTTCGGACACCCTGGTTCCCAATTTTAGCGATGAACAAACTCTGAATTTAAGTATAATTTTTGACCGTCTACGGAGTTGACTGACATGCTTGATTTTTTCCTCATTATCTCATGCAACGATTGAAAGATTTTTTTAAGTGAAAAGTTTCTTAATATGTCTTAAATTCGAGGGGGTGCCGGGAATTCATGCCATGACTCGAGGTAGAGGGGAAGGGGGGTCCAGCAAGGCCTTGAAAAAATAATTAGAGGTCAAATTTCGCGTATTTTGTGGCATTCTACGACATGACTAACTCAGTCAAACCCAAACCAGAGCCTTGGGAGTTGGGACATTTTCTCCCTGCCTGAGTGTGTTCCTAGATGTTTTTTCAGAGTAGCTGCGAACGTGAATGGGGCGTTGTGGAGGGTGACATGCTGGCCGCAATCGGCAAGTTCCGGAACTAGTCAGAACATCCCTGTGTTCCCATCATCGGCCTATACATCTTCAATTTTCCAACCATGACAACTCGTACATATTGCACTATGAGCATATAGTTTGGCTACGACTGATGGAAAAAGAAATTCTCCAAAAGGTGACGCTACCATTCACAGGTAGATGACCGCGCCATGGCTTTCCCACTGTATAACTGCTCTTCCTGCTCCAAGCCTGCTGCCGACTTCTGCTTCACTTGTGACCGTCAGCTCTGTGAACACCACACCTCAAAGGAATATCACAATTGTCCGACTGTAAGTGCTTTACTTGGTGGACTTCCTCGAGAGACTCAAGGGAGCGAAATCACGGGGGGGCGACGACTACACCGGGGCATACACGAAAACTTGCAACAACAAGTTCATCGCCCTGCTCTCTTCCATTGATACGGACCGCATGCTGAACGATGCGGTAAAAGCTGCAAAAGTTCCCTTGGAAACAATTCAAGATTGCTGTTTAGACGTTCCAGCCACTCGTGAGACAGCACTTATGGGTGGCAAACACATTCATCTTCCTTTAACTTTCAAGGACGGCGACAAATGGGTTGTTCGTGTCGCCCTCCAAGGCGAAAGTGCTTCGCCCTACGAGCTTTTGATCCAAGAGATGAACAGCGAGATTGCAACCCTTACTGCTTTAGAGTGTGCCAGTGTGCGGATTGCAAAGGTCAAAAGCCGCTGCATCATTCCAAGAGGAGAGAGGCCACCTTACTTCTTCCTCGAATGGCTCGATGGTAAGGCTTCTTTCATGGAAGCAGACCTTTTCCAGCAGAAGGCCTGGATCAACGAAATAGCAAATGAGTTCATTAAGCTTGACAACCTCAGCTACGATGCCATCGGTTCCCTCACCTTCAACCCAGAGGATGGACCTGATCTCTGCATTGGACCTTTGGTGGAGCCAACGCTTTGTGCTCGCGACAAACGCGGTCGACTTTCTCAACTCGGTCCTTTCAAAAATGCTGGGGACTTCCGTATCGCTCAGGTTCAACAAGTGCTCGACTTGATTGAAGGCCGCTTCAAATATTCTGACAATGCGGTTGACGCCTATATGATTCATCTTGAGGTCATTGATTTCATTAAGATCCTGTACCCAACGCGTCAAGGTCCGCACCTGTTCTACATCAAACACGCCGATGACAAAGGAGACCATTGGCTTGTCCGGGATGACTTATTCTTAGGTACGATCGATTGGGAGTGGTGAGTGGGCAAATCTCTCTCGTAAATGAAGCCAATCTATAGACCTCCTCACAGGGCTTACACGACAACGAAAGAAGAAGCTTTTTCGGCACCACTTGCTTTTGTTAACGTTGGAGAGTTCTACGATGGCCACAACGGTGAGTTGCTACAGTTCATTCAGAGGACTACACTACCCAACGGTCCTATGCAGATCTCAGTGAGCTCGAAAATACTTTCGCAGCTGCTTTCGACACACTGGAACGTCCTGATCTCGCTGCCTTCGTCCGCAGCGGCAAGAAATACCAACGCCTCCCATTTGTCATTGGTTCTGATTTCATTGACCTCCCAAACCTCTTTCTCGCCTTCCGTCAGCTGGTTTTGAGCGAGGAGTCAAAGCCAACTTTTGAAGAATGGAAGAAGAAAGCCTGGAAGAAATACAAGAGAGATCCTTTTCTCGCATCAAAGATAGGTGACGTCGAAGTGCAGTCTAGTTTCGTCAGTACCATGCCATAACTCTGTGAAAGGGCAAAAAAGACCTTATTTCAGACCATGTAGTGTACCATTTCGACTGATTGTTCACGTAATGCGTAACATCCAAAAAAAAATCCTCGTTTTTACCTCCCTTAACTCAAAACATAATTTATCGGCCATCTCGGGACGAAAAAATTCCAAAATTGCGAACAATGGGTCGTTATGTATGTTACATGTCGTTGTAGAACACTAATAGCAACAGTTTTAACAGCCGGAAACATTGCTTATACCTGGGTACACGCAACCGGCAATGGGATATGATCAGAAAACTAATTTATTTGTTTATCGAATGGATTTTCGACCGATTGTCGACTTTTTTTTTTGGTGTAGACCAACATAGAGCCTCCTAGTACACAACTCCAGGCAAGTGGCGGGATGAAATTAAACGGTACATGCGGGATAGTACAGTGGCGAAGGAACCTGTCCTTGGATATGCTGTACTTGGCCGGTGTGCGCCGGTGCTGCGCATGGCATGAATGAGTCCTCTGTCTTAGTGATATAAAACATACTACATAAGTACAGCATAGGTAATAAAATGCAGTCTGTTACAATATTAATCACTACTGTTACTTATATTGCCGCTGCGAAAAGGATGGAAAACCGACGTGCAGAGGCAGGGACATGTGAACGGCGTCTACATTTTGGGTACCTCTGCTAAAAGGGGGGGCCACCTCGTCATAAAAGGAGGAAAAAATGGCGTACTACCGCTCACTTAGAATTAGACACACAACCCACCGCACTGTCTCGTCGAATGGCGGGTGGTGGGCGCCGCCACCTCCAACGATGAGGTGGGATGGGGGGTGTCTGCAACGACATTAACGTGCCAGTTTAGTTGCTGGTCGTAATACTAACGTCGTCGCTGAAATTACATCCCACTTTTATGACTTACCGACATTCGTCAATGGCAATGTCATCAACTGACAGGCCTACAACGTTTCCTAACCCTATAAGCAACAACATCAAGCTGGGGATCGTTAGTGGTGAGGTGGCACCGACAGCATTGATGCTCGGAGTTGGTTGTGGTATTTAGGTCGTAGGCTAAACATCGATTGTGGAATTTGCGGTTCAGTCCAGGGCATAACGGGGGAAAGAGAGGACTGGGAAAAGGGCGTAAGGAGGATTAGCATAGATGTCACAAATTGAAAAGCATCGACCGGCTTCCAATCTCGATTGGCTACTCACAGCTGAGCATGATGGAGAGTGAAAGGTTCGCCTTAGATACGTCGAAAAAATGAGGGCCATTGGCCCATCTGAGGACCAGCGGTAAGCGTTTCTCGAACCATTCATGTGCTGATGAGACGAGGCGTCAACAGGGAGGCGTGAGCCACAAAGTTGAGGTCGAGGGTTAAGGAAGAAGGCCCCTGCCTTGGCGCTGATGGCTAGTGAACCCAGCGATGAACGTGATTGAACGATGACCTCGGCCAGCAACAGGCGCTTTCTCCTGGAGCCAGCCCATGGTACTTTCATGTCCAGAGCGTACGGATACATCTTGATGGACGATGAATATATTTGAATAATGTTGGTTTGGTCACGTATAACTCACTCCTACTTTGACACATTTCAGCCGTATCATTCATCTTCACCCAACTCCAGTTTTTTTCCCGGTTGTCCCGCGCTAAGTCCATCGCAAATGTCCTTGGAGGTCCGTTCTGGGATCGTTGACTTTTTCAGATTGAAAGAGAAAAGGCTAGCGTCAGGGAGCGGTAAATGCGTAGCCGTCGGCAGTGCGGAATCTAGGGCTGGTACACTGACGCGTCACGAGAAGTTGTGTATCGCCCTTTGCTCCAAAATTTGCCCTATTCAATAGCGTCTGCTGTCTATTCCGTCAAGTGAAGGCTGCTGCGCACAATCACTCACTGGTGGATGAGGTTCTTGGAAATTGGAATGCCATGTTGAGAGGGCCTATATACACCCTCTCCGTACGTGTATGTTTTCGTCTGGTTGAATTTTCTCATACTGACGGTGTTTTCTTTCCCAGACATTCGTTTTGGGCTCTCTTTGCATTTGACCGCCCCTAGATGCTCGCTCCCTCTAGTTCTCATTGTGCACGGCCTCATTCTGCCATTATCAACATCGTCCCACAACGGCTACGAACTTTTACCCACTACCACCTTCCTCTAATGCATCATATCGAACGATCCAGTCTGCTTCCGTTACGAGTTCTCTAAGATATCCAGCCGCCAGCGGACAGCCAGCAATTAAAACCTATACACCGCTTCTGTTGTGACGAAGACGCCGAGAATTGAAATGTGGAGAACAAGAAGCAAGCAGAGGGAATTGCATTGAACACGCTCGTCACGTACAAGTCAAAAATCAGTGCTCAGCGCTGAGCGTTTACCCGACACCACAAAATATCCAGGCCCCCATCAGACCTAATATACCGAAAAGTACGTCATTCTCATCTCCAAGTGTTTTCTTTACTACTTCATCTTAAACATTTGGGAACGTCCAGTCTTTTCATAAAAGATTGTACTTGATAAACTTTTGTCTTCATCTTGACCCTATCACTTGAAATTGAATATCATTTTTTTTCCTAATTTGTCAGAAATCTCGCTCAGAGTATTTTCCCTGGCCACCCTTCATTAAAGGCATCCTTCAAAAAAAAACAAAATGTCCCTTATTTATTATTACACACATGGCAACATATCCGATACGCAATTGTACATAGGACCGACTCATAACCCGCGTAACATGTCATCCCACAATTCTACAACTTTGACGGTGTTCAGCAGAGGGGAATACCACTGCTCCAAGAAACCTCATGGCCGAAAGCAAGGGCAACCCAATCTCCATTGGTCAGTTTGGCCCTTCCCCTAGATAAAAAGGACCATATGAGCAACTCAACACATTAAACGCGAGCAGAGACAACACCATACCACTGGCAGTACGTTTCTCAAGAGTGCGTTTTTTCCATGGGGGAGGGGGAAAGGTGGGTTCCGCTGCGGGTGCAGCCTCTGGTAATGCCATAACAGAGGTGCTGGTGAGAACGAGAGCGATCAATGAGACGAGAGAGAATTTCATCTTTGGTGATTGTGGAAGTGGGTCTAGTACAAGAGGTGTGCTGAGGTCTAGCCCTTTTCCTTCGTTGGCTTTTATACCCGACATAAAATATGGATGGCATGGCACAAAAGTGATAATAATCTTAAGTTTATACCCTAAGTATAACCAGTGCAAAGAAGCGAATGATGAAGGGAAAAAAATCCCCTAGGAGCCCCGAAGGTAACGAAATCTGGTACTATGTAGCGGTCATATGTTTGATTATTATCAGATCATAATGTTGACCCGCTCCAGAAACCTCACGAACGGATCTGTTTTAATTTATTCAAGTTAGTAACATATGAGCATACTGAGGGTAGAACGTGTGGAACAGTCGGATCTGTGTCGAAGTGGAGTTTTCGGTACAGTCGAACCCCTCTCAACCCATACCCGTCAGTGGACGCCCCAAGGTATGGTTATGGGTTATGAGAGGTAAGTTTTGGTGTAAATTTCAGTTTGGTGCCCACCAAAATCTATGGATTATGGGGGATTATGGTTTACTAGAGGTATGGGTTAATAGGGGTTCGACTGTAAGTTATTTGACCCAAAAACAAAACGAAATGACGAAACTTGGACTCTTTTTTCCACAATTGGTTTAGATCATCCCAAATGGTAGTCGTCCCTTACATAATACTTCGTACCAACCTTCATCAATGGCAAGCATGTAAAATTGGACCTGTTCTCGAAAGTTGAAACTGCCAGTGAGAAACGAGGATGTAAATGGAGGCGACGATCTTATGGCAGCATCTAGAAGTGTTGAGTTGCTGGTCTTGACAGCTTGACTCTTGGTCCCATAATAGTATATTTCTCTTCTCCTGTTGGATGGGAAGCTATGACACTAGCTTGAGTGGGCCGTTGCCTTCAGCACGGCAGATCCGAGTTCTGTCAGATACAGATATCTTACGATACTATTAGCGAGCTCACTTATCTGCATATCCATTGCAACACGGAGACTTTTATTTTAATGCTGATCCAAGGACATGCAGATGGGCTCTGTAGATGACACCTGTTGATTTCGAGTTTTGGTTCGACAGGCAGCCAAATGTCGGCACTTCTGCTGAGTTTAAAATACAATTGCCTTCGCATTGCAAAGTCCGAGATCCGAGGACTAAGTATTCAGAAGCCGACCGACTAAACCTGCACGAATCGATGCCAACCCGTGTGATTTTGCGGAACGAGTTTTTAATACTGAGAACTCGGAAAACGATCTTACATCTTGATATACCTGCTCCACATTGCAGACTTTCTTCAAAAAAAGCCCGGAAAACCTGGAGTTTGACAAGTTACCTGGCATACCGTCAACACATGGCCTCAACACATGTACTCGGGGACTTGGGAATATAAAGAATTTGAAATGAGCCTCCGTAGAAACAATTAAGAGAAGGTGCAAGTCCACGTACGCATTGACGAGCCCGAGAGCAACCTGTTTTATCAAGAGGGTCTTCGGATGAGTTGTACTCGGCACATTGTCAGTACATGAGTCGGCTATACTATTCTCGATGAAGGGTGTCAAGTCAACGGGCAGGATTTTTGTCAACCCGGTGCTGTCCGTGGATGTTGAACATTGAGCACTGAGCAATCCAAGTAAAGGAATTTATCTAATTATAGCTGCTCGAGTCAGGTAATTAACGGATCAACTCACTGATTAATTGAGGCTAAAGCGCTAAAGTGTCAACTGCTTGTACGTCAAAATACTGCGTTGACGCAGTTGAGCCGCATTGCTGATGGATATGGATGATGGGCATATGGATGATGGAAATATGAATGATGGAAGTATGATGTTAGGGTTCGTAAATCACCACTATCCCCGAGCTCGGGTTTTTCTGATTTCATTCCGTGCCATTGCCATATGTAAGGCAATTGTTACAACATTAAGGACGATTGAACTCCGGCTTTGTTATTAGCCATCACTGCCATCCTCTTCCGAATACTCTACCCGTCAGCCGAACAGGCGATGTTCAACCCCCTAACCCAAGCAAAATGTCGTCTGCCGATTCTACAGCATTCAACAAAATTCAACAGTACGGAATACCACCACTCCAAGAGACATATTGGCGTAAAGGAAGGGCGACCCAGTCTCCATTGGTCAGCTTGGCCCATCCCCTAGTTGAAAGAAAAGAGCATGGAGCGACTCACATACACATTGAATGCAAGCAGAGACTACTCACGGATCACCATTTACGACAGTGGTATTGTCTTGAGTGTAACAGACAATGTCAATGTGGGTGCCTATGGGGTATTGACGTGCAAGTTATAAGCGGGCATGTGCGGTACTTCAGACCGTCGACCTCGACTGTACCACTGTTAGTACATTTCTCAAGGGCGCGTTTTCCGACTGGGGGACCAGCGTCCAGAACAGTTCCTGTCAAGGGTTTTCGGCCCAAGGGGTTTCAAGAAATTCACGTCGACAGGCAATTCTAGAGACTAGGTGGTGATTGGGTGGTGATTATTAATAACGACGAGTTCAACCCAATGCGATGCTGCACTGTACGGTAGAAGCGTGCCTATTTTGGTTGTATCAAACAGTCACGTGCTGCTTGCTGTTAAACCAAGGTTCAAGTTAGCCTTACACCTGTTACGGTTGCGATACTGGAAGCCCTCCACTATCAAAATTTTCATTCTCCGAAAGGTTGCCGGTGGACGGCTTTACATGGGGGTCGGCAATCTCAGGCAGTGTGACGTACCGTAACATCACGGCGTGACATCACAGTCACCCTCAAATAAGTGACCCACGGAAATTGTGCTTTCCACAATGGCTTGCAGCCCAGCCTGGGTGGTTGTATTACATCATAAGTATCAAAACAATTTAATTTGAGGTTTTAAATGTTTGTAGGAGGTATAGATGTTGCTGAGTGACAGTAATCCCTGCCAAAAGTGCTAAATTAAAAAAGCTAAAATTGAAGCTTTATAGACTCTGCAGAAAGCCATTCAAACAACAAGCTCTGGTGAGATAAAATGTTTCTTATGTATGGAACTTTAATTCCTCTTGATTACTTTTTTTACATAATAAATTTTAGTGAAGATAGCAGTGTAATTTCCATAAAAGGAAGGTTTAAAAAATAAGGAAAAATATTTTGATCAAGAGATATTGTCCAGATTGATGAAAAAATGATACTTTGTTATTGGACTGAAGCACCATATTGAGTTCCTGATAGTGTCTATAGACAATTTCTGTTTTTGCTGCCAAATTCAGCCTGAGAGCTGCTTTGTAAGCAGCTCTCATCCACCAATCTGACTTCCTTTCACTTCTACCTCCACCATATTGTTCTCTCATCTGTCCTAGCTATCAAATATTGTTCATTTAGTCATATAGTGTTGGTAAACAAGCCTATTCTACCTCTAAATTATACTTAGCCTTCAAGATTTAGCTCTGATCTTGATCTGATCTTGATCTGATTGGACTGATATCCTGGTATTGCAGTTCTTGATATCTAAAAACATGTAAGTTTTAATTTCCTTATGTTTCTCAAGTATATTAAAGCTCTAACTGTTCAAAACTTCAATCTACAGTTACAATTCACCAAATTTCCTCACATTTTTACCTTTTGACCAGTCATGCCCCCAAAAGGAGCTCAAGCTTGAACAGCTAACCTTGAAAATCTCCAAAAGGCAAGAGATGCTAACCCTCTAAAAGATCCTGCAGCTTCAGCTTCAGCTTCTGCTTCTGCAAACTTTGAGAGTACAGTAATTCAATATCAGCAGCAACTTGCAGATATGGAGGCTCAAATTACTTCTCTTGAAGTTGAGCTAGAAAAGTCTCATGAGCAGTGTTCTAAATTCTCAGAGCTTCTGGAGAATGCTCAAAAATATATTGAGCAGTTAAGATCTGCACTTGAAGTTGAAAAAGATTGTTACAAAGATCTTTATCGCCAGTTGCAAAATGAACGTCGTGCTCAGCAGCGTGCCAGTAAAGGCAAAGCTGTTCTTAAGGAAACAGTTGCTGAGTTGGTGGAATATAAGCAGAAAATAATGAAGGAGGCCAAGGAGCTCCAAAAGCATTCTGCTCTTGATGCTCAATATGTAGATGTTCTAAAGTCAGACAATGAACATTTGCAGAAAGAGCTCTTTCAGAACACCATGCAAACGAGCTTGCATATACTTGTAAAAAGCTGAAATAATCACAAAGTGCATTGAAAGGCTCTAAGTCAGAGGTATACAATCTAAAGCAAAAATGTGCAAGGGCTATAGCAGTCAAGGAAAATGCTGTTCAGAAAGCTAGGTCTCAGGTTTTACTGGAAAAATCTACCCTCTATCTTTTGAAGAAGGGGGTATATTCAGAACATACTCGGAATCTTGTCCGCATTCTTGTTAAAGCTGGTG
>MU130558.1:356716-385222 GCA_015039465.1 Phlegmacium glaucopus
CAAAGTTACTCAAGACGTGACAAAGTGTTCTAAAAAAGTGACATATTTCGTACTATACCATATCAATATTCGACATGTTGTGAAAGTCTACGAGTCTCCATCTTTATCATGGATTTTATACCAAGTTTTTACTCTTGTTCATCTTTAGAAGTAGATTGATCGTAATGATTTAATGATAAGTAGGAGGGTCGGTGATAAGAGTAGACTCCTCACTTTTAGTAGTATAGGTAGTTTATGGAGAGGAAGTAGAAGTAAGACATAAGGTCCTAGATGTATAAAACCACTGTTAAAGGTAAGAGGGAACAATATACTAGACTAACGACGAAACTATCGAAGAGAGAAGAGACGTTGAAAACTGAACGACAATTAACACGGTTCTAAACCTCGTGGACGAAAGAACTTTCGGACTTTTACTAGGAAGTCAAAAAGAGGAAAGTCGAACAGTTAGAGTAGGAGGAACTTTTAATCACGTTGAAACCTTTATGCTAGACGTTGAACTTGACGTGCAAGACATGCGAAAAAAAATCGTCGATGGAAGAACCGTTAAAAAAGGAGTCATACGACTTGTTAAAGAAGTTCTGCGAGGAAGAGTCTTCATAGAGAGAGAGAACTTTGACGAGCCTATATAACTACTCAACATAGACTCTTGTAAAGTAAGTATTTACGGGGTCATAACAAGGCCTTCTTGTAACAGACACGACGTGTCTAACATAACATCTTCTCATTCAACTCCAACTGCGGCGTAGTCTTGTACCTTACTAGGGTCACGAGGAAGTAATTATAGTAATCAACTTCCGTAGGTACGATTTAGAGAAAGAAGGACACATCGGAGTAGTTAATTCGGTGGTCCACGTTTAAGTCTACACTTTGTGAAGGTCCAGTGGTCACGAGGTCATGTCTTACGTTGATTTCGACCGAATTCTACACCTTTTAGTCCACGTTCGAATAACTAAAATAGTTATTGGAGGACACTTACGGTTCCACACGGTAGTTTCCAGGGTTGACATACACTTTGTACAAGTGGTTGGTCTTTACATCCTAGAAGATATTAAACGTGGTTTTTACTAAGTTAGAAAAATACGTTCCCAGGTTCCAAATCTCGTAAATTTGAACGTAGAAAAGCATAACGAGAGTATATCCCTACCGATTGACGAACTCTTATTTCTCGGTTTTGTCGTTCAAGACAAGATCAACCTTATAGTACTTCCCGAAAGGTGTTTAAAAGGAGGTATACCGACATGTTGTACCAGGTTTTGTGACCGGTTGTGTGACGTGACGTGACAAAACATTGCCACGGCTATATGTGACATTGCCGACCCCCACAAGTTTACATGTGAGCTACGCGTCAAGCGATCAACAAACATTTGGAATTGATAATTTTAAGTCTTACATGCTCGCGCTTGCTCCTCTTCTGTGAGAGCATGCTGGAGTCATTGGTACTATGAATGGGATGGGATATCAAGGCTGAAAACCAGGTGTATGTATGTCATTATACCCAACTTCTAGGGGGTTTTGGGTTGGTATTTGTGGTGTTTCTTGTATAGCTGTTGTGTTAACAGATATTTCTGACCCTTCCTGAGTATGTTCTTCCATTGCTAGGATATAATGAATCAATCATATATTATTCTTCGCTATGTTAGAGGTAAAGGGGAGTCACATGCGACGAGAAATAGCAGCTCAGGACCGGCATTGTTTCGGAGTCCGAAAATTTTTGATAGTGGAGGGCTTCCAGTATGGTAACCGTAACAGGTACCAGGCGTTATATCGGTGAACGTCTTTCTTCACTGATCATGTGACGACTGGCTGGCGAGGCTAGGTTCAAGTAATGTCCCCTTTGAAGGATTCTTCCGCATGGAAGTGACCGATGACAAAACGAAAGAACTGGAAACATTCTTCATTCCGCCTCCGAAATATGTGCGTGCATGTCTGTTTCCTTTTTGTCGTGCCACTAGTAGACGCTGTCTAGCTTATCAGGAGAACGATGTGAAGTATGTGGCATCTATGCGTTTGGGCGGCGACGTTCTTGGGCTGGAGACGGAAACGCAGGACTGGGTCCAAAAGCTCTCTCCAAAATCAAAACACTTGAAATGCAAAATGGTCTGCCATCGTATAATCTTGGATACTGTCGCTCGTGACTTATCCACGTTCGTCTGGTGCAAATTACTGCTATCCTGTATTGCCGATGCGGTTGAAGGTGCGTGTTTCATCTATTTTTTGGTTGGCAATTCTAACTATCTCTCTACCAGGCGCTCAACAAGCGTACAAAGCTGGTATATTACATCGTGATCTCAGCGCCGGCAACATCATGATCGTTAAAGATAAAGACACCAAAGAATGGAGAGGCGTTCTGATTGACTGGGATATGTGCCTGCTGTGGAAGAAGCATGAAGGCGAACCACGTTCTGGACGTACCGTGAGTTACGGTTCATATGTCTAATTCTGTAGTTACTGACAGCGTATATGCAGGGCACTTGGGCATTCATTTCTGCGAAAATCCTACAGAACAAAGGTCCTACTGTAACACATACGTTATGGGATGATATAGAGTCTGCCTTCTGGGTTTCCATATACGAGGCTCTACTCTATCTGAAACATGACAAGCACCCTCTTCTTCTCTCTAAACAGATGCAGCATCTCTTTTCCGACAACTCCTTCCTAGAGCCTGGGTTGGTTGTTGGCGGCGAAGGCAAGCTGGACGTGTTAGCACGCTGTTCCTTTGGTCGAAGTACGGTGTGCGTAGCCCAATTCGAGAAACTTGGTGTCAACAAGCTCCTGGACCAACTGGGAAAAGTTTTTGATAGTCGTCATGACGGCAGCGAGAGCGAGCCTGTCAAGTTGGATGATCCTGATGAAACATGGTTCCCTGAGCGTCTCCGGGAGGCGGCCATGAAGATGGAGCCTCTCTGCATCACTCCAACCGGATTAAAGTCGCCTACCAATGACTCCAATCCACCAGCTGATCCTCGAACCTGGGAGTTTGCGCCCTTCAGTGATCCGGACTACTTCCTGATGCCTTTAAGTGGAGATCCGGAAAAATCCACGTACAGATGTGTCAAGTGAGCGAGATATCAAGTGAGTACATACATGGATTGGATGGTTTTTTCCTTGGTAAACGCTGTCGCTCTTTCCGTGGATCAGAGGAACAGGAGCGGGGGCAGGAGGAAGAGCAGCTGCCAAAGTGGCGCAAGTAGATTTTTAGTGCAGCCGGGACTGCTGATTCTGATTCTGAAATGCGAATTGACTTTGCGTTACTTTTTTTTAAAAATCTCCTGGAATATCTGACTCCTCTCGATTTCAAAGGCTCTCGTATGGTCTATACTTCACGACGTTCACGTATGAACACAAAAAAATAAACATTGTTATGTAGCCAACCCGATTTTACATATGCATAGTCTGGTGAGGATCGTGAGTTTAGGTCTGACGCAATCAAGTACATACAACAGTCAGACGTCAAACGGTCACATGCTTTAAACCAGCTTGGTTCCATCATCGTGCACCTGGTACCCGCTTATGACGCGCCAAAGACGCCATCCCCAACAGCTCGACTCACTAGACCCCTTTGCTCATAAGTTCTTTCGCATGGACGTCACAGATGACAAAACGAACAACCAAGAAACCTTCTTCATTCCGCCTCCGAAATATGCGCGTGCCTCTCTGTTTCCTTTTTATCGTGCCGCTAGTCGCTGTCTAGTTTATTCCTATGAAGAGAACGGAAAGAATCGAAAGAAAAGAAAGAAGCCTACATTGCCATTTTTGAAAGATTCATGGCAAGAGGATTCGCAGTGTACCGACATTTCTGGGCTGGAGACAGAAACGCAGGAATGGATCGAGGGGCTTTTTTCAAAATCGAAACGCTTAAAATGCAAAATGCTCTGCCATCGCTTAATTTTGAATACTGTCTCTCGTGACTTATCAACGTTTACTTGGTGCAAAGTACTGCTATCCTGTATTGCCGACGCAGTTGAAGGTCCGTATTTCATCCTCTTTTTTTTGTTTGGCAATTATAACGATCTCTCTACCAGGTGCTCAACAAGCGTACAAAGCTGGTATATTACATCATGATTTCAGCGCCGGCAACATAATGATCGTTAAAGATAAAAAGACCAAAGAATGGAGAGGGGTTCTTATCGACTGGGATATGTGTCTGCTGTGGAGGAAGCATGGAGGCGAACCACGTGCTGGACGTACCGTGAGTTACGACTCATATGTCTAATTTTGTGGTTACTGACAGTGTATATACAGGGCACTTGGGCATTTATTTCTTTGCAAATCCTACAGAACGAAGGTCCTACTATAACACACACGCTATGGGATGATATAGAGTCTGCCTTCTGGGTCTTTGTCTACGAGGCTCTACTCTATCTGAAACATGCGAAGTACCCCGGTCCTCTCTATGAAAAGATGCAGGCCATCTTTTTCCATCACAGTCGCCTCCAGAATGGGTCGGTAGTTGGCGGTGAAGGCAAGTTGGGCGTGTTAGCACACTGTGCGCTTGATGACAGTTCTTTGGGCCTCACCCAATTCGAGAATATGGATGTCAACAAACTCGTGGACCAACTGGGTAAAGTCCTCAGGGAGCGTTATCGTCAGAACGGCGAGATATCTATCAAATTGGATGAACCTGATGAAACATGGTTTTCTGAGCGCCTCCGAGAGGCGGCCATGAAGATGGAGCCCCTCTGCATCACTCCAACCGGATTAAAGTCGCCTACCAATGACTCTAATCCACCAGATGATCCTCAGGCCTGGGAGTCCGTGACGCTCACAGATTCGAAAGTAGACTACTTCCGGATGCCTTTAGGGGGAGATCCGGAAAGATCCACCCTCTTCAAGTGAGCCAGATGACAAGTGAGTACATACATGGAATGGATGGTTCTTTCCTTGGTAAACGCTGTCGCTCTTTCGGCGGATCAGAGGAGGAGGAGGAGGAGGAAGAGCAGCTGCCAAAGCGGCGCAAGTAGACTTTTGGTGCTTAGCAGTTTGTAAACTATTCACTCGTGGCCGAATTCCATGGCGCGTATCCATTCCCCTATCCTCAAACCTCTCCAGACTATGTAGGATCGTGTTGGCTGCATGACAGTATTTCTGTTTGTATTTATAAGTGAAGTATAGGCGATTTCGATTATATAAGCTGGCTGGCGCCTACATACAAACGCTCATTGACGAGAAGGTTTATAGGCAGATATCTGAGTGTCATAAATATTGAAGGTAGCGTAATATGAGTGGAACGACCTAATATTTTCTAGGTAGTCTGTGCTATTTATACTTGTATCTACTTATTGTCGTTATTGTATGTACCTAATCAGAAAGTAAAATGATATCGACGAAACGATAATTGTTTAATTATATGACAAGAATGGAAACGGTAACAATAGTAATTATAGTTGTCCCGAATGCCCGGTCATGATTACAACAATAAATACAAACGAGGGCCAGAACACGATATATAATTAGGAACATCTAAGCATCCATCGATCATCCACGAGTGCTAAAAAATCAGTCCGGTTGGAGTGATGCAGAGAGGCTCCATCTTCATGGCAGCCTCCCGGAGACGCTCAGAGAACCATGTTTCATCAGGATCATCCAAATTGAAAGGTGTCTTGGTGCTCTTAGGATAACGCTCAATGAAGACTTTGCCCAGTTGGTCTAGCAATTTGTTGACACCAGGCTTCTCGAATTGGGTGATGCCGAAATGACTTTGATCAAGCGTACAAAATGCGAACACGCCCATCTTGCTGTCACCGCCAACTACAGAAAAGATGGCCTCCATTTCGTCGTAGAGAAGACGAGGGTCCTTGTCATGTTTCAGATAGAGTAGAGCCCCGTGGATGAAGACCCAGAAGGCAGACTCTATATCATCCCATAGCGTATGTGTTACAATGAGATCTTCGTTCTTTAGGATTTGAACGGAAATAAATGCCCAAGTGCCCTGCATATAAGCTATCAGTAACCACCAAGTTAGACATACGAGTCGTAACTCACGGTACGTCCAGAACGTGGTTCGCCTCCATGCTTCCTCCACAGCAGGCACATATCCCAGTCGATAAGAATGCCTCTAGATTCTTGGGTCTCTTTATCTTTAACGATCATTATGTTGCCGGCGCTGAGATTGCGGTGTAATATACCGGCTTTGTACGCGTGTTGAACGCCTGGTAGAGAGATTGTTAGAATTGCCAACCAAAAATGGATAAAACACGGACCTTCGACCGCATCGGCAATACAAGATAGCAGTACTTTGCACCAGGTAAACATTGATAAGTCACGAGCGACGTTCAAAATTAAACGATGGCAGACCATTTTGCATTTCAAGCGTTTTGATTTTGAAGAAAGCTCCTCGATCCATTCCTGCGCTTCCGTCTCCAACATGGGAAGGTCGCCGCCCAAACGCATACATGCTACATCCTTGACATCCTGCATTGCTTCGCGAGCCGTACACTGCAAATCCTCTTGCCATGAGTCTTTCAGAAAACGCAGTGTAGGATTCTTTCGAGTCTTTTGATTCTTTACATTCTCTTCATAAGGATAAGCTAGACAGCAACCCCGATAAAAAGGAAACCGAGAGGCACGCGCATATTTCGGAGGCGGAATGAAGAAGGTTTCTTGGTCATCCTTTTTCTCATCTGTCACGTTCATGCGAAAGAATCCCTCAAAGGAGGGGGGGATGTCAACAGGTTTGAACATCTGGGGACCTTTTGTCTCCAAGGCGATCCTTTCATACTCTTTCTTCATATCCCTGGTTGCGTCCATTGAGAAGGATTGGGTTACAGACTTATGAGAAATATGGGTCTGGCGAGTCGAGCTGTTGGGGATGGCGTCTTTGGCATGTCATAAGCGGGTACGCTGCTGTGGTGCAAGTTGAGAACGACGATGGAACTGACAGCTTGCCTCAAAGCACGTGACCGTTTGATATTTCCGGGTTGTTTGTACTTGATTTCATCAGATAAATGTAACGAATCCAAGATGCCTAATTTGGGCTAATGGTCTGTGCGCGAGTACTCCGGATTCGTCAAATATGCCTTGGTCTGAGGGCGTCGTCGAGCAGTTTGAAATTGTTGACCTTTACACCACTGATGAGAGCGAATTATATGGGCCATTCAACTCCCTTCTTGTCGAGCTATTCCCCAGCTCAGAACACTATCAAGTGTCCCCACAGTTCAAGCGCATCAATGGATCACTTGATTTCACCGTCCAGTTCATTGTTCATCGTCGTCGTATTCCGATTTTATTCCTGGAGGTCGAGACCTTCCGTTCGCTTATGCTGCTCTCCGCCCGTGGTAGTGCAGATGATCAAATGCGCCAAAGGTTCCGCGAATTGGCTTCGGGTACAATCCCGACAGCAACGGCCTCAGCGCTTTCAGCCCACAATTTTGTGTTTATGTGTTCAAACCAGCCACCCGAAGTATCGATCCGCCCGCAATCGCTCGTGACTTGGTCATGGTCAACGACATAGCGCCCGAGGCCCGATGGGCATATAATCTACTCGAACTAGCAGGGGAGGCAAAATTTCGAGAAGTTGTGAACGCGGTCAAAGGAATGACAGCTGGGTTGTAAAAATGTTCGTTGTTTGTTGAGAAGGGGGAACTTGCCCAAACGGTTAGGCCTTTCCAGTCACATACAATTTTTCCATTGCTAAGCTTAAATTCTGCAGATCGGTGTAACGATCTGGCGTCTAGGTTTTTCCTGTTTCTATTTCTAAGCCTCGGTTCTTGGTGTAGTTACCACCCTCGTGCTCGAGCTCTTGGCTTCTAGTTTACGTACTGCGTATTATGTGGCCTACTTACTGGTATGAATACGGGGTTCTGCAGTTTGTAGACCTCAGTGAATCTCATCAAGGTAAATCTGTCTGTCGACTTTCCATGAGCCTCATCCTAAATACTCTTACCTTCTTGTGTAGCGGTACCAGCCTTTATTGTCTCATCAAACCCTGTACCTCATTGCTCATTGCAAGAAACTATCTGTCAGCAAGCTTCAAGCTTACCAACAAGTCTCTTGTCGCTTTTTCGCTTGGTCGTCGGCCTGGGAAAACCAGTTCTCCAGCTCCTAGCGGAATTATTCCCTTTTTCCTTTTTTTTTCTCTCCATTTATTTCGTTTATCTTTCTCTTCAGCTGAGTTTTCGTGTTACTAGTTGTTAGCTAACTATTATGACGGCTAGGTACGGCACCCCGAAGGTATTCAATACGACGCCTTTCCAGCCTTGAGGGAACCTTGTGCGTCATGAACACCATTTTCTGTGGCACGCCAGAGCTGTTGGAGGATGACGTTAAGGAGCATGATCCCGCCATTTGTGCAGGAAATCAGCTCAATCTGGCTTTACTCGACAAGGATTGAGAACCTTGCTTTCTGCTTTACGATCCCAAACTGGTTTCTGAATTGTTTCCTAACCCAAATGTACTTGACTTCACATCAATACGACATTGCGCAGCTATCTTGATATATGGTAAGAATGGACGCCACTAGATGAGTTTTTGCAGCTGTATCCATTCTTGGACCGTTCCTCTGCGGCTGGCCTTCATATAATTTATTTACCATTTCCCCTGTTCATTGATGTGTTCTAACCATTGTTCCTCCATCGTTTCTGGCATAACTGCTGACTGCTTCCCTTCGAACTTCCTTCGAGGCGAAAATACAATTTGGGAGAGCAGATCTTTACTCATCCTATTGGGGACCACCCCCTTAACGACCGCCAAAAAAAACCCATAAAATCACACATTGGAGAAGTAATGTTCTCTAGCTCGAAATCATCATATGTACCCTCTGGTACTTGTCAGCCGAGTCGTTGTGTCTCCTCCCTTACAACTTCTCTCCAATCTGGTTCTAACAACCTAGGTTTATCCCAGACACACTTCCTCAATTACCCTTATTCAGAACTCAGAAAGTTTACAAATAACCCACCGGATCAATTGTGATGGTAATATTGTTATAAAACACGTCTCTGTAGCTAGAATCCGTTAGGACTTTATACAACATATATGACTATTTCTCATCAGAGGATGCCGCAAACAGTTCTACAGAGCCTCTAAAGATGTGGAAACAAGAAAAGAGAAGAATGACCTCAAGGAATTCTCAACGGATCCATTCACAAGTTTAATAACGATCCAAGCTCAAGATACATAAATATAGATTACCTATTTTGTTTGACACTGCACGATAATAACACCTAACAGAAAATGTGCTAGTATTCATCGGCGCCATCACTGTAGCCAGACCCCCCCAAATGAAGCCCACCCTAGACTAAGAAAGGAGTTTCACTGGGTTATATAAATTTTTGAGAACGATTATCTCAAATACACACAATTGATTACTGCGGAGGAGGAGTTTCGGCTGCATAGAGCACAAACTCCTGGTTGCAAAATCGGTCCATAACAAACATATTACGTAAAACTACAAGGCACCGAAAATCCACTTGCGCCGCTTTGGCAGCTGCTCTTCCTCCTGTTCCTCTGATCTGCCGAAAGAGCGACAGCGTTTACCAAGGAAAGAACCATCCATTCCATGTATGTACTGACTTGTCATCTGGCTCACTTGAAGCGTCTGTGCGATGGTGGATCTTTCCGGATCTCCCCCTAAAGGCATCCGGAAGTAGTCTACTTTCGAATCTGTGAGTGTCACGGACTCCCAGGCCTGAGGATCATCTGGTGGATTAGAGTCATTGGTAGGCGACTTTAATCCGGTTGGAGTGATGCAGAGAGGCTCCATCTTCATGGCCGCCTCCCGGAGGCGCTCAGAGAACCATGTTTCATCAGGTTCATCCAAATTGATAGATATCTCGCCGTTCTTACGATAACGCTCCCTGAGGACTTTACCCAGTTGGTCCACGAGTTTGTTGACGTCCATGTTCTCGAATTGGGTGAGGCCCAAAGAACTTTCATCGTGCCCACAGTGTGCTAACACGTTCAACTTGCCTTCACCGCCGACTACCGACCCATTCTGGAGGCGACTGTGATGGAAAAAGATGGCCTGCATCTTTTCATAGAGAGGACCGGGGTACTTCGCATGTTTCAGATAGAGTAGAGCCTCGTAGATGAAGACCCAGAAGGCAGACTCTATATCGTCCCATAGCGTATGTGTTACAGTAGGACCTTGGTTCCGTAGGATTTTCGCAGAAATAAATGCCCAGGTCCCCTGCGTATACGCTGTCAGAAACTACAAAATTAGACATATGAACCGTAACTCACGGTACGTCCAGTTCGTGGTTTACCTCCATGCTTCCTCAGCAGGCACATATCCCAGTCGATAAGAACGCCTCTCCATTCTTTGGTATCTTTATCTTTAACGATCATTATGTTGCCAGCGCTGAGATCCCGATGTAATATACCGGCTTTGTACGCTTGTTGAGCCCCTGGTAGAGAGATCGTTAGAATGACCAACCAAAAATGGATGAAACACGCACCTTCAACCGCATCGGCAATACAGGATAGCAGTAATTTGCACCAGACGAATGTGGATAAGTCACGAGCGACAGTATCCAAAATTATGCGGTGGCAGACCATTCTACATTTCAAGTGTTTTGATTTTGGAGAGAGCTTTCGGACCCAATCCTGCGTTTCCGTCTCCAGCCCAAGAACGTCGCCGCCCAAACGCATAGATGCCACATACTTCACATCGTGCTCCTGAAGCATCCGGTAGATAGCCGCTTCGCGAACCGCACGCTGCGAATCCGCCTGCCATGAATCTTTCAGAAAACACATTGTAGACGGTTTTCGATTCTTTCGATTTTCTTTGTTCTCTTCATAAGGATAAGCTAGACAGCGTCTAGTGGCACGACAAAAAGGAAACAGACATGCACGAGCATATTTCGGAGGCGGAATGAAGAATGTTTCCAGCTCTTTCGTTTTGTCATCCGTCACGACCATGCTGAAGAATCCTTCAAAGGGGAGGGGGTCATCACCGCGCTTGAACTTAGCACCACCATACCAAGCGGATTGATCATATTGCTTAAAGGCGGTCCGCACGGACTGTGGAGGAAGCTTCTTCTTGGGTAGCTCAACAACAGTGGGGTCGAACCCTCTCTGACGAAGCGTCAGTTGGCAATAACGTAGGTAGAAGTTGAAGATCTGCAATGGGTGCTTGGTGTAATCAAATCGACGAGTTACGATGGCTCCTCGACGGTCCCATCGAATGAAGCGAGCGTATCGACCAATGATCAACATTGAGAAGAAGTGGTTTCGAAAAGACATGGACAGACCGACCCCTGCATAGGCAGCAATCTGGCCGCGCGTGTGGATACCAGACTCGGTGTCGGTCTCAACACTCGACGAGGCCGGGGGCGTTGGTATGTCGGCGTCGTCCAATGTGATGTCTTCTTCTTCCTTGTACTCTTCTTCCTGAGCCTCTTCCTGAGCGTCCTCCTCGCAGGGTGATAGTTGGAGCAAGGCATCATCTGTGGCATCAGGGTTCGCGTTCGTCTGGTCCTGATCCTCTTCATCCTTCTCCTTTTCTTTCTCCTTCTCTTTCTCCTCCTCCTCCTCCTCCTCCTCCTCCTCGCCATCCTGCTCCTCCTCACCTTCGTCCTCCTCCTCATCCGCGTCCTTGTCTGATACATGCTGGAATGCATCGTGGCTACGGTCAACTTTGAATTCTTGATGAGTCTGTTGATGAGAGAAGTCGGTATGTGCTTTAAGGTCATCGTTCCAGTAGGTAGAGATATCTGGGTTGAGGTTGTTGCAAGAGGTATCTGGCAGATTGGTGTTTAGAAACCGGAGAGTCTGTGGGTTTGGAACCTTGGCCTTCGTCAACGCGGCTTCTGTGACCCACTTGTCAAGGGCCTTTACCTGAGACAGGTATAAGTTATACATCCAAACAATCTATCATCAAATGTAAACTCACAAACGGTTTATACATCACGCTTTCCGTCTGCCCTGGTGTGGGAGCCACGCTCCGCAGATCCTTCAGACGCTGCTTTGAAGGGCGTTTTCCCCTGTAAGCATCTGGCGTCGTGTCGTTCCAAGGTAGCAAATTTTCGAGGAACGTCTTGGGATCCATTCCGACGAGATAGTGACCTTTTGCCTCTAGGGCGATCCTTCGATATTCTTTCTTCATATCCAAGGTCGCGTCCATGGGGTTACAGACTTATGAGAGATAGGGGCCTGGTGAGTCGAGCTGTTAGCGGTCGCGTCTTTGCGCGTCCCAAGTAGGTGCCATATGGTGTAAGTTAAGAACGACGATGGAACTGAGAAGCTACGTTCAAAGCACGTGACCGTTTGACGAATGTTCCATTAGACGTGTGGTCAATGTCGTTTTGACAGATACCAGCAGTAGTAGCTATGGCTTGCGTGGAACTTTAATAGGATACCGTACATTTTGAGCGCAGCCGAGAAGGGTGGCTGGTTACGCACAAATACACGAGAACATGGTTGTGGAAGCAAGTTGACGGTGGGCACACGACGTCAAATACCATCCAGCGTCGCCTATGTACGGTCACAAACGAAGCTTCTAATATAAGTAGTCAACGAAATCACTATTGGATGACTGCAGGATACTTCATGATAATCAGAGACGAGATCTGGTGGGCAATCCAACTCCAACGGACCAACCCTAAGCCCCAAACTGTCTTTCAATACTATTTGGGCATGAAGCTTTTGTAAGAATAACAGCAAGAATGATTTTATTCTAAGTACGATACTGGATATATATGCTACGGGTTTGTAGTAGAAAGTACGACTGCAGCTTTTGAGTATCTACTACGGGCTAAATGAAAGATTGGAAGTAAGATCGCGAATTGATAAGAAAATAGAACGCGATTCGCGCCAAATGCGCCATGCGCTTTTCATCAGGCCTAGGAGGCCTTGGAACGAATTGTTCCTCGGCTCCTTTCTCAACCTCGGAACCGGTACGTCGGTTCCAGTTACTCCAACACTCCTCCTCAATTCGTTACAAGGCCCAGCTCGCTCGCAAAATGTTTGACTTTCGTAGATGGGAGGGCTTTTGTCAATGTGTCGGCTACCATTTCGTCGGTAGGGCAATAGATTAAACGTAGACGGCCTTCTTCAATAATCCAACGAATAAAGTGATAACGAATGTCGATGTGTTTCGTACGCACGTGAAACTGATGCTCTTTTGTAAGTGATATGGCGGATTGGTTATCGCAGAACAGGGTCGTCGTGTCGAGTTGGATGCCGAAAACCTGTAGGATAAGGGATCGTAGCCAGAGTGCTTCCTTCGTCGCGTACGTGGCTGCAATGTATTCGCTCTCAGTGGTCGACAACGAGATTATCTCTTGACGTTTCGCACTCCAGGAGACCGCACCGCCGTTAATGATGAACACATATCCTGATATTGCCTTTCGATCCTCAGCCATACTTCCATCTGCATCAACATACCCCTGTAGCTCCTTTTGCTGACCTCCGTATCCTAACCACAACTCGCGAGTTCCCTTTAAGTAGCGGAAGACTCTCTTCACGGCTTCCCAGTGAGCCAGTCCAGGTTTTGTGTTGAATCGGGAGACAGTCTGTACAGCAAAGCAGATATCAGGACGGGTGCCGAGCGAGGCATACATTAGTGAGCCAACGGCCTCATGATAAGGGATGTTTCGCATCTGAGCAAATTCCTCAGTAGTCGAAGGTGACTGAGCAGTGGTAAGACGATTATTGGGATCCATTGGGGTTGACACAGGCTTCAAGTCCTCAAAGCCGTAACGTCGCAAGATTGAATCAAGATAGGATTTCTGAGACAGCAAAATTCGTCGTTCCTCGCGAATTCGGCGTACTTCGATTCCAAGTATCCAGTGGAGTTCGCCAAGGTCCGTTATTTCGACGTGTTTTGCGACTTCGTCCTTGAATCCCTTGATCAACAACACACTTTTTCCCACAATTGAACAATCATCCACATGCACCAACACCACGATCAACACGCCCGTCTTTTCACACCTCCTGAAAAACACTGCTTGGTCTACCTCGCTTCTTGAAAACCCTAGTTTCATCATGATTCCGACTAACTTTTGATACCACCTTCGCCCCGACTGCTTTAATCCGTATAAGGTTTTCCTCAGCCTGCAGACTTTGACTTCTCCGTTCAATCCCTCCGCTGCGTACCCTGGTGGTTGTCGCATGAAGATTATTTCGTCTTCGGTAAGTTCTCCGTTCAAGTAGGCACCTTTGATGTCAATCTGACCGGTTTCGTAGTCTTCAGCTGCTGCGAATGCGAGCACTGTTCGAATCGACGTCAGGCGAGCTACCGGCGCATACGTATCAAAGTAGTCGATTCCCGGAACTTGGGAAAAACCTTGAGCCACGAGGCGAGCCTTGTACCGTATAACATTCCCAGCGGCATCCTTCTTCGCCCGGAACACCCACTTTGACCCCACCACATTTGCTCCCACTGGCAAGTCGACCAACTCCCATGTCCCTGTTTCTTTTAGCGTCTTCAACTCCTCCTCAATTGCTTTCTCCCATAATAGCCAATCGGGTCGCAGCTTCGCCTCTTTGAGATTCTGTGGTTCTAACGCTTCGGCACTGCTGACTTCGGCTACGAATGCGTGTTCATCTTCGCATTCAGTCATGCTTGCTGCCCAATCTGCGTTTGGCTGCTGAATTCCAGGTGCGAGTATCGTTTTATTCCCACCGCTTGACCACGTTCCTCTCCCTTGCAACAGATCTGCTACTTTCTGAGTTGGTTTTCTAACTCTTTTGCTTGGCAATTCGGCGTCTGATGGAGTTTCCGTGGTTTCGTCTGGAGCATCGTTCAAGACATTTTCGACAGGTACGTCAGTCGTGGTTTTGCAACGTTCGAGGGTCTCTTCCTCCTCCTCAAAACGACTGACTGACGAATTGTTATAGGTCACATTTCGTTCGACCGTAACCGTCTTCGTCTCAGGCCAGTAAATCCGGACGCCCTTGGATTCCTCATCTATCCCCAACCAACGTCCTTCTTTCACTCTTCCTCCTAGCTTTGTACCACCCTCTATTCGCACATACACCCTCTCTCCCCACTCTCTCAAGCCCTTCAGGCTCGGCTTCCGTCCGAATGCTGCCTCAAAAGGCGTCATTCCATCCACCGCTTTCGTCGTGGTTCTATTGAGCAACCACACGACGTGTCTCGCTGCTTCACCCCAGAGAAACTTCGGGAGTCCGCTCGTGTGTAAGAGCGCGCGAATTCTCTCTCCGATGGTCCTATTACGACGTTCAGCTACCCCAGCCTGCTGTGGAGTATCGTGGACGTTGAGCTTTTGACGTGTGCCCTTGGACTTCAGATAATCGATGAATTCTTCCCCTTGGTATTCTCCTCCTCGATCTGTGTTTAACTCCTTGATCTTTGCCCCCATCTGGACTTCTACCCATGCCTCGTACTGTTTGTAAGCTTTGGGTGTCTCATCCTTGGTCCGAAGCAAATATAGATGCGTCAAACGGGTTTTATCGTCGATAAAGGTGATGTAGTATTTCTTTCCTCCTCGCGATTCGATTGGCGACTTTCCCCACAGATCTGAGTGCACTGTAAAAATACCAGTCGCGCTGTTCGTAGACCTGATACAATTCCGTTTGGCAGAGTAGATAACGTTAACTCGTTGCAAACGGATGAGTAACTACTGTACTGTACTCATCCTTATATACCTTAACTACGTGCTTATTAATACCCGCTGGTCCGTGCTCCTTGCAGCTCGCACGCGGATACATCAGGGAAAAAAAAGATGTTTCTGTAGTGCATAGTAGGTATGGTAGACCAAATACACTGGTACACAAGTCCCCCATCATCATGTCCGTACTTTGTAGATTCGTGTCGTCGTCTCTTGTAGTTCCCTAGTCGTTTCATGGTCTGTTTCTCTGATCATGGATTTTCTCGCAGCCAATATGTTATTCTAGCAGAACTACTAGCCTCTTTGTAGCTACAGTTTTTTCCTGTTGTCACTCAGCTTATAGCATAATTTCTGCTGAATATAGGACCTCGTTATGTCGTAGTTGGCACATTTCGTCGCCTTTAGGTATGTTGATTACCAACTCTCCCTTTCCTGTCGTACTGAATGTCTGTTTATTCGCAGCTCGGAAGTGCCTAGGGACAATATCTTCGAAGGTCTCGAATTGGTCACGATATGGCGAGATGTGATTCGTGCATCCGGAATCGTATAACTCGGCGACTCCAACAGTTTGGACGGATTCGACTGCGACAAAGACTTCTCCTGACATATCCTTGAACTCCTCTACGTCATCCACCTCCTCGATTTCTCGCTCTAACTCTTCCTTTATAGCGTTCTCGAACCAATCATCAACATCTCCCCTTCCTCGCCTCTCGTCATCTGCCACATCGTCTATGATCTCTTCCGCTGCCCATGCACACTCATCCTCCGAGTGTACTTCAACAACATGCGCGGTCGCGGATGGTCCTTCGACTTTCTGGTCGGGTTTCTCTTCTGCGCGCCTATGAGGGTTTCGTCTGGGTTTTCTTGGTTCTTTGCACTCCGAGCTGAAATGCCCCATCTCACCACAATTCCAGCACTCAATTTGCCGCTTGTCCCGACCCCCTTTTCGTCTTGGCTCATCCGCATTCACCACTAACGCTTCATCCTTTTCTTCTTCTTTAGCTTTCCCTGGTCCATGCCTACGTCTTTGCGCTCTCATGCTCTGGCGTTCGGCTTCATGGATCAGCATAGTCATCAGCGTTCCCGCATCTAACGGTTTTGACGTATGCTGTTGCGTCCAAGCCATCTGCGCTGACGCGAAATTCGATAACGCATCAGGGAGTGAGGAAATGATGGTCGAGGCATAGTCCTCATCGCTGATCTTCACCCCTACGGAGGCCAATTCCTCCTTTTGCAACCGCAAGCTCCTCAAGAAATCTTTCACATTCCCCCTCTCCGAACATCTCATCGTTAAAAACTTCGCCCTCATCTCCGTCTGCATACAACTCCCCTTCTGCGTGTACTCCCTCACTACCATCTCCCATCTCTCTCGAGTCGTATCCTTGGAACAGATTTCCATTACGGTCGAGTCAGGTAAGCGTTGAGTAAGTAACGTTTTCGCGGAGAACTCATCCTTTTCCCATTTTTCTAGAGCGGCTATTTCGATAGCGGACGGTTCGGCAGGCAACACAGGAGCAACGCGAGATCCATCGAAGTGACCCCAGAATCCCTTCGCTTGGACGGCGTCCTTGAAACGGACAAGAAAAATGCCCCAGTTTTCGCCTTCGTCGCCTAGTTTAGGCACAGTAGAGTTCAGAAAGTCGGATAAAGAGGATGAATTGGACATTGTAAAGCAGTTAGATATTTTTCACGATAGCGTTGACAGTTTTTTGAACTCGATAAGATTTTTTTTCTTAGTTGCAACGACCGGGGCCCATAACCTGTAAGAATAACAGCAAGAATGATTTTATTCTAAGTACGATACTGGATATATATGCTACGGGTTTGTAGTAGAAAGTACGACTGCAGCTTTTGAGTATCTACTACGGGCTAAATGAAAGATTGGAAGTAAGATCGCGAATTGATAAGAAAATAGAACGCGATTCGCGCCAAATGCGCCATGTGCTTTTCATCAGGCCTAGGAGGCCTTGGAACGAATTGTTCCTCGGCTCCTTTCTCAACCTCGGAACCGGTACGTCGGTTCCAGTTACTCCAACAGCTTTTACTCTGCCCTCATTCACATTCAATTGAGCGGCAGCCTTTCGTTACTCCGACCAGCGTGCCCATCCGCTTCCGGGGTAATAGGCTTGAGAAATCTCCCTATCGATTTCCGAATACGGACGACTCACTGCATATTATATAATTTTTCAATGAATGGATTTTCTTATCTCAATCTCTTTTAGGTCTGTTAGCTTTGTATATCATAGATACACCGCACTACCACTCAACCGTCTCACGCGTCTCCTCCCATAGCTGCTCGCTCCGTCCAATTTTCATTGTGCGCGGCCTCATTCTGCTAATATCATCATTATCCCACATGACTACGAACCTCTACCCTACCACCACCTTCCTCTAATGTATCATATCGAATGATCCAGTCTGCTTCCGTTATGAGTTCTCTAAGATATCCAACCGCCAGCGGACAGCCAGCAATTGAAACCTATACACTCGCTTCTGTTGTGACGAAGACGCCGAGAATTGAAATGTGGAGAACAGGAAGTAAGCGAGGGAAATGAATTGAACAAGCTCGTCTGGCACGTACAAGTCAAAAATCAGTGCTCAGCGCTGAGCGTTTACCCAACACCACAAGATGTCCAGGCCCGCATCAATGTCTATAGACCTAATATACCTAAAAAAAGTACGTGATTCTTATCCAAGTGTTTTCTTTACTATACTCTCTTCATCGTAAACATTTGGAAACGTTGAGTTCATAAAAGGATTGTACTTGATAACTTTCTGTCTTCACCTTGACCGTATCGCTTGAATGACGATTTTTTTTCCACTTTGTTACGAATCTCGCTCAGAGTGTTTTTCCTGGCCACCTTCATTAAAAGCCATCCGTCACAAAAACAAAATGTGGCTTATTTATTATTACACACATGGCAACATATCCGATACACAATTGTGCATAGGACCGACTCATAACCCACGTAAAACATCGTCCCACAATTCTACAACTTTGACGGCATTCAGCAGAGGGGGATACCACCACTCCAAGAAACATCATGGCCGAAAGCAAGGGCGACCCAGTCTCCATTGGTCAATTTGGCCCACCCCCTAGATGAAAAGGACCATATGAGCAACTCACATACACATTAAACGCGAGCAGAGACAACTTACGCATCACCATCGACGACAGTGGTATCGGTTCGGGTGTAGCAGACAATGTCGATGTGAGTGCCTCTGGCGTATTGACCGTTGGCGGTGCAAGAGGTCCGCGGGCATGAGCGGTGCCTCAGACCGTTGACCTCAACCGTACCACTGATGGTGCGTTTCTCAAGAGTGCGTCTTCCGACTGGGGGAGTGTAAAAGGTGGGTTCCGCCGCTGCGGGTGCAGGCTCGGGTAATGCCATAACAGAGGTGCTGGTGAGAACGAGAGCGATCAATGGGACAAGAGAGAATTTCATCTTAGGTGAGACGTGGAAGTGGGTCTACAAGGGGTGAAGAGCACTTGTGTTGGGGTCTAGCCCTTTTTCTTCTTTGGCTTTTATACCCGAAATCGAAGGATAAAACATGAACGGCATGCCGCAAAAGTGATAATAATCTTAAGTTTGTATTGCCTCCCTAAGGACAGCCAGTGCAGAGAAGCGAACGATGAAGGAAAAATTTGTTTGGAAACCCTGAAGGTAACGAAATCTGGTACTATGTGGTAAGCGATCATGTACTCGATTGTCACTAGATCATGATGCTGACCCGCTCCAGAAGCCTCACAAACGGATCTGTTTTAACTTATTGAAGTTAGTAACATACGAGCGCGCTGAGGGTAGAACGGTGTGGAACAGTCAGAGCTATGTCAAAGTGGAGTTTTTGGTTGATACGTACTTACAACAAAAAGCATGTATATCGCCCCTTGGCACTTTTGCGACAGCACCCGTTTCAGATCCACGATACATCTTTCCCGACATTGTTGAGGTCAGACTCAGAGTCTAGAGAACGCCCAGAATTAAGATACCAATGATACGTTGATAGACTCGGATAAACCGTGCACATGTCCTTCCTAAGGGTCTTCCAGACAAATTAGTGGTAGTAAGATCGTATCCACCGCAGAGCACGCATCAGTATGACTCGCGTTGAGAAGAGGTTCGAGAGTAGGCTTTGGCAGTAAGTTTTTTGACCCGAAAACAAAAAAAAAACGAAATGACGAAAATTGGACCCTTTTTCCACAATTGGGTTAGATCATCCCAAATGTCGTCGTCCCTTAAAAAGTTACATAATATTAATACTTTCCATCAGAAATTGATGGCATCATTGGGCCAAGACAATACCTGTCCTTGAAAGTTGAAACTGCCAATAAGAAACAAGGATGTAAATGGAGGGGACGATCTTATAGCATCTGGTAGTCTTGAGTTACAATGCTGGTCTTGAAAGCTTGACTCTTGGTCCTATATTACTTGGGTATATAACCCTCTCCTGTTGGTTGGGATGGATGGGAGGCTATCATGATGACACATAATCTTAAATCTTGATATTTCGGCTCCATTTTCTGAGAAAAAGGCCGGAAAACCTGGAGTTTGACAAGTTACTGGTTACTGATAACTGCATAGCAATGACAGACAGCATACCGTCAACACATGGCCGACACATGTACTTAGGAGTTAGGAATATAAAGAATTTGAAGGGAGCCTCCGTAGAAACAATGAGGAGAAGGTGCGAGTCCACGTACGTATTGACGAGCCTGAGAGCAACGTGTCCTATCAAGAGGGTCTTCGGATGAGTGGTACTCGGTACATCGTCGGTACATGAGTCGGATATATTTCTCGATGAAGGTTTTCAAGTCAACAGGATCGCCGTCATCCCGCGTTCCACGGGATGAGACGTTGTGCAGTCCGTGGATGCTGAGCGCCGAGCGATCAGTTGCAAGTAAAGGAATTTATCTAATTAGAGCCGCTCGAGTCAGGGAATTAAGGGCTCAACTCACTGATTAATCGAGGCTAAAGCGCTAAAGTGTCAACTGCTTGTACGCCAGAATTCTGCGTTGAGCTGCATTGTCGATGGATATGGGATGATGCACATATGAATGATCTACATATTGGTGTTAGCGTTCGTAAATCACCACTTGCCTTGCCTCTAACATCCCCGAGCTCGAGTTTTTCTGACTTCATTCCGTACATTGCCGTATGTAAGGCAATTGTCACAATATCATCTACATTAAGGACGATTGAAATCCGACCTTATTATTCATCACTGCCATCCTCTTCCGAATACTCTACCCGCCAGCCGAACAGTGATCTTCGACCCCCTAACCCAAGCAAAATGTCGTCTGCCGATTCTACAGCATTCAACAACATTCAACAGTACGGAATACCACCACTCCAAGAGAGAAATTGGCCGAAAGAAAGGGCGACCCAGTCTCCATTGGTCAGCTTGGCCCACTGGCATCCCCTAGATAAGAAAAGACCATGTGAGCGACTCACATACACATTGAACGCAAGCAGAGACTACTCACGGATCACCATTTATGACAGTGGTATTGTCTTGTGTGTAACAGACAATGTCGGTGTGGGTGCCTATGGGGTATTGACCAATGGCAGTGCAAGTTATGAGCGGGCATGTGCGGTACTTCAGACCGTCGACCTCGACCGTACCACTGTTAGTACGTTTCTCAAGAGCGCGTTTTCCGACTGGGGGAGTGTAGTTGGTAGGCTCTGGTAGTGCCTTAACGGAGGTAGCGAGAGCGATCAATGGGACGAGAAAGAATTTCATGTTTGGTGAGCGTAGAATTGGGTCTTGTACAAGAAGTGTGAACGATTGAATACTTGTGATGAAGTCTAGCCCTTTCGTTGATTGAATTTTATGAATCCGAGGGCATTGACATGATACAACTCCAATAAGAAGTGTGTGAATGTTTATGTTAACAAGTAAAATTGGTTACAATCTAATAATCTTTCTTTTAGAATAAATTTCTCGAGCTTGACTTCATTATAATTAAAAGTATAGTGCGAATTAAGTACAGTCGTCCTCAGTAAACGCTGAATATTGAATAACGAATGTTGACACCACTGACTTTCGTTTATTGTGCGAATGTGACATATGCATGGTCACATTAAATTCTATTATTAAATTTAAGATGTATGTACATGTCCTTGATTTGCACCATTCATTAGGTTGCCATTGGAATCCTTTCATTTAAGATCGAGAAAAAATCTACGCAAATTTTCTAGATGCAATACCTATGTAAATAATTCTTGTTATCCGATTAGTCACCGCAGCGGTCCGCAGGGTAAGTGCTTAACAGCGCCCACACTCATGTTTCATAGCCTTATTTGAGCCTAAAGGGCCTCCCCACATGCATCTTGGGATGCATATTTAACCTAATAAGTATACTAGCCCCGGTGTCGCGCTGGCTGCATATGTTATGTGTCATTAAACCAGCATGTTGAACAGTCCCATCTATGTCAAAGTGGAGTCGAACTGACAACAAATTTTGCGGATGGATTAATTGGGGCAACTCGCTTTTCAGAGAAGAGAAACAATTTTTTTTTTCGAAACTGTCGAGCCAGATCGAAGGATACCCATGACATCCCTAATTAAGAAGATTGTCGGCCACTACGTTGCACAGATGCAGATTCTTAGCGTTCTATTTCAATCCTGCAAAAGGCCTATACGTCGAGGAATAACAAGTGCTTAGGCATTGACCAAAACAACGTATCAGGAATTTCCTGTCAAGGGTTTTCGGCCCAAGGGGTTTCAAGAAATTTACGTCGACAGGCAATTCTAGAGACTAGGTGGTGATTGGGTGGTGATTTTTTTTTAATAACGATGAGTCTAACCCAATGCGATGCCGCGCTGTTTATCAGCGTTCGAGTCAGCGGTTTGAAAGCTTGACTGATCAATCGATAATCAGAGCGAGGCTAGAAGCGTACCTATTTTGTTGGGTCCCGTTTGTATCAAACGGTCACGTGCTGCTGTTAAACCAAGGGTTCAAACGTTTAAATACCGTTCAATTCCAGGAACTTCAATCGTTGTTCTCAACTTGCACCATCCATGGCAGAAATAACAGCGGTGGCACCCGCTCCTGACCACCCAAAGACTCCACCCCCAACAGCTCCTCCTACTCACCAGACCCCTGTTGCTCATAAGTCTGCAACTCAACAGTTCTCAATGGACGCGACCAGGGATATGAAGAAAGAATATCGAAGGATTGCCCTAGAGGCAAAAGATCACTATCTCGTCGGAATGGATCCCAAGACGTTCCTCGAAAAATTGCTACCTTGGAACGACACGACGCCAGATGCTTACAGGGAAAAACGCCCTTCACAGCAGCGTCTGAAGGATCTGCGGAGCGTGGCTCCCACAAAAGGGCAGAAGGAAAGCGTGATGTATAAACCGTTTGTGAGTTTACATTTGATAATAGATTGTTTGAATGTATCACTTATATCTGTCTCAGGTGAAGGCCCTTGACAAGTGGGTCACAAAGGCCTTGTTGACGAGGGCCAAGGTTCCAAATCCGCAGACTCTACGCTTTCTAAACACCAACCGACCCGATACCTCTTGCAACAACCTCAACCCAGATATTTCTACCTACTGGAACGATGACCTTAAAGCACATACCGACTTCTCGCATCAACAGACTCATCAAGAATTCAAAGTTGACCATAGCCACGATGCATTCCAGCATGTATCAGACAAGGATGCGGATGAGGAGGAGGAGGAAGGTGAGGAGGAGCAGGATGGCGAGGAGGAGGAGGAGGAGGAGGAGGAGGAGGAGGAAGAGGAGAAGGAGAAGGAGAAAGAAAAGGAGAAGGAAAAGGAGAAAGAGAAGGATGAAGAAGATCAGGACCAGACGGACGCAAATATCGCACTGAACCCTGATGCTGCAGATGATGCCTTGCTCCAACTATCACCCGGCGAGGAAGAGCCTCAGGAAGAAGAGCACCAGCAAGAAGAAGAGATCGCTTTGGACGACGCCGACATACCAACACTCCCTGCCTCGTCGAGTGTTGAGACCGACACCGAGTCTGGTATCCACACGCGCGGCCAGATTGCTGCCTATGCAGGCGTCGGTCTATCCATGTCTTTTCGAAACCACTTTTTCTCTATGTTGATTATTGGTCGATACGCTCGCTTCATTCGATGGGATCGTCGAGGAGCCATCGTAACTCGTCGATTTGATTACACCAAGCACCCATTGCACATCTTCAACTTCTACCTACGTTATTGCCAACTCACACTCCGTCAGAGAGGGTTCGACCCCACTGTTGTTGAGCTACCCAAGAACAAGTTTCCTCCACAGTCCGTGCAGTCCGCCTTTGAGAAATATGATCAATCCGCTTGGTATGGTGGTGCTAAGTTCAAGCGCGGTTCCGACCCCCTCCCCTTTGAAGGATTCTTCCGCATGGAAGTGACGGATGACCAAACGAAAGAGCTGGAAACATTCTACATTCCGCCTCCGAAATATGCGCGTGCATGTCTGTTTCCTTTCTGTCGTGCCACTAGACGCTGTCTAGCTTATCCCTATGAAAAGGACAAAGAAAAGCGAAAGAATCGAAAACCGCCTACGATGTGTTTTCTGAAAGATTCATGGCAGGCGGATTCGCAGCGTACGGATCGCGAAGCAGCTATTTACCGGATACTGAAGGAGCACGATGTGAAGTATGTGGCATCTATGCGTTTGGGCGGCGACGTTCCCGGGCTGGAGACGGAAACGCAGGACTGGGTCCGAAAGCTCTCTCCAAAATCAAAAGACTTGAAATGCAAAATGGTCTGCCATCGTATAATCTTGGATACTGTCGCTCGTGACTTATCGACATTCGTCTGGTGCAAATCACTGCTGTCCTGTATTGCTGATGCGGTTGAAGGTGCGTGTTTCATCTATTTTTTGGTTGGCAATTCTGACTATCTCTCTACCAGGCGCTCAACAAGCGTACAAAGCCGGTATATTACATCGGGATCTCAGCGCTGGCAACATCATGATCGTTAAAGATAAAAAGACCAAAGAATGGAGAGGCGTTCTTATTGACTGGGATATGTGCCTGCTGTGGAGAAAGCATAAAGGGGAACCACGTTCTGGACGTACGGTGAGTTACGGTTCATATGTCTAATTTTGTAGTTACTGACAGCGTATACGCAGGGCACCTGGGCATTTATATCTGCGAAAATCCTACGGAACCAAGGTCGTACTGTAACACATACGCTATGGGATGATATAGAGTCTGCCTTCTGGGTCCTCATCTACGAGGCGCTGCTCTATCTGAAACATGGTAACGACCCCGGTCTTCTCTCTCATCAGATGCAGGCCATCTTTTCCCTTAACATTCCCCTCCTCAGTGGGTCGGTAATCGGCGGCGGAGGCAAGGTGCATATGTTAACACAGTGTCTCCTTGATCAAAGTGGTTGGGACCTCGCCCAATTTGAGAAACTTGGTGTCAACGAACTCCTGGACCAAGTGGGCAAAGTCTTCGTGCAGCGTTATCTCAGGAACAGCAACCCATCTGTGGATTTGGATGAACCTGATCAAACATGGTTCTCTGATTGTCTCCGGGCGGCTGCCATGAAGATGGAGCCTCTCTGCATCACTCCAACCGGTTTAAAGTCGCCTACCAATGACTCTAATCCACCAGATGATCCTCACGCCTGGGAGTCCGTGACGCTCACAGATTCGAAAGTAGACTACTTCCGGATGCCTTTAGGCGGAGATCCGGAAAGATCCACCCTCACGCAGACGCTTCAAGTGAGCCAGATGACAAGTGAGTACATACATGGAATGGATGGTTCTTTCCTTGGTAAACGCTGTCGCTCTTTCGGCGGAGAGGAGGAAGAGGAAGAGGAGGAAGAGGAGGAAGAGCAGCTACCAAAACGGCGCAAGTAGACTTTGTATTTTTGCAAAATATGTTTTGTTATGGACCGATTTTTTACCATTGTGAACTATTCACTCGTGGCCGAATTCTATGGCGCGCATTCATTCTCCCATCCTCAAACCTCTCCAGACTATGTAGAATCGTGTTGGCTGCATGACAGTATTTCTGTTTGTATTTATAGGTGAAGTATAGACCATGAGAGACTTTGCAATCGACAATTCTAGGAGATTATGATTTCGCGCTTCGGCATTTCCGGCTTTGCGCGGTGCCTTTCGGCCATCGGCCCCTTCAACAAGTTCCAGTCTTTGCTGGCTGTCGGCGTTCGGAGTGTGAACAACGGATCAGCGCATTTATCAGTGTTACAGAGTGTCACTCTCAAAAAAAACAGGACTCAAGGTTTTGCGTTTTGCGCTGCAAGGAATCAACTTCCTGCCTTGAAGTTTTTCAAGGTGAGTTCCATAGCATAAGAAGGTATTTCTGCTAAATTTTATGAAAGGCCGTCCACTCGATCGGACTCGATCTGACCTGACAATTCGCATACTTTAGTCTATCAAAAGTAATGGAAAAAAATTCTTCATTTAGTTCTCCCTACAAAAAACTTGTGATAGTCATGCTTCTATAAGTCTTGGGAATGCCTATGCAAAGTTTGAAGAAGCAAGCTGGTTGCCTACTCGTTGACTAGGAAGGCTTAAAGGCAGATATGTGAGTGTTATAAATACAAACGAGGGCCAGAGCATGATTTATGAATCTATTGATCATCCACGACTGGTAAAAATCGATCGAATAAGAAAATACAAAGTACCAAAAATCTACTTGCGCCGCTTTGACACCGGCTCTTCCTCCTCCTCCTCCTCTGATTCGCCGACACAGCGACGGCATTTGCCAAGGAAAGAACTAATGTATCTTGTCACCTCGCTCGCTGGATACATCAATACGGTGGTGGACTTTGTTGGATCTCTGTCTAAAGGCATCAGGAAGTAGTCCATTTTCGAATCACTGACAGTCGTGGATTGCCAGGTTCGCGACTGGCTGATTTCTTCCTAAGAACACAATTCCGAAACGAGCAGATGTCATAGATTGGCTTGTTTGGGATCTTTTTTCTGCTAATACCACTACTCGGGACGGATCTTTGATTGAAGAAAATAAAGAGGAGATAGATGGTTGATATTCAAGAAACCGAGCAACTTCCCGGGAGGAAGCCGGAGAGTAGCACTGTCCGAAGTGTTTGCAGCAGCGATACATTTTGCGAATATTCGACGGCGTTCTTCTCTAGTCAACGGAGGTGGGGTATATGTTGGATGCTATGATGATAATATGAATAAACGCTTTTGCGACCACACACAAAACAAGACAAAAAACGTACCGCTTGAAGACGTCTGCGTCGTGGCAGATATACAAGTAAATGGAACGAAGCTTCGGCTACTGCAACCACTCCAATAGGTATAACGAAACATTCCGGGCGAAAGAATGAGAAAACGAGATAGATAATGCTGGTTGGTGCGACGAGACGACGAACCGTTATGGATAGTCGGATATTGATAATCGACCAAGGAGTTGCCGATCATCGATATATTATTGACTGTAGTTTGGTGGAATTGAGGATGTGAGACGTTTGAAATGAACATGAGTGTATATCTTGAACCTAATATAGGGCAGCATAGAGTCAACCACTTGTTCCGGCATTGATTCAATGACTTACATACGTGCTGTCGGACTTTCAAATTCACTGTTTGTTTGTTGTTGGTTTGTATATATTGTTATCGCCACAGTGACCACAGAAGCCTAAGCGCTTGTGGGCTTAAAATAGTAAGCCCCATATTCTTCCGGTTTGACTGGTCTAAGGCCAGAAACCAACCAGTCCCAAGCAGATATCTCCCCCTGCTTTGAAACACAATGTCTGCTGCCCTCCACACCCGTTTGAATAGAATTTTCACTTCTGCTTTCAGTATGGCTTCCCACCTCACAAGATTTTTACGACAGGGAGACTCATGCTTGCCTGCCAAAACAATGCAGGCAGAAACTTTTCAAGGATGTTTTCAAATGCCTGTGCAATGCAGTTCGTTAGTAAAAAAAATAGGAGCTCTAGGACACCATTCAAGTTAGCTGGCAATATGATATATCGCACTGTTGCACATCTGACCCAATTTTCATCTTATTCTCTGGAACATTCGGTAATACCTTCTCCAGCCTCATTTACAGCTAAAAGTGGCCTCCTATATTTTTCTCTGATCCCGATTCCCGGCGCCCCTTTGATTGACGCCGAATTTGACAGAGTGCGAAAAATTTGAGTCAAGACGAGTCAAAACTTCTACGATTTTAATCCCCGTACCAATCATGAGTGAAAAGACTGCTGATGTAAGCGGGCGCGGTGATGTACTAGCGGTGGGGTCAGACCGCAAGTAGTAACGTAGTTCGGAGGGGTTAATGTAGATTTCCTCGATAGAATTTAAAGGGAAGTTCGCGGTATTGAAATACACTGGACGAGTAGACCGCGAAGATAGCGAAGTCCGTGAACGATAACGCTGATAGGACCCAGGAGACGTCTAGGGATGTAAACACACCATTTTTGCGGTTTCACAACCTTTGCAGTATACTCGCGGATGCTCACATATCATTGCGGATACTTGCAGATCATCACAGGTCATTGCAGGTCATTGCAGATCATCGCACATACTCGCAGATCATCGCAGAATACTCGCAGATCATCGCAGATACTTGCAGTCATCACCAACATTCGCATTATCATTCGCAGTTGCCAGCTGTTCTTGCAATCTTTAAACATGACTCCAACGAAGGTCACTCAGGTGACTGTATTACTCATCACCTTTATTTTTATCTTGTCTCCTTTATTTGGCTCTTATCTCCTATGTTTCATTCCCAAAATACCAGACCCATGTGACTCCGCTTTAACCCACATTTTACATTCCTGTTTCACCTTTCCGCACTTAGCTATTGCTAGTTACTATATTATTAGCAGTAGCAAGTAGGGTAAAGGAGGAGGGGGGAGAACGGACGAATTACCACACTTTTGATCCCACCTTTAGAACGTCGTACTAAGCTACTCTTGCACTCCTTGAAAATCATCCTACACACTTCGCTTTTTCTGCGCATTATCTCGCACTTTAAAGCGAACCTTCGCACCTCATAAAACCTCACTATCA
>MU130565.1:0-10754 GCA_015039465.1 Phlegmacium glaucopus
GAACCCTCAATACTATGATGAGCACATGGCCCTGGTAGGCATGGCTCTACCCTTCCCCGTTTTTATTCTTCCTCCTCATCTTCCGTTCTTCACTTTATCTCTCTTCCTCTCCTCCCATCATTTCACTCATCTTTGTTTGCATTGCGTTTGCGTTGCATTTGACACATCTTGTATTTGTTGTAGTCAATTATACAATTATGCATTTATGCTTCACGTTTTAGCCTTAAGGTCGTAACTCTCAATTGATTCAGATGCAATTATTTCATACTGGATGAAATCATTAATTATTGAATATATCAATGGTGCCCAACTTCACAGCTCATGTTCCTCATTAAGTTCATCTCTCTCAAGTTCATCTCTGCCATCACCTCAAGACTCAGTTACAAGGCGGGCATTGATTATCTCGGCGGCTTTCTTTGCACGGGCTATTAACACTTGGCGGTAAAGGTTTGGCTTTGGCCTCGAACACTGGGATACATGACAGTAGGGTTTGCGTGGGTTCGGACCCAACAGAGATGGTTGGTGAGTGGTTCCATAGAGCAATTTCGGGAGTACACACATGGCAGGTGGTGGTAGGGATATCCATTGAGAAGCTGAATTATGAGTAGAAGCTGGCAATGGGTTCGATAGGTATAGGATCGATGATGAAGTTTGTATAGATGACGAAGTTTGTATAGATGACGAAGTTTGTATATCGGTGGGGGGGGCAGACCCAGATTGTTCATCAGCAAAACTGAGCTCGAAGATGAGGGACTCTGTTCTCTTAAGTGGCATAGAAAGAATTCCTATTCCATATGTTGAAGCCTTACAACGTGAGAGCAAGGCAAACCACACTTACAAAGCTTGCGCGTATAACTTTCAGATTGAAATTGAGAGGATGATCGTGTCAGATATTCAAACTTGGGGGCTGGGAAGCATGGGAATCCAGATCGGCTAGCAAGCATTGAATGGACATTTGGAACTGAGTGGATTGGGGTCAAGGAGTAGTCAAAAAATGTGTAATTGGGGTCAAGGAGTAGTCGAGAAATGTGTAATACCATGACAAAGCTATGACTAGGTGTGACTATCATGTTACTTCACCTGACGAAACGTTTTTACTGAGCGTCACCCATGCGTCACTCATCTCGCCACGTTGGAAAATATTTGCTGGAAATTCATTGCTTTGCTGTGTTCTCGAGGTACAATCCGCCAAGGTTCACGGATACCATAAAAGGATGCTAAAAGTCGATGGCCAAGTTATTTCTGCTGGAGATACCATCACCATCACTACTGGTCCACCAGTTCCTGAACTGTGACGAGGACGAAGTTGGAGCTCTCAAAAACTTACTACGCAGTGAAAAATGCCATGGATCTTAATGTAGAACGTATCCTAGTCTCTACGTTGGAGGGAATTCTGTCCGAGTCTTGTTTCACTCCAATGGATGTGCGCCGAACCGTCGTTCCTTTGATCTTGTCTACCTTTGACCTCTCTCCGCGAGCCCATCCTATTTGACTTCCACTTCATTTCTTCCGAACTCATCTTGGATGGTGTGCAACCCGAAAAAATATATACTGAGCCCACAGCTGTATTTCTCTGGCAAGGTTGTGGAGACCTCCGCTCCATCATTCCTCTCCTAGGGTAAGGAAATAAAAATCAGCCAAACTGAGCCTTGACCTATTCACCACTGAAAGACTGAATGCTATTCGATTTCCCTGCCTCAAAAAAAGTGCCTCTTTATAACCAAGAAATCTACAGCGAGTAACAGACCACTCCAGTACATGAAATTGTTGCGTATTACCTGGGAAACTCCCAAAGTAATCGTCCCCCCCAACCCCGCTCTCAACCTAGCCTTGACCTCAACTTTTCCCTTTCCAAAACTATCATCCTGCATCACCTTTCCGAGTGACAGAACGGCCTGGAATCAATGGAGTCCGGACCTCAAAGCCCTTCTAGCTGGTGTCTGGCATGGACACATAGCAACCGTGATCCAGGTTCGGGCGAGAGTAGACTCACGCTTCTCGGCGATGCACAGCTGATTCTGCTCAGAAGATGGATGGAAAGATGGCATAGTCTGACTAAGTAGCTCGTGACTGAGATAGCTATGCGGTTCTCGGTCTTGGTGGCGTGAACACCTCAAACAAGTTTGCGCGAGTTCTTCCAATATTTTTTTAGCAAGGATTGTTTGGAAAAAGGCTGGCCCTAGATAGATATCTTTTATGTGGGGTTCAGAGGAGGGTGGTATAAAATGATGGACAGAACTTTATGGCTTTTAGTCACAAGTTTTCCGTGAGCTTCCTGAGCGCAAATGTCAAAACGCTAGCGGTAACGGATATCGCATTTGGTTGGTGTGGAAAGGTTGTTATCAGCGTAACGAAGAAACTCACACAGAGCGTTAACGAAGCCTCTGTCCGGACGAAAAGAGGATCAGGCCCCACCTACCATTCCCCGGGATCCTGTCTGTGGGTGTCGATTATGGCTCGTCCCGCTTAATATTGCTGGCTAACTGGTCATCCCCTTTGAATTTGAGACCTACATCACAATTCAAAGCTACCATGACCCTTTTCACCCCAATGCGTATAAACACTACCCTCGATTCCTCTCACCATTGTGCGGAGCGACCAGGTTCCATGAGATCCATTTCGCTCAATGATAACAGCTAAGCGCCCATCCAATAGAGTACCCATATACCAATCTATTCTCCGTAAATTAGGACATACTGTGGCGAGAGCTCGAATAACTTCTGTATTTTTCGAAGCTGGTTCGCAAGTTGAACTGATGAATTCGACTCCTTGTATCGTTCGTAGGTGTGGTAATCGGCCAAATACGGGGTATAAAGTATGGTCCTGAGAGTGTGAGACAAAGAATAATGGTTAGTGAATGATTCTGATCTTGTAAATGGAATCGAATTGAACACTGACAATTTGACCTGATACTTGGACATCCAACCACTCCAGGTTCGGTGCAATGACGGAAAGCCTTGTAATTAAGTGGCTGAAGTAGTCGCCGGGGTTGCACATGCACGACGTAACTAACTTCTTCAAATTATGGCCACTACCGCACTGCTCAAGGCTGTCCAGAAACACATCATTGAGCAATGGACCCATAACACATTCCAAGGGGCGGGGTGTAGCGATAGTAGAATCCAGAATAGATTTGGTTACCGTCGATCTTAGATCTGTATACAATTGTTTCAGACGTGGAAGAGCGTCCGGAGGCAGTACTAAGGATTGGTCAATTTGCATAACCCTCAGCGAGAGGACTTCGATAGTTGGATGTGAAGCGAGATGAGAGCTGAGTTCAGTAGAAACGAAATTGAACCCTAATAGGGTGAGCTCGCGGAGAGAGTTCCAGGGTGGACCAGATAAAAGAGGCGACGCGAGAACAGTTTTTGTGTTAGGGTTCGCATAGAGAAGATACTGGAGTTTCAGGGCCTAAGATATAATTTGAGCGTTGAGCATGCAATATAGGCTTCAAAGTCATATACCTCCAGATTCGGACACCTTTCGACGAGCATTTTTCCGCATTGTTCAACGTCCGGCAAGGGGAAATTACCAACGTTGAACGCCTCTGTCCTGAACGAAAATGATTTCAAATTGTTGAATAAATAAAACTGACAGGGCGTTACTAAGAGTAACAGAAGACTGGTATATTGAATTAATGCGACGTACATTTGGATTGTGGCTGGGTCTCTGATAGGCGGGATCATCTGTATCGTCCAGCATAGGCTCGAAAGGTCTTTCGCGATCGATGACATCGATGACATTCAAGGAAGGACAGTATTTAGCAAACGTGATCCATATATCATCTTCTTGATTACGATTGATAAGAGGAGGGGTACGTGTCCATCGGAACGAAGTGAGATTGGACATTCCCTTTAATGCAGAGACCAGTATACGTTCCGCATCGAGGTCCATGGCATTTTTCGCTGTGTAGTAAGCTCTGAGAACCTCAATATCGTCATCGTCATCGTCGTCCCGTTCAGGAACCGATGGTACCTCTAGGTCACCGAAAATAGCAGGAATAACCTGGTCGTCGACCTTAGCACCCTCGTGGTGTCCATGGGCCTCGGCGGATTGTACCTCGAGAATGCGAACATTTTGTGCAAGCAATTGATTTTCAGCAAATTTTTTCCAAAGAGATGAGATGATCGGTGCACGGATCACGCGAAACTGGGTGTGATATGGTTCAACAATTGAACGCAACTGAGTGCAGACGGCGGCGAGGTTTCGTAGATCAGCAGGTAAATCAAGGGCTGCCACGATGTGTTCAAGTGTTTCTACAGGTAAGTCGGTAATGACCATGACTGTTTGTGATGAAGAATTAGGTAAGCGCACAGTGGTCAGCAGAAACGATCTAAGAAACCTCGCCAATGTCGCCACAGCCCACACCGTTGCATTTACTTGTCACTGGCAAACTAGTTTCCCGTCACTCATGCGTCACTCATATCGCCACTTTGGAAAATATTTGCTGGAAATTCATTGCTTTGCTGTGTTCTCGAGGTACAATCCGCCAAAGTTCACGGATACCATAAAAGGATGCTCAAAGTCGATGGCCAAGTTATTTCTGCTGGAGGTACCATCACCATCACTGCTGGTCCATCAGTTCCTGAACTGGGACGATGACGAAGTTGGAGCTCTCAAAAACTTACTACGCAGTGAAAAATACCATGGATCTTAATGCAGAATGTATCCTAGTCTCTACGAAGCTGGAGGGAATTCTGTCCGAGTCATGTTTCACTCCAATGGATGTGCGCCGACCCGTCGTTCCCTTGATCTTGTCTACCTTTGACCTCTCTCTGAGTCTGCGAGCCCATCCTATTTGACTTTGACTTCATTTCTTCCGAACTTAGCTTGTGTCTATGGATGGTGTGCAACCCGAAAAATATATACTGAGCCCACAGTTGTATTTCTCGGGCAAGGTTGTGGAAAACTTCCGCTCCATCATTCCTCTCGTTGGGTAAGGAAATAAAAATCAGTCAAACTGAGTCTTGACCTATTCACCACGGAAAGACTGAATGCTATTCGACTTCCCTGCCTCAAAACAAGTGCCTCTTTATAACCAAAAGATGTACAGCGAGTAACAGACAACTCCAGTACATGAAATTGTTGCGTATTACCTGGGAAACTCCCAAGGTAATTGACCCCCCCGACCCCCGCTCTCAACCTAGCCTTGACCTTTACTTTTCCCTTTCTGAAACTATTAAGATGAGCTGTGGTTCCCATACATAAGGAGCCCAGTGCCATGCCAAGCGAGGTCTTACTAGACACCCCAACCTTAGGAAATGGGCAGAAAAATGTACTCACTGAATGCAAATTTTACAGCCGTTTTCATAACGATAGGCCCTGACATTTCCTGCTTGTTTAGACTGTGTTTGGCTGTATTGGAAGATCTGGTCCAAAAGATGTACGAGCCGACGGTCTGCCATCTGGAATCAGATTCTTCCAAATGTTCGCCCATCGACAGCAGACCGTTGGCTCGTACTTCCTTTGGACCAGATCTTCTGATACAGCCAAACACGGTCTAAACAAGCAGGAAACATCAGGGCCTATCATTATGAAAACGGCTGTAACGAGGAGGAGGCATTGTGTAATGGGTGAATGGATCCATGACTGGTGTGCCTTGGATATAAGGGGCTAGGATCACCACATGTTGGTGTAGGTAAATGAGGAAGGCCTCACTTAACCATCTGCCAATGGATTTAATGATATTGAAGGGAACACCATGTAGTAAATACTCTAGCATAGCGCCTATGTGGATTCCATGACCTTTTAAGGACCTGATTCCTAGTTCAGCTGCTACCGTGTTGATATGCTTGAGAAACTTGACTCAGGTGAGAGGACAAGGACCTTGAGGGTGGTTCCAAGTAAAAGGGCCTTGTCGAGTGAGGGGTCGTTAACAATGAGATGGTTTGCGAGTGCTGCCTGAGGATCATAGGGGCCATCTTGAGCAGACCAGTAGACATCTTCCCCATTAGGAGAAGACTTGGTGTGGGGCAATGTGAGAACTGTGATGATCTTGGTTGTATCTGATGTCAGAGTGTTTGACATGTAGGGTAGGGCTGAAGGCTTTCAGTGAGGTGACTGTGAACTCTCCCTAAAAGGTTGTGGTTAGGCAAGCAAAGACTGCTGCATCTAGTGGGTCAGCCATTACGAGCCTACCAGCAATTAGGGTGGCAGTGGTGAGGGACAAAGGTGCCCGTTTTGGCTTCTTTGATGAAGGAGGAGTGAGCAAGGAAGTGCTGTCAAGGGTAGTCTCTCATAGACAGCTTCGATATATGTGATGTGACATGAGTTATAGATCACGATATATGAAGTCTGTTGTTTACCGCACCCCCAAACCCATGCTAGAAAATGTTTATGTAATCTTCGGACTTCGAAATCATCTTCATCTCCTCTGAGCGCAATAATTGAAGTGTCTTTTCACCTGTTTTTAGAGAGAAAGTATTTCTATTGGATCCTTAAATGTATTATATATATAATTTAGGAGTATCTGAGGCGATGTGGATGCTTTCGCGAAAATTAGGTGCATGTCAAGTTGAGCTCCAAATCACGTGCACCACTTTTGGCTTGATTTCCTACTGACGAGGAAGTCACATAAACACCCATCCTCCCAGCCCCAAATTTTAATTTATATGGTGCCTAAGCTAAATATAACAACTTTCACACTAAAAAGTAGCAAAAGGCCTCTGTCGTCGCGTGAGCTTGATGCGACGATAATTCAAAGTCCGAAGATTACATAACAATTTTCTAGCATGGGTTTGGGGGCATGGTAAAAACAGGACTATGTCAAGGACCACTTTCATCTCAGTGAGGTTCATGCTCCATGGGGCACCATGCAGGACGTGCCAAGCTCTAATAGCATAGAAGTAATTAGCAAGAGTTTTTCCAGACTCCAGAGTACAAACCTGCGCAGCTTGCAACAAAGGTCAGCATGAGGAGTGCATCAGCAAACTTGGGGATTTCCCATAGTGTGTCATAGTCATGTCACACTAAATTGTAGTATCCTATAGTCATGTCACTGTAACTATAGTGAATTATAGTTTCATAGCATCCATGTGACACACACCAGCGCTGTCTAGCATAGTCTAGCCTCATCACTATGTCACATTAGAATACATTGTTTTTCATGAAGTTAAATAAACCAACCCTAAACCAAGTGTCTGTGCGCAAAAACTAAAACTACTAAATATGTAAGTTCAACATTTGTTCCCATCATTCCATACCACCACCACCACCACCACCACCACCACCACCTGACAACTACAATACTTACAACAACACCAATGGTTTTTTCTTACTTTCTATTATCAATCTATTATACTATATTAATTTATTTCACCCCAGAAACAATGGTTGGGGCTTGTTTGGCCCCACCTCACCATTTTTTGCATCAATAACAACATACAACAATGATACATGAATGACACATGACAATGATGCACAAAGGACACATGATGACAGTGCACAAACAATGCACAATGACGATGCACAAATATCAATGATAACAAATGAGTCGGAATGATGACAATGACAGGTGATGACAACAACAACACGCAACAACATGCAAGCGACAACAATGGCCTGCGACAACAACAACCTGCAATGATGACCTGCAACGACAACGACCTGCAACAAGTGATGACAATGACCTGCAATGAGTGTTGACAATGACCTGCAATGAGTGATGATGATGTGTGATGATGATGACGACGTGATGCAATGACAAGTAGTATATATAAGTAGTGTATATTACAATGTTTAGACTACTAGTACTTGGTTGAATATAATTTTTTTAACAATTTCCTCCAGTTGTAATGCTATTAGAATATTATGAGTATAGATAATAGGCCTCTCTAACTAATTATGGATAGTATTAATGTAGCCCTATATAGCACCTTATAACACTCTATAGTGCTGTCTAGTGTCAGGCTATTTCTGGATAGCATTACTGTGACACTGGACAGCACTATGAACAAAAGAACCTTTTCTATGGTTCTATGGTGCTGTCTGGTGCTGTCTGGTGCTGGTAAGCCGGCTGTTACAGCGACTATAAGCTTGCACTCGCATTTGGTGCTGGGCCAATAGACCAAGTAACTAGGGACTTATATACAACTGCAGTTGTTATCACAAGGGAGACTAAGACATCCAAGAGGTTCTGAGCAAGCTAGTAGATTAAGACCGTAGGGAATACAGAAGGTCTAAACTAAGGATTGTAGCTATGGGTATGGCTCTTATATACTAGGGGTTCGAGTCAGGGATAGGGGCGATGTCCATGGTCCATGCTAGGTATGAGTTGGTATAAGTCAGAGATAAGGAGAGTGGGAACAGTAGCTATATATAGTACAAGAGAAGGTTCAGGGTCAAGGGTAGATTGGGGAATGATGGTGTAAGGGGTTGATAAAGGAAAAGGGAAAGTATAGTACAAAGGGAGAAAAAGAATAAGGGGCTGTGAGCATACCAGACATTCATAACACCGGCCCTGAGTTTGCTGATGTGGGCTGGCAGGGCAGTGTTGAGGCTCAGGAATGTCCCATTGGTCACAAAACACATGAAAGAGGAGAAGCCTGGCTCCATAGGCATCTCTGGTACTAGGCTGCCAAGATGTGTTGATGACAGTGATTACTTGGTCTAAATCAGCCTCTGTTATGTCAATAGAGTTACCATCTTTGTCTGAATGGATGCAAGAAAAGGCTGGCCACCAGAGATGAGGGCAATCGTGAGCTGGACAGTGAGGACAAAAGTTAGATGTCAAGGGAGTGAGATCAGGGTGATATGCATGGGGCCTTGCAGGCAGAGGAGATGACAGGACGCTGATAGGGGCTGAGAAACGTGAGTTGGAACTAATGGCGGGGTTCATGATGTTAATGGCTGAAGTGGGAGAGAGTATTGATGCCAAATAAAGGAGTCCAGTCGACGGGATCAACATTTCTGACAGTGTTGACAATGTGTTTAGCAAGGGCAGATGGGTAACTACCCCCTCCGAGCATACAGAGCTTGGTAGGGTTATAGGGGTGGGTGGAATCAATAACAAACCTGTAGAGATCAGGTGGGAGCTGGATTCTGGGTAGGACTGATTTGTGTGATGAATAGACTCCCCTAGAGGGATCGACGGCTGGGTTGGAGTGACAGGGTGTGTAGGCCAAGTGTATGGAGAAGTCCTCCACAAAGCCTTCGAGGAAGAGGTGAATCTGATGGAATACCCCATTAACAGATTTGTCCTTGCTCCTGTTATTCCACCAAGCTTCCATGACCCCTTTGTTGTCCCCATACATCTTAAAGTGTCTGCTAGGACTGATAAACTGTGAGATGGGTTCTGATGAGGAGCTTGAAGCCAACTGCTTCAGCCCATCCAATATCCCTCCTGCCATTGAGGGTTTGCCAGCCTGGAATAAGCCACCAGGCTCTCCATCATCCCCTGATGATGATGGCAACTCCAATGCCTGAGCTTGCATCTGAGAAGGCACCAAGGTTGGTAATGTGGACTGGCTGGGGAATTGATCAGAAGACAAAAGGCTGACGGAGCCTGAGTGTCCACCAAGCGAGATTATCACCAATGCCTTTGACTGGTGAGTATGGAACAAAAGGACAGTTGTGACATATGCCAAGCATGGCCTCCAGGCCAGTGAGGTAGGTGTGACCTGAAGTGACAACCAGAGAGGCATGGAGGAGTCTGCTGTAGAGTTTTTGGACATCATTGAGAACATGAGAGGGTCGTAGTAGCCATTTATCAATGCTAGCAATGTATTTCTGCTTCTTCTTGAGGCTAAGTGAAACCATGAGCATCTCCAAATCCCAACAGAAGCCAATGTATGAAGCGGATGACAAAAGGGGATAATCCAGTACTTTACCCTCCCCCACAGGTTCCTGTCGGACTCCTCAGGAGTCCGGACATTTTAGGAAAGGATGTATGCAGAGTCCTGCGGAGTCCTGAGGACTCCGCAGGACTCTGCATACTAATTGACCAATTCATACTATTTTTTTTACATGGGGTTAATGACTGCTATTTTTTTTAACATTTAGAGATATGGTTACACTACTGTACACTGTTTATCTAGGGCTAGAATCATCATTGTCACTCCCTGATTCACTATTACTCTCTGATGAGTCTTCAACATCCAGTCCCAAATCTTCTTCATCACCATCCTCCTGAGATCCAGCCTTTTGCTTTTGTCGATTTATGACATATTGGGTATGGTAAAAAAGCATCACATGCAAAAACCAGTTGAAATTTCCAGGAGTCATGCGTTTAAGGATTGATTCAAATCCTCCAAGCCATGCATTGAGCTGTTCACAAACCTGTGTATTAAAGGCTCGCTTAGCATATGGCTGTCCATCATTACCATATGCAATAATAACAAGATTTGGTGCAGAGCCATCACCAGGTGAAGGATTGCAATACTTTCGGCAGAGGTAATCTGTAACACGATGATTGATGTAGTGATATGTATCCACAATAAATCTTGTTGTTTTCTCCCATTTTTCCCAGCTTTTATTTGTAACTGCAGTTCGAAGAACTTGACAACCTTTATCAATGCATATATAGTCAGGCCGAGACTCCTCAGTTGGGTACACTGACTCCAGAAAATTCAAAACATTGGTTGTTGATTCAGATCTAGCAAATTTAGTCCAGGCAACAACAACCCCACATGGTGCACAAATTGTCTCAACACAGTAGTAGCGTGCTGGGCTAAAATAGTTAGGAGAAGGTGGAGGTTCTTCACTTGGGTCATCATGTCGTTGTTGTCTGTTTGGCACCCTTAGATCTACATTCCAAG
>MU130566.1:0-15446 GCA_015039465.1 Phlegmacium glaucopus
GAGCTCGTGTCGACTTTGAAGGAGGTGGGAAGCCTCCTGCTGTACAAGAGATCGAATTATATCTACCTTCAACTCTTATCGGAACCATTGTCTGTGAACATCACTTTCTCACAATTGAGTGGCGCCTCCGCTATGCTCAGGCCGAGGCGACGTTAGGTGACATTCGTAACCTGCTCCTTTTACGGTCCCTCATGTTCAAATCCAAAGACCGTTACTCACGTGGACAACGTCAGCAAACTTGTAGCCTTGCACTCATCGCTCGTGTCGAAGGCCGACTCAAGGCATTGGCAGGAAAATACTGCAAGATTTGGAAGGCCTTGAAAGTTCTTTCAACGCCGCTTGTTAACACTTCATGGTGCAATGTCTTACGTGAACTTGAGGATGCTGATCTTGATGGAATGACCTTGGATGATTCTGGAAGCGAAGGCCGAAAGAAGTTGAGTTGGATCTGGAAAGTACTAGGTACGGGGGCTGATGCCGACGAGGAAGCCCAAACAGGTGTGTGTCCGGCCTGTCGTTGATGACTTTGACTTATCATCATTTTAGCACTTCGTATTGAGTGGTGCCGAGCTCGTGCTCGGGCCCATCGTTGGCAGGAGGAATGCCTTCTACTTCATGAAGAAATGCGGCGCGTCTTGGCCTTTTTCGCCTGGCAACACCAACGCTGGAGGGTAATAGCCAATGATCTCGAGCTCCAGGTGATGGGGGGTCACACTGGTCAGACTCAGCACTTTCTGTCACCAACCTTAGAGGGTAAAATAGCATATGCTTATCGACAAGCCAGTATTCGAGAGGTTATGCATCTTCATTGTGAACGGGAGTGGTCAGGTTTGCATGGGAAGCTTCTCGACATGGGAGACTTAGACGCAACGATTATGATAGACTTCCATTAATTATTTCATCGTTCTTGGTGATATGAATGTTCTTATTCACTTGGGAAACCTATATATAAACGCCTATCTCGCAGGACAAATTACATTTTATGGATCAATGGCAAGCAAGTATGATATATAAATGGTAGGTTGTATTGATAGAAAGGATGTTTGATGGATATAAGTCAACAGTAAGCAAGTACAATCTACAAATGATATATGTTTTATTGATGGAAAGGATGTCTAATGAATATTACATTTTATAAATCAATGGTAAGCAAGTACAATCTACAAATGCTAGGTTTTATTGATGGAAGGGATGTTGACGAATATTACATTTTATAAATCAAGTACGTTCGTTCTACAAATGCTAGGTTTTATTGATGGAGAGGATATTTAATAAATATTACACTTTGTAAATCACGTACAATCTATAAACGCTAGGTTTTATTGATTGAAATGCCCCAAAGGGTGGTATATAATAGTATTACATTTTATAGATGAACAAGGCTACACAAGGGACGATCTCTAAACAAGGGCAAACTATAAATAGGTGTTATTTCTGGAACAGGAGGGCGAGGTACAAATGGATAGAGTGGGCAGGCATATTACAAATGAGTGATATTTGTAGAACGAGGGCATTACATAAATGTACAAATTCTGCAGCATTTGTATATCAGCGTGTGTGAAGTACAAGTGGATGACGATGTACAAACTAACTATTTTTGTGGAAAGGAGGGTTGAAGTACAAATTCTACAGCTTTTGTATATGTGTGAAGTATAAGAGGATGTCATTTGTAGAACAGGAAGGCGATATACAAACCTACTGTTTTTGTAGAAAGGGCAGGGACTGGATTACAAATTTTGCAAGCTCTTGTCTATCAAAGGTATGCGAAGTACAAGTAGAGCATTTGTAGAAGGGCAAGGGTCAATGTACAAATTAAGTATATTCGTAGAACAGCGAGGGATGATGTATAAATTTAGTTTTTGAAGAAAGGACAGGGGCTAAATGCGAAGTACAAATGAATAATATTTATAGAACAGCAAGGGACAGTGAAGGATGATGTACAAATTCAGTTTTTGTAGAAAGGATAGGGGCCGAATACAAAGTACAAGTAGAGCATTTGTAGAACGGCAAGGGTCGATATACAAACTAAGTATATTTGTAGAACAGCAAGGGATGATATTGATGTATAAATTCAGTTTTTGTAGAAAGGACAGGAGCCGAATGTGAAGTACAAGTGAATAATATTTGTAGAACGGCAAGGGACGGTGAGGATGATGTACAAATTCAGTTTTTATAGAAAGGATAGGGGCCGAATACGAAGTACAAGTAAAGCATTTGTAAAACGGCAAGGGTCGATATACAAACTAAGTATATTTGTAGAACAGCAAGGGATGATATCGATGTATAAATTCAATTTTTGTAGAAAGGACAGGGGCCAAATGTGAAGTACAAGTGAATAATATTTGTAGAACGGCAGGGGACGGTGAGGATGATGTACAAATTCAATTTTTGTAGAATGGACGAGGGCCCAAATTTGTAGAAAGGAATCACAGGGACCGAATTACAAATTATACAACTTTTGTTTATTTGTATGTGAAGTACAAGTGAATGGTATTTGTAGAATGGTAAGGGATGATGTACAAAGTAGAAAGGAGGGTGACAAAATACAAATTTGTAGATTGGTTGTGTGAAGTACAAAAGGGGAGGGTGAAGCACAAATCAACAAGGGGACGAGATGAAGTATAAAAGAGGAGGGTGAAGTACAAATCTGCAAGAGGGAGGGGTGAAGTATAAAAAGGGAGGGGGAAGTACAAATCAGCGGCTCTTGTAAGTGGGGGAGGGAGGGACGATGTATAAGGATGAATGACATTTATATAACATAAGCACTTAGTGGCCGTTTTTGATCAATCGTTTGGGACTATTACAAGGTACTTATTAATGGATATGACACCCACGCCTGCTTGTTCTTTGTTCCTTTCGGTCGACCGGGGCCACGGTTTTGAGTGTCAGGCATGGTGAAACTTCGTGTTCTTTGATAGGAGTTTGTGGTGCTACTAGTACCAAAAATCAGAAACCGGAAAACTTGTCCCAAAACCGGGTTAGGTTTTTGAACTCCGTTAGGACCTAAGACCCGTACAACTATAATCTGAGTGCCTACCAAATCAGGAAAATATTCATGGGAAATTTTAATTTTAAACCGTTCGACGTCGGAGGATCAATATTTGAGCTATGGTCTTACCCAACTTGAACGGACCACCTGCAAGTCACCCATCACATGCTCTGCCCTTTGAGTGGCCTCAATCCACTTGGTGGTCCCATTACTCTAGTTGGAAATGAAGATATTGGTACGACGGTGCCAACTGAAATGGCTTCTGAGGTTATCTCATGGGGTTTCTTTGGGTCTCGAAGATCTGGCCTCCATCATCTTAAACGCGCTTGAAATGACGTTGCCGCCACCAGAAGACAGAGGCATCCAGGACGCTCTCAAACTTCCCGATGGCGTGTTAGATTGGGAGTACTTCCATCCCATTGCTATCGAGCACTTTGACGAAGACGGAGTATGTCCTGTAGATGAACGCAGCCGCTACCCCTCCGGTCGTGACGTTCAAATTCGACGTCTTACAGAGTATTATGGCCATGGAGGGTTCCTTGCTTACTTCGTTGAGGATGAAGGAGGGGGAGAGCGAACGGTGGAGGAGGCAACATGGTGTAGCCCTGGTTGCAGCTTATTCGTGCTGCAAGGATGTTTGGAATATCTTCGTGTTTGGCTTGACCCATCTCTGCCGCAGCGCGTCGCATTCATGGACTCTACGCCTTCAATGAGTTTGGACGGTGAACTTTATGAGATTCTCAATTCACGCCACCAAAGAAGAGGTATGATTGCAAATTTTCACTGACGCAGAGACTACATTGTCAAGTTTTTAGGATGTCCGACACAGTTATTGCCAAGTATTCAATACGGCGACATTCCGAAAACGTGGGACCAAGATCAGTGGAATTACTTGAAAGCTCGTAAAGGATCTCATCACACGTCATGAGCAATACGCGCAGGTTTGAGGGGTAAGGAACTCTTACCAGCTTTATATGGTGATTTTCAATGTTGGCTTTCAATGCGGCCAGATATGTGAGTCCCATCGTTTGTCTTATTAAACATCGATTACGATCAGCTTTCAGTTGGCCTTCTCCGAATGCTTCATCGACACCTACATTCACGCAGCCAAGTCTAACTTCCGGCCTGAGCGGTCGATTTTTGCAACTTCCAACCGAAATTCGGCTAGAGATCCTTCGGGAGCTTCCTATTCGTAACATTCTTGCACTGTCGTCCGCCTCAAGAAGCCTTCGCGCATCTATAACTGAGCCTGCTTTTCTAAACCAGGTCATCAAGGAAGCCATGCTGAGGGGGTCTGCGTTTTGGATCCTTCCCGTTGCCGCGATACCTGGCGAAATGGAACGAGCTTGGGAGGTGGCTAATCAGTGGCTTGTTATGGCATCCTCGAATCGTGCGCGTGAAGTCCAGCCAAGGAAGTCCCCCTTCAACTCACCATCATTTCCATTTGCATGTTATGGGTCGGATTCGATGAGGAATCGCCAACGCTTCTGGAACATTGCTAAGCAATTTGACGGTATATGGAGAGACTATCGACTCAATGGATGGCAGAGGGACATTTTCACGTCCTACGGAGAGGCTCCCTTAGACACATCTAATCGTAAATTTGTAGCGAATTGAACTCGTAGATCGAGCGAGCTTCATCAATTGCTATTGAAATTTGGAATTGAGATTATTACTCTCAAATAGCATCATGTTATCAATCGATGACAACGGAGTCCCTTTCTCACCTTCAACGTTCTATTCATTGCTTAATGCTTTCGTGAACGCAGTGTTGACAATGGCTTACCCGAGCTTACCCAACCCGAAATTCGTGCGGGTTCCAAAACCCGTGGCGACCAAGAGCATGACGCTTGCGCCCAGGACCCTGAAGAAAAAAGCTGATATCTTGGGAATTGAATTTCGACTTTGTCTCAATGTTGACTTTCGGAATCGAGCGCTCGCTTCGCTGAAAGACCGTACTGATCTAGACTGATCTTGTATACTTCTTGGATACGATCGGCGATATCTCCGAAGCGGCCTAAAAATAGCTCACGGATTCGGAAGATGGATTGAGATTTTCCGAGTGAAATTCGTACCTCTGTGCCAAAAAAATGTGAAAGTTTTTTAATAATTTTACGGAAACACATACACGAAGCGTGTCTAAAGCAACGCGCCAAGTCCTGACAAAATATCAAACTCTTCCGTGAATCTCAACAGGCGTTCTCTGCATGCTTTCATCGTCACTTCATTAGATACAAACGGAATCGAGGGTATGTACATAAGAGAAAAATAAACTGATTCTTGAGAAGAAGGCGCACAACATCAAATCAGATTCCAAAATTCCAACAAAGATGCTAGTAAAATCTGTATATTTCGGAGTATTTTAGAGTGGCATGAAACTTAAAAAGATTAAGATATATTTTGCTACTCGCATACAACAACATTTTCTCGACATTTCTGGAATGAAATCCTACATGTACGTCTATAGGTACACTGCCACTTTTTGCCATAGGCTAGAAACTGGTTTTGAAGGGAAACCCTATAAAGGAAGTGTTAGTTCTCGCAAGAAAGAGGTTTATAACTAAACCACGACAAACAATTTCAATATGTTCCAGTTCAGTCACATAATCATCATGGGGACCGGGGTTTTCTGGATCGCACTCATAACCGTCAGTAGCAGCTGCGACTACTCGTTCCAACAATGCCGATGCTTCCCTATCGACCAGCGCGGCAATAGAGGCTGCTTTTGCCTTCATGTCATTGGCATCAAAATACTCTTTGATATTCGCTGGAGCCGCCGTGGTGGTTGGAGTTGCTTTTATTTTTGCTGTGAAAAAAGCTCTTTTCTGTGACATCCAATTCAATCAAGTAAAAAGAGAATTTAACGAACACAAAGTACCTGTCCGTTGAACTTTTCATCAACCCACATCATATCACTTGGAGGGTTGGATGTGAGCTTGAGACCGGCATCAAACATAGCCTTCATTTTAGCCTTTGCCCCTGCCGAGGGGTCTTTCGCCGCCCATTTCGTCTCTATAGTTTCCCAGGCGGTGCAAAACCCGGCATTTACAAGAGCAGTTTTGATTAGTTGAAGTTCCAAAATGTGATCTACGCAAATTCAGCCAATTAGCGTTTGTTGATCAAGTTAATACGTTTAAACACAAACCACACTGAAGACCACCCGTTTCGAATGTCTAATAAAATTCATATCGCTTAAGTTCATGCAAGCTGAATGAGATAACATTCTACTCACACCGTGAGCTTTCCAAACACCATCGATGAAACCCATGCTTCCAGCACAGTTGCTTGCCGCGCTGCCGCGAAAATTCATGCCGCAAAGCTGGATATCGGGGGCGCGACGATAGAGGTGTTCGAGAGATGAATCATCAGGCTCGGGCGATCGTTTATGCAGGGCATGTTTATGCAAGGCTGGTGCACGCGATCGTGACGATACCGACGATACCGACGGACTGCGCTTACGGCCGCTGCATTTTCCCTTCGAAAGAAAAGAAAGTATTCAGAGAATTCTACTAGTTCAAAATAATAATAGGACAATACCCGTTTGGCAGCAGTGTGCGTGGTTACAACTGGTGCAGAAAGAACAGTGAACGCAAGAGACAGGAGGAATAAAATGGTAATGTGCTTGTTCATGATTTATGTAGCGTTTGCGTGATTTATTGAATCAAACCGACCAGCGGGCAGATAATTAGTTGGGGTAGTTGGGGTAAGAATGACACCAGGTCGCTCTTCTGAAGAGATAGGAACAGGGCTTCCTTCTAGCTTTTTATATGGCAAAAGACCGCCGATTCAATCGAACTCTTGCATATTCAATTATAGACGCTCTCATGAAATGAAACGCTGATGTATTTATCAAATGATGCGATCCAAAACTAACGACACCGAATAAGTATGTCGTCCAGGAGGTGGTTCTGCGCGAACGAGATGAGATGATACGGCTGATCCAATCGTGTGCATGGCTATTTATGTATTGTACTCAAGTCGGAATACATATGAAATATTCCAGTAGATACGGACAAGAATCAAACCCGGAACCTGGGCTGCCAGAAGCTTAGAATTTTTTTTTTTGAGGGTCAAACTTTGAAAAATTGCATATAAGTACCTGCCCAGTGTAGCACACAATAATACAGTCCCTGGATTAGTTGTTCCTCATTTAGGTCAGCTGGGCTAAGTTTTTGACTAATGATGGTCCAGTGAAAGGCAAGTTAAGACTTCAAAATAAATTAGACCACTACATCCTCAAAGATGGTTATTTCTAGTTATCCAAAGTGTCGCGGCTTGGGCGGCTCGAGTTCTAAGTCAGAAGGGAGCGGAGCCCGAAACTGTGGAAAAAACATACCACATTTGGATAAAAACATACCCGATATGGGATGGGGAGGGGGTGAGGCCTTAGAGAAAAAAATCTACCCCGTGTAGGACGTCGGATATAGACCTTGCAACTGAGATAAGTTAGACCACCAGACCCCAGTATCGAATTCAGGATCTTCTAGGAATAAGCACTATAGTCAGAGGAGTGAGGATCGATCAATCTGACTCTGAGGAGCATGTTGCATATTAATGGGACTCAGGTACTTGGATCTGATGAAACTACGAAGGCTGAGCGCTGAGCGCTCAACGGCGAGTATTGATCTTATTGTACCGTAACTTAGGACTCCCTGGTGGGTCATCAAATACAAATAAAATGTACAGGCAGTCTCCATCGTCTACATAGATTCGATTGTAAGAGAAGCTTGCCTTCGCCTCTCTTGTAGTTACATTTCCTCCCCTGACTCGACGCAATCTGTTCTCGATCTAACACCCTAGACACAAGTTTCCCTGTGCTGCGCTGACTCTCCCGCCCACACAGCTCATCTTGTTTTTCCTATAGGTTTTTACCCTAATAGCTACTAGTCGCACATGTTTGCTCTCCTCCATTTCATCTTTACTGCCGAAGTATCTCAGATCTCTCGGTTCCAATTTTCTCATAGCTTAATACACATAACCATCGTCTACATAGACAATCCCAAATATCGCCTGATAATCGGACCCAGGTCATCACAGTCAGGACTCAGGTACAGCCATCCACATGGTTCTGAAACAGTTCAAATTCTCGCTCCTTTCCAATACACGTCCAAGTATCGCAAGTATTGCCCGGGCCTGAGAGTCGGACCCAACCTTGGACGCGACGTAGCCGCAGCATGACTTTTTTTGGGCTATTGTAATCAACTTAAAAGGAACCATCCTAAGGTGATTTTTGGCCGCTTTTGGCTTTGTTTTGCTTTGATTTTTATTTGATTCATTTTTCATGAAAAGTTGAACTGAAATGAAGTCAAAGTCGAGCTTAAATCAGGTGAAAAGCGATGCAAGAGCAGGGAGACCTATTTGCATACACTTGAGAAGCGAGACGGGCCGTTCAATATCACTCTGAATATCTACTATGGGCACATTCTTTCAATTTCCCCGCACTATCATCGTGGGGGCGTTCGTCACCCCACCCCATTCCATTCCGCCCTCCGTCGTCACCTGATACATCGCTCGTAACCTTCCAGTGTTTCACCATCGCCTGCATTGCTCGTGCATACATGCATACCTCCTTTGTTGACCTCGTTCTTCCATCCTCCACCATCTTCAACATGTTCATCCATTCTGCGTGCTCAAGCCCCTCCCACCGCTCCTTTTCTTGTTCACCCGCTTGCCGTTGACACTGGAGTCGACAAGTCAACAACAGTGCGCCTTGACTCATTTCCTCTGAATGCCAAGTAACTATTAATTTTCTTTTACCATAAGAGCCTCAGATTACAAAGTCTTCCGATTACCAGCTCTTACAACTCCGCCGTATAATAACCACAAGGCTTGCTTGTGGACCGCATGTAAGAACAACCCTGCAGAACCGCTCAAACGCCCTCATTCGTCCCTCTCCCAAACGTCGACAACCACAAACAGTTCATCCGATTTATCAGCACGCCCGCCACCGAAGAGAAAGAAACGTGATTAGAAGCTGGAACCCCTCTCCGATTGCTAACATGTAGCAACGCTACCGGGTACTATTCTTTAGTAGTGCTTAGATACTTTTTGTATCGTAGGTAGTCCCTTAGTAATTGTAACAATTGTAACAACTGCGAGAATATATTTCTTTTCGATACTATACTGGATCTATATACACTACAGAGAGTACGAATGTAGCTTTTAATTAACTATGAATGTCCAAGAAGCATAGCAAAACGAATGAGGAGATTTAATTAATACTTACTCGAACTCGGGCATGGCAACGCCGAGAGCGCTGATCGAGCGCTTGATGGTGCCTAACCGCACATATAGCTTGTAATCGTTTGTCCCGCGAACAACATTATTCCAACATCCCCTTAAATCTAGTGTCCACTAGTTCGTCAAACACCACTATCAGCTCGTCATCTACCAGCCACGCCCATCACAATCCGACTGCAACAGTAGATCATATCCTACAATGGCTGTCATTGAACCACGTCGATTTGATAGAATCATGCGGAGATCCAGCTATCCTATGACAAGTACAACGGCCCAGCCTGTTTGATCGACGACACATGGGATTTTGATCGGATTTTGCTGTGCTACATACAGTTGCGGACAACGAGATGGGCTCAACCATTGAGACTACAGTGACCACCATGTGCTATGTCCAGACTCCAGAGTACCATCTCTGATATGCCCATTGCCACTGTGTATGCATGGTCCGACAGCGAGGATGGTGATGGCGTAGGGACACCCTACATGCTGTTGGATTGGATTGAAGGGAGGGTATTAGAGTGGAATGAAAGCTTTCCTACCCCAGTTGCTCGAGAAAAGGTCCTGGTACAGTACTCCGTGGACTTGCTGGTTAGAATTCGAAAAAAATTACCTTCGAACAGAAATAGATCCCAAACTCAATTTAAATACTCCAGAGGAAGAGTGCCCACGAAAAGCATGGAGAACTTATCAACCAACATTAGCCCATGATAATAAAGTAAAACTGATGATAAACAGATAAGAATGTACCACAGTTGACAGATTGAACTCGGCGTAATGCCCATATCAACCAGAAGCTTTCTAGCTAACCCACGGCTGAAAATAGTAGAATCAACTCCCATCTGTGTTATCGTCGTTGAAAAGTAAGGCTGGATATGTTTATCACTTCTTCAGGTGAAAGGAGTTGGCCGATGATGAGGGTCAGGCCTGAGAAAGGGCTAAAGACAATAATCAGAACTTGAGAAAGATTCGAAACACAGCTGTTGTGCGTATGAATTGATGCGTCGGAATCCATATTCTACAGACATGGATCTATCCTTGGCGATTGTCAGTCATTTCGGATACAAGAATATCCCGGGTTGTCGATCGCCAGGCCCAGGAGTTGTGGTAGTACCCTAGGCGATTCCAACACCGCAGCCCTCTGCCAAGAACTGCTAACGAAAGAATCGAAACTAGGTCGTGATTCTGGGACGGGTGGTGTTGGTGCTGAGAGTGTGTTCGTTCCTGAGCCGGGTATGCCAAAGAAACGCGAGATCCAACTTGTAATGGAGAATCTGGAGTAACCGTAGTCATCGTATATATCAGAAGCAACTCCCCATGACCCTGTGGAACTGGCAGAGAGTGCTAGCGAAGGAGGTGCTCGCGTTCCTCGAGATTGATTGGATGATGGAAAAAAAGGGTGAGATAGGTGACGTGGCTGGAGATGTCAGAAATTTCAGGTTTCCGGTGAAAGAAGCCGCTGGCATTGAAGCTTGAAGCGCAGCCTGACTGCGTCGAGGATGGTCCCAGGTCATGAACTCCCTCTGATCTTGCCTATCCTAACCCTTCCACCATACATCCGTCAAGACTAACCCTCCTTCCAACCCTGCTGAGAGCATCAGCGTATGCATCAGCCTCGGCAGTGTTCTTGCTGTTCCTTGGCCGCCTCTGTCTTCATCCGAACTTGAATCCATGGCGTCCGCGAGAGGCTATAGCCTATAGTAGGGACACACCAATGCCCACTGGCAGTCACGCATCCGAAGAACCCAACTAGAAGGGTTTAACGCGTTCTTCTAACATTGATTATGTATCGGGTATATCGGACGAAGGAAGAGCGAAAGCAGCTGGATATTGTGGGCGGAATCCGGTGGCCGAGACATGGGTGACCACTTGGTGATACGAAGAGGCGCGGTGTTGGATTCAGGGAATAAATTGGGAGGCGAGGGGGTGCGAGTGGGATAACAACGACCTGACGGGCTGGTACTGGTCAGTGAGATACTGAACCAGATGGTGGAATAGAGAGTCGTGTGGAGGGACGAGGCTGGGACATGACGAATCTGATGGAAATTGGCTTCTCGTGGGCTGGGTGTCGCCGTACTTCCTATCTCCGGCCTGAGAGATGGCGGGGAAAATCCGTGTGCAGAGGTGTCGAGCATAGAATCGGAGGCCGTGAATATCGAGGAGTGACTCAAGTGAGGTTTCGCGGATTCCTCGCCTGAGGATTGTACCTGAGCCAAGAGTGGGAAACCGACGCGGCTTGGGCCTGAAGCTCGTCATTCCAGGACGTTAATTTCATGCTGAGGTGACGAATTTCGACTAGGTTGACCGATTGGTGATGGTAGTTCTTGACCAGGCTAAAAGTCCTTTGTCTAAATTTTGTCAATGTCAACCACCAATTAGTGTCAACCACCACCAACATGGTATAAAGCGGCCCACAACTGAGTACTGAGGTTCGTTAATTCAGTACTCTACATCAGCAAATTCAGGAAAATCCTACAGTGTGTCACAGTCATGTCACCAAAATTACAGTTCCCCATAGTTTGTCATAGTCACGTCACCAAACTTATAGTCCGTCATAGTGTCCATAGTATTCATGTCACAGACACTAGCACTGTCCAGAACGCTTTTGTCACTATATCACGCTGTACAGCACTGTATAGGAAATACATTGCTACTATTAAGCATTATGAAGCCCTTGCTTGTTTAAAATATTAAATAATATGAACATAATTTAATCTCCCTTTTCCGTTGTCACCATTACCACAACAATGAACTCTCAACATAATTATTTGAGTAGTTAGGAATAGATATAGGAGGTGTTAGCAACAATTAAGTATGGTGGATTAGCTTGGAGCGTAGGTACGGAAGACAGGTAACAGGGGCTACGTGTTTCTTCAAGTTCCTAGTCTGGTCAGAAGAAGTTGTATACTTGGTCGGTAGAAGGAGGACGAATTGCGTGAAGCTTCTCGTATAGTTGTAGAAGTTACGAGAAGTTAGCCCAGGTTGTTGTAGACTCTCACTACTATACCCAGTTCTTTCAAAACTTGGTGGGCTAAAATACCTATGTTACCTTCTAAGAGACGCTTGAAGGGGAGTAAGGGGTAATAGGGGAGGTTGCCGGCGTAGAGTTTTGGGACTTCTGCCCCATTTAGGTAAGTCGTAGTCCTTCGTGGGATGTAGACCGTCAGATAAACCTGCACCGCTCTGCAAGTACCTAGGTAAACTGTTCCTATGTAAATGTCTTTGCTCCTTCCTCGTGGATATGATAGGAAAACGTAGCCCCCTGCTTACCCTCGATCGGAGTAAAGAGGAAGTAAGAGCGGATTCGTACCGACAGTATCTGGCAAAAGATTTGGAGTTTGACCACTCGATACGTAAGTTTTACACCATATACGAACTAGGAATGGTATCGAAAGAACCTTTATCTATTTTCTGTAACCTTAAAGGAAGCCGTACCGTTTTCTGGATTCTTTAGCACGGCTTTATGATGGTTTACCTGGCAATACCTTTTCATTCGATACCTGTTGTTGGAAGGGTTGGTTTTTTTTCAATAAAGAGATGATGGCTCTAGGGTATCTGACGGAAGTCAGTTAGGATGTGTTGGGTGATCAGTTTCTGGTGTAGGTTAAGGTGGGTAAAGTCGATAAGGCTAGTCGTCTCCCACATTACGCTCACATATGTCTTACCAACAGTCCGTTATGACGAACCCTTTACGTCCATACATTAGCAGTATAACCTTAAAACGGCAAAGGTTAGGTTCTGATTAATAGAATGTAGAGTTTCCTAAGGGAAGGTGTTCCTCGTTGTGAGGAACCTTGTTAAGATAGAAGGCTATTTTGGTTGTATAGCCGGTACTGACCATTGGCATAACGTGTGGGCAACGAATAGTCAGAGCGGTTAGAGTTATACTTGAAGGCTTACTTTAGTAGGTTGGTGCGGAAGGAAGAAAATCGGGAAGATGGTCATGGCAGTAAATAAGTAGTCTTTTTCACAGATGCACCGGACGACCGTCTATCTGACTATGTGCTTACGGAGCTAAAACAAGAAGTTGGAAACTTTTGACGACGGTCATAACCTTGATACTACAGACTAGGTGAACCTACCGCAGTTAAAACGAAATGGGGAGATCGGCGTATATAACAACTGTGAGGTCTTAGGTGTGAATAGCGGCCTCAACGTCCCTCCTGGAGAAGCCAATGTTACCGAAGTATATTTGTTGACCCCCTGTTAAAGGCGGTACTTGGTGCGTGCCATAGTTGTTGCGAGCGTGTTGAAGTACACCACCTCCTTTTTCGACTAGGTACCCTAGACCTTCGGATGAAATTCCGTCGAAGTGTCAAGGTAAACTTACCACAAGTAGCTGGTAAAACCCACTTAACCGGATACCGACTAGGTAGGCATAAAGATTGCGGTCTTGGCGATGTAGTGACCGTATTTCGAAAAACCCTGGTGCTACGATTCACCACGTATTTATGACAACCACGACGACTCGAACTAAAAGCGAAGAGGTAGGAAGTAGTTGCACATCCTAATGCTGTGAAGTTTCTTCCCTATAGTAGAGAGTTTGTCCAATGACCAGCACTTGTGGCTCTCCAAGTCGCGATGTAACAACGGCACTAACGTCTACGACAAGGTGGTTTGAAGGAACAACGATAAGTTCGAGATTACCTGAAGGTGATGGACCGAGTTAGTTACCTTTAACTACTCGTTTACACGTGGTTCTAACTACGTCGTGAATCGTTTAAAGTACTAGTGTTTCTCAGTTAGTAACGACGTCCCCGAGTCGCCCCTTTTACAGTACGATAACTATTAACCATGTAGGGTTTTGACCTTAAAGACGTCTCACAGTAAGGTTCATAAGTGCGTTTGCCATAGCGTGATGTTACCAGCCGCCTGCCCTGTCTTGCGCGAGTGTAACTTCATTATTTTCTAGGACGTCTGGAGAGGTTGTTGGTTTTTATGCTTAGGGTTTAGACAGCTGTAGAACTGGCACATCTCTTTACAGTTGCTAAGTTGGAAAGATGTCGTTAAGCACTACGACCCCAGCTGAAAGCACGTTCCAAAAGGAGTTGTCTGCTTCTGCTGTTACTGAGGTTATCATAAAGGTCGCTGTTGAGTTAGTAACTCTGCTGTCGACTAGAACAATTGGTATATTTAGGCCATAGTGTTTTCAGGAACGCGAGAGTAGGACTAATAAAACGGGTTCGACGGTTGGAGCCCTTACCAGGTGGGTCGGCTCAAGATGGTTACGGTCGGGCATGGAAAACGAACAGAGTTCGTCGGAAGGTAGAGTTGGCTCTAGGTAGTATATTTACATACGAGTAACTACTACACCGTTGAAACAAATTATAAGGTCTAAATGCACTTCGTGACAGGCTGATGTACGTTACATAGTAATGTCTACCGCCTATATAGTCTTGAGAACCACCGGCGGCGAGACGTAGGGCTCCTGGTGATGGTAAATGTGTAAACGTCTATACCTTCTTTAAAGTAAACGTCTTATTTCGTATAGTGATAGGTGTACTTTGGGAGGGCAGACTCCGACATTTACGGACGGGAGGTGGACCGCTTACCCTTAATCCCGTGGTACTAGGTCAGTAACGATTGGAGCTAGGTCGAACGCTTACCGGTGTATCACCGGAATTTCCAGACCTATGTCAAGTAGAACGTTATTAACTTATGGCACGATTGGGGGTTTAAGAGTTCCAGTAGTTCAGCACCTTAACACAGAGCAGAAGGCGTAATAAGGTCTGTACTTTGTGGAGAAAACCCTCCTAACAAAGGAATGTATACGTGCAGCCAAACTGTAACATGGGGTCTAGTTGTTCTTATAAAGTCCAAGTTGATGTCGAGCTCCTGGAATAGGTCTCGGCTTTAGTAGTAATATATAAGAGTTTGCCCCTTTCGCTCGATTAGTGCTTGAGTATCCGCTGTATGAAGGTAACGTCGTTCATTCTCGTAGACAACTGGACTGAGGAACAAAACCTTTACACCGGCTAGCGGCAGAGTGGTTTATATTAAGGAAATCGATGACAAGTCTTAAGGCCAACTTATTCATGAAATTGTTCCTTGACATAAATCGAGAAAGAATTGTAAAGTAATCTATCACTATAGACCGACAAACAAGTGAGGGTATAATGTTACGTCAAACTTACTACTATGAAATTAAGAACTAACGAGATGAAGCTTAAAGACTTCACTATTCATTTTGTTATTGATCATCCATTCTCAGATGGAGTCA